>JAQPPZ010001028.1:8880000-9480000 GCA_028583015.1 Wollemia nobilis
ACATTATTATAATTAACTTATAATTAATTTAATAACCATAGGTTAATTAAATTAACTTACAAATTAATATATAATGAAATTATAATTAAATATAATTTATTTAACTCCCATAGGTCTATCCAATTGGTTTTAAATAAAAGACCATTTATTTTGCCATCATGGGTTTTAATAAAAAACCCTTCTACTTATGCTTCCACATAATATTAAAAAAATATTATGACAGCTCTTTTGCCATTAATCCTTTGCATTGTTCCTTTTGACCTTTTGACATCAATGGTAGCTTATTCCTTGACATCAATGACCACTTCATTCCTTGACATCAATGACAACTCATTGACTCAAAATGTCCAACAATCTCCCCCTTTGTCATTGATGGCAACCCAAATTATTTTTACCAAAAACTTAACCTTTTCTTTGTTCTGCTCCCCCTGGGACATTGCTCCCCTGGCTCAATGCTCTTTTCAAATCTCTCCTCTTTACTCAAATACCAAATCTCTCCCCCTTACTCAAATCTCTCCCCCTTTGACATCAATGGCAAAGGGTCACCTTTGGGGCTCGGGGCTAAGAATGAGTCTCTTAGCTTAGCCCCTCCCCCACCTCCTCTTGAGGTGGTTAATTCTAGGGTGGGAGTATTTCTACTCCCAGCAAGCATTGGTCTTTACCTTTATCCTCTTTTCTTCTCATCTGATCCTTTTGATTCCTTTGATTATTCCTATTCATATCCATGTTCCTATTCCTATCCATATCCCTTTTTCTATTCCTATTCATGTTCTTGTTCATACTTGATTCTGGAATATCTGCTCTACACCACTTTGTTGTATGTCCATCATTATTGCACTTATAACACTTAATGTTATTATTCCTTGGAGGTGCAAATATCTTAGGATTTCTCCTAGTGAAGCCATATCCTTTTCTATCATGAACCCTGCAATTCATTGCCTTGTGACCAAACTGATTACATGAGTAGCAATACCCATGGAAAAGTCTATTTAATTTCTCATATTCCTATCTTTCATGTGTCCTGCACTGTTAAGCCATGTGCCCAAACCTATCACATGAGAAACATCTTCCATTGAAGAATCCTTGTCTTGACCTCATTGGTCTCTTAGTCTCTTCTTAACCTATTATTCTTGTTCCATATGTTCCTTCTTTGTGCATTGTTCCTTTCCTTGTTGAACTTTCTATTGTCCAACTTATCCTCAGAAGTCTCACTCTCTCTTTTACTTTCTTCTTTTGAAGCTTCTTCCTTTTTGGTGCTTGAGCTTGACTCTCCTTTTTCTGCTTCTTGTTTCCCTTGTTCTTCTTCAAAACTAAGTCTTATTTTGGTGATTGATGATCTTTGTGCATTGATAATCCTATCCAAAGTCTTTGAATTTTCCTCAAACTTGTGTAGCTTGTCCTTAGAACCTTTTACTTCCATCCTTAGTGAAACTATCTCATGCTCTAATCTTTCACACTCTAGATCTTTTGTCTTTAATTTTTTAGTCATACCTTCTTCAATTTTTCTTGCCTCTTCAACCTTGATTTTGAAGTTGGTGAGTTCCTGTAGAAACTTTGCTTTTGCTTTCTCATCTTCTTGAGCTTGAATCCTTAATCCCGAGTTCTCCATTTTTAATTCTTTGAGATCAACACTAAGTCTTTTACATTCTTTCTCTTTTACCTTTGATTGTTCAACCATATCCTTTTCAGCTCTCCTTACCTTTTCAACCTTATCTCTCAAGTCAGAGAGATCTTGTAGAAGCTTTGTCTTACATTTCTCATCTTCTTGTATTTGAGCCTTCAATTCTAAATTCTCTCTTTTCAATTCAACAAGTTCCTTAAGAGTGGCTTCCTCCTTTTCTTTTTCTGAATTTTCCTCTTCTTTCTTTCTTTGATCTTCTATAGGAGCATCTCCTTTTTCTTCTATTATTGAAAGTAGAGTTTCTTCTTCATACCTATTTTGACTGTCCTTGTTATCATTTAGATCCATTTCATCTTCACTACTACTGAACCCATGACAATATCTTGCATCATGATCGAGTTGACCACAAACAAAGTATTCTTCACCTTCTTGTGGACAATAAGCTGCATGGTGACCTATATTCCTACATCTGGTACAAAACTTTATCAATCTGATATTTTCTCCACTACTTGATTCATCTTTTGAATCTATTTCTATTTTTCCTCCCAACACAACAATATCAAACTCATCTTCCTTTTCTTTCATGACCATGTGTGTTCTTTTCTTCTTGTGTCTCATGGTTCTACCTTTGCCTTTCTTTGCCATTTGTGTTCTTGTAAGATCTTCCTTCAAGCTATTAAACCTTTTTCGAAGGAACCAAGCTTGATACCAATTGAAGAACACAAGCTTATACTGAGAGGGGGGTGAACAATATAAGACCACTTTTTACTTTTCTTTCCCAAATAATATTATCCAATATAATCAATGACAATATCAATAGCAATAACCAAAGCAATGCACAAATCATCACACACAATAGAGACACCAAATTTACATGGTTCACCCAATGTGGGCTACTCCATGAAGAAAATATTTCACTAATATTTTCTCAATAAATATCTTGGGAATCCTTTCCCTATTACAATGTTTATGGACCTCTATCCAAAGGAGACACCAATCCCCTAATCAAGTTCATGGATCTCTATCCACAGGAGAACTCCTTTCTCCTCTTGCTCTGACTAGTGATCTTCTAGAAGAACTGTTACCCCCACTACTCTAGCTAATGGATCTCTATCCACTGAAGACACCTATCCTCACTACCCTAGCTAATGGATCTCTATCCATTAGAGACTATCATCCTCTATACTCTATCACCTCCAAAGCTCTATCTCAAATATATACTAAACATAGTCCTTCGTCTAGCACAAATATGCTCAATATCTATCTCTGGTCTAGCACAAACCTATCCTCAAATCTACACCAAAATCTATCCTCAAATATTACTAAACATAGTCCTTCGGTCTAGCACAAATATATCCTCAATATCTATCCTCAAGCCTTAACTCAAAGCTTGACTCAATCTCAAATCAACTCTACTAGATCTACCCCAAACCTTAACTCAAGGTTTGAACAAATCAATCAATCAACTCTGCTCTCAAGTCTTCTCAAAGACTTATCTCAAATATGCCTTGTAATCTTCCACAAAAGCTCACACTAATCTATCCACAAGTCCTCTCTAGAACTTGTCCAAATCTACTCAATAAGTCCTCACAAGAACTTATCCAAATATCTCTCAATCTGTATTGTAAGCTTCCACAAAAGCTTACCCAAATCTGTCCACAAGTCTTCTCAAAGACTTACCTCAAATCTGCTCAACAAGTACACTCTAGAACTTGTCCAATCTCATAGAAACATAAAGAGAATTGTTAGAGACTCAATATGCTCTATACTCATCACAATGCTCAATCACTTTCAATCACTCTTTTAAAAACATACAGAGAATTGTTAGAGACTCAATATGCTTCACATTCACCTCAATGCTCAATCACTTTCTCAAATCAATTTAGAATATAGAATAGTTTATTTTATAGAACTTGAACAATCACTTCACACATCCACTTGACTAGGCTCAACCAACTCTACTCAACCAATCACTCAATGAAACAATCCTTGCTTACAAACCCTAGTCCAAGCATATGAACACTCACTCAAAATATTTCCAACAATGCTTATCAACCAATCTCACATAACAATGATACTCATGTTCTTTTCAAACCCTAGTTCACATTCTTCACTTAACCAATGGCTTCAACAACAATGCTTATCAAACAATCCACATAACAATGATACTCATGTTCTTTTCAAACCCTAGTTCAGGTTCTTCACTTAACCAATGGCTTCAACAACAATGCTTATCAAACAAGGTTTTAACAACAACTCTTTATTCCATAAAACCTTGAAGCATTAACTCAACACACTCAATAAGGAAACCTAATTAAGTCCTTTTCACTCCAAACTTGTTTTCCAAAAAACCAACCAATCAACTCAACTATGGAAGAATGTGCCCATACCTTTTTCTTGATGATGAAGGAACCTCAAAAATCTGCCACAACCACAAACACTTCTTTTCCAAGCTCAAAGAAGTTATAAGATGATAAACTCTCTCAAAGGTACAATGCAAATATCAAAACATACATACACCTTGTCACTCCATCTTAAAGAAAGCATTCATCAACATATACAAAAATAATTGACCAAATACACCTTATAATCTCCCAGTTAAAATAATATCCAACATAAAAAATAATGTCAATACAATCACCTTTTCAAAATAACTCAATGGCAAGAAATCCTCTCAAAATCTAACCAACACTTTAATCCACTTATTTCTCCAATTACTCAAAATAATGACCAAATAAAATACCTTTTATTTACCCCTTTTAACTCCCTAGAATCTTATGTCAAACCTTAGGCATTATAAAATATAACAAAAATTTATTACCTCCACCTTGGTGAGACTCGAACCCTTGACGCCGCCTCCCCGTGCATCCTAGCCTGCGGTCTTGGTTGTTGCGTGTGCTAGGTGCTCGTTTAGGGAGCAAAGAGCACCACGTGCTCTATATTCCTCCCTTTTGCGCCTAAGCCAAAAAATCATGCGTCGCTTCCTTCGACGCTTCAAACACAACACACCAAAATGTTGTTGCCATGAATCGATCGCGGGTCACTCCGCGCCCAAACGCCTTAGCCCTCGACCACTTGCCACTAGGCCATGCTGCCTAGGTGGATATGGGATTTTAGCCCTCGATGATCTTATCCCCTTTCGTTGGCGCCTAAGACAAGAACCTTGTCTTCTTCCTCGCATGAATTCTCTTCAACACACGCTTGCCTCTTTTTCTTGTTCGAACGAAGGATAATTCGAATGCCACTAAGGCATATAGTTTATATATCATTTGCCACCTTTAAACTTGAACGTCAGCACAAATTTAATTGCCTTGCAACCCTAACCTTAGGGTAATTATAATTTAATTAATAATAACATTATTATAATTAACTTATAATTAATTTAATAACCATAGGTTAATTAAATTAACTTACAAATTAATATATAATGAAATTATAATTAAATATAATTTATTTAACTCCCATAGGTCTATCCAATTGGTTTTAAATAAAAGACCATTTATTTTGCCATCATGGGTTTTAATAAAAAACCCTTCTACTTATGCTTCCACATAATATTAAAAATATTATGAAGCTCTTTTGCCATTAACCTTTGCATTGTTCCTTTTGACCTTTTGACATCAACGGTAGCTTATTCCTTGACATCAATGACAACTTTGACTCAAAATGTCCAACTGAAAATGTCCAAAAGTTGAATTGATCAAAATTATTTTGATGGTGCTTCTAAAGGAAATCTAAATAAATATAATTTTCTCCTCAATTCCTCATAATTATTTGGATTTTTAATTAACAACTACATAAAAGTGAGGTCACTTCTTAAAGAAATCATGATTGCCATAAAAAAGAACAAAGACATATTTCAATTGAGAGAGATTCATAAATTAATATTATTGTTTTTAAGAAAAATAGATGTGGGATTATTAATATCCATAAACTATTATTAACCAATCATAGTTTTGATATTCATTTTGGTGAAAATCAAGTTTTAAAAAGTAATTGGATGAGGAAGATTCATCTTGGTGAAATGATATCAAGGAGTTGATGGAGGAAACATTACAATTTGAGGAAGAGGAATAATATTTTGGATAGAAAGATAAACTAGATATAGTCTAAATGACCTAATAGCAAATGTGAGGTTTTAATATTTTGATAGGAGTGGTTGTGATAAAACCTACATATACTTATTAAAAAGATAAACATACATAGAAGCTAAAATATCATATTAAAGCTCTATCTCTTCAATTTTTTAACATGTAATTGTATTTTTTTGGATAAAAATATGTAAAAATAACTCATTATAGGTTACCAAATTTACAAAGAAAGAAAATCTATTTACAAGCTATTTAAGGTAACATTGCATTGTATTTAACTACAAGTCAAAGCATTCTCAAAATTAAATCCACTTGTGCAAATAAACCATGCTCTAATAGAACAACCTTTTACTCCACATTTTCATGGTGATTTCCTTTATTACTTTTATGTTCCTATTGGAATTGGTGAAGAAGAATTACATGACTCATTGAACCAATGAGTTAAAATTATTACTCTTATGTTTGTGATCATTCTCATGAATTTTATTTTTTGTAATTCATGTTTATATACAATCTATGATAGCATTATTATATTCAAACATACCATATCATTATACTTTCAATAAATTATAATTCATTTGAAACTATAAAATTTAAGATGTGAAAAAATATTTAACAATCTATTAAAATCATTTACATATTTTTTTTTTGTAATATTAAGATATGGGGGTTTTGACCAAGAATTCCCCAACCTGTTACAACAACTCCACTAGGGAGACACACACCCACCCCCTCACACACTCACCCACGCCATGGTTTTAACCTTGGACCTCCCAAAGAAGAGCCAAAGCCCAAACCGTTGTGCTGCACCCCAGGTGCCATTTACATATTTTTATTGCATTATATAAATAAAGTATAATTATATGCCTTTAATTCTAAGATATGCATTTTTCATCAATATTTTTCTCTAATATATGTAAAATTACATATATATATATATATATATATATATATATATATATATATATGTATTTTTTTTTGCTTAAGTTCTCATATTAATAAATGGATTTTATAATTATTTTTTTAAACATTAATGATAGTATGCAAACCCTAGTACATATTTTAATAACAAAATTTTAACATTTATCTTAATTTTGTAATTTTATATTCTTTCTCGCATTTTTAGATGTCATAGGTATATATTTTATAAACAAAATTTTTTTATTTTATTTATAATTATGATCTAAAATAATTTAAAATTTGATTTGTTTCAAACATTGACACTCATACTGTTGGTCATGAATCTGCCTAAGTGTAAAAATATGCACCCTAGACCCAACCAACATTGAAAGGCCAAAGGAAAGAGATGTCCTTCGAGCCAATCTCCAGAGAGGGCTGGTTCCATTACAAATCTAAAATTGGTGTAAAGCTTAGGGATAGAAATTAACAGAAAGAGATGGGAAATATGGTTGTAAGCCTGAAAAGAGAGTGGGGATGAACTAACAACTAAATCATCAAATCAAGTTCTAACCAACATTCATCAGAAAGAAGAATATAGGAACCAATCACAGATCGTAAATATGATTTCCAGTTAATATTTCAACATTCATTTCTTCATCAAAAATTAAATTCAAATTCAGAATTTTAACTTATCTAACAAAGGCAATGAATATAGCAGAAATAATAGGCAGAAAGTAATCACATACACGACTGATCCAGGAACCAGAGAAAAACGTCTTTCAATTGAGGCAAAAGTTAAAACTCAAAGAGTTTTTTAGCAAAATGTTCCTCCTCTTCTTACATCAAGTTTCTTAGTTTTTATAGAGGATTTCACCTCCAAAATTTAATAAGCATTAAATAAAATGTCGACTAGTCAAATATTGATCAACAACAATATTCTTTTCAAGAACAACAACGAACAAATCAGCGAACATCTTGGGGAGCGAGTGATCCTTCTTCACATGGCAGAGCGCCTTGGAAATAGACAAGAAATGATGATGGAAATTTCATCCATCAAGTCGATGCCTCAAAAATGAGCATCCACCACAGTGAATGGTACCTTGAAATCAACAGGATCACACCAACATCAAAGGTGCAACATTTAATTTTGGCAACTCTTCAGCAATAATTTGAGAGATGTTACTTTCCTTGCCCCATGAATTGAATTCACCAATCCTTGGTATTTTCCAAAAATGATCTGCACTGAAAGCACGGAAGAAATGATTTTCTCTTTCGCTCAATCTTACGCCCAAAAATTTTTTACTCAGGCATTTTGCCTGAAATTTTATTTTGTTGAGAAATTGGGCGAAAATATAATTTCTTTGTAAAAAGAGGCAAAAATGGAGTTTGCTCCAACTTGGGGCAAAAATGGAATTTCGCAGTGATTGGGGTGAAAATATCGAAAATTTGATTTTGCTAGTGTCTAGGTGAAAATGAATTCAGGGGAAAATCCAAGATAATTTATGAAAACACAAGTGATTTGGGGAAAATACCCAAAAAATGATTTGCTACGAAATTCATTTCATCTAAAAATTTCGAAAAATTGAATGTGGAAAAATGGATGCCCGACCATGGTTTTGCTCACAAGAAAATGGAATGTTGCAAAGAAGGTAAATTTGACTTTGACTTTATTTAAAACATAGAATCAAATTTACTCTCAAAATCTTAGTGAAAGCATTGAAAAAGGCATTGAAAGAGATATTTATACCAGTGAAAATGCCAAAACAAATCAGTGAAAACATCAAAAAGTTAAAGAGACCAACGAAAATGCACAATTTATATTTTATACTTGGAAGTTTTTACAAAAATTCTAGTGTGGCAAAACTACCAACACTTTTGGTGGCTCATGGGGTATTCAACTTGTCTGGATGCAATCGACCCTAGGCCTTTATCCATTGGGCTCAACTCTCACTTTCGCTTGCTGCATCAGATGGTTCATTTCATTCAACAACTTCCTCTTGCTCTCTTTCCACTTGTGCCCATTCCTCCTACTCCTTGAGATGTGCACTGGTGGTCTCATATACTACAACCACCTCAGCCCAAGAATCTAAATCGAGCATCGAAGGATAATGGAGTGAATCAATAATGAAGTGCAATGTCTAGATCTGGTCCAAGCTGATGTGATTGGCTCTCTAGCTCAGCTCTAGCAAGGATGACTCGATGCGGGTGAGCTTCTTCATGAATGACAATACCTGCTCTTCTGTAATTGGTTCTATCCAACTATCAATCTCTGAGGTATCCTCCATGAAATCTCTCCATACCAACCAACTCTCACTTAAAAAAAAATCCCCAGATCATTAGTGAAAAAAAAGAAAAAACAAAAAAAAAAAAAATGAGCAAAATACAATGCTCCTTCTCATACATATCAAGCAACTTACGACCTTCTCTAGCTAGATCCAATCTAGAAAAATAACTGTGCAATGTTATCCGAGCTTTAGACCAAGCTCGGTCCATCCCACTCATTGGTTTAAATCGGAGGGCAGAATGAGCTAATGATTGAATCTTTAATGCCATCTCCAATTTTGGTTCTAGCTGCTCCTCGACATATTGTAATGTTTCCTCACCAAATATAATTACTATTCGAGCCTCTTGAAGATACAATAGAACCAAGAGTGCTTTCACTACCCATTTTGCGTAGTCTTCAATCAAAATATGGTGAGCCTCCTTGATTTTCTCCTTGGAGAAACCCACTGATTGTACTACCTTTTCAGCCAATTGATTCTATAAAGTTTCGAGTTGGGCAGACAATGCTTGCACTTGTTGTTCCGCTCCTTCCCAGGCTTTCTGGTGTTCCTCAGCCGCTTGCCTATATCTTGCAATTTCTTTCTCCAAGCCATCTACCTTCTACTACCAATGCTCTACCTCTGATTTCGTTGTTTCCAGCTGGGCCTTATGTTCGGCCAGAGCACCTTCCAACTCGATGATCTTTGCTTCAGCTTCAAAAAAGTTCTTGAAATGCTCGTCGTGCAAGTAGATTGAGCTCATCTCCACCTGAATGTTCCCCATATTTTTTGTAATATCAATCTGTGTAAGGTCCTCTATAATGACTTCATAAGCATAGTCACTTGGAGCCATCTCTCCTTAGGGCTTTTGGACCTGGGGAATCATTTTCACAGTGTGGGACTCCATAGCTTCAGGGTCAAAAGAGACCTTCTTCAATGTTTTCATTAGAGCTTGAGCCTCCTTCCACTTACAATTTTTTAGCCATCATGATGAACTTTTCGGGCTCGACTAATATTTTCTACAATAGGGTGCTCTAACACAACTTCCATCTCTAACTCTAGCAATGCCTGCAACTCAAGAAATGGGAAAAGGGAAAAAGAGCCTATTGAGGGTTTGGCTCACAAAGGGAAACAAAAATGGGAGTGGTTGATGGAATGGAAACATAGGATTCGGCTATAATTACACTTACTCGAGAAGGGGTTGGTGTACTTATAGCCATGGGAGAACTAACTAGAATGGAAGATGAAGGGAGTGAAAATAGATTGGGTGTGGATGCAAAAGAACTAAAAGAAAGGGAAATAGAAGGAAAGGGAATAGAAGGAGCATTGGTGATCGATGACTGAGAAAAAGGAGTGAAACTGAAGTGGAAGGTATGCTAGATGGGGGTGAAATGGAAGTGAAAACTATTGAATGGGACGCGATGGTCACCAAATGCTCATGATCAAGGGAAGAAGATAGAGAAAACGTACCTATGAGCTCCGACACCATTTGAGCCGATGATGAAGGTGGTTGCGATACTGATTCTTTCTTGGCCTGATCTTCCTCTACCTCCTCCTCAATATTAATGATCTCAATATTCTAGCCAAGTTGCTCTTCCTAGACCAAAGGAACAGTCTTTGAAATACCAACCTATGTGGTCGAAACTATAGGAGGAGGATTTATGCCAGATGAAGAGACTGCACCAGTTCTTAACTTCTTGGAGATATTTGGAAAAGGAAGTGCCTCACCCACACTCCTTTTCTTACGTTGAAGCTGCTCTTTCGATGATGATTATTTTTCTTCTTCTACAAGTGGTGCTTCTTCAATTATCGATCACTCTTTTCTAGCCATGATCTCTTCACTATCAGATCTTTGAAAGCTTCGAGGTACAACTTTAATGAAAGCGATCGGTTGGTACTTGTCACAATGCTCATCATATATATCTAAAAATGCCTCATCCATCACCAAGCCATAGGCTGACCCGATCTTTCTTCGGTGGGCCCTCATAATCCACCAATTGGTGATTTTCTCCTTAGACCAATCGGGCAACTGATTCTTCATTTTACTAAATAGGTTCAGAGGAGGAATCTGGTGCTTGTGGACTCTAGGATTATATTCAACTTCCATCTCATAGAAGTCATGCCATGGAGGGAGTGACATCATCTTCTCAATGTGCCACTCAAGATCGTGCCCTTCTGGATTGTTCCTTTGCTGCATAATATCTTCCTTGGGGCAGCAATGAAAACTCTTCGCTTTAATAAACTTCATGAAATGACCCAAAGGGTCATATTTCCATCGTTGGGGCAATTCGACCAAACCAAGGTCATAGAGGGTTTCAACAATTAGCTCATTCTACCCCACTTGGTTCACTTCAATGTCATCGAAGTGAAATGGCATGTCACACGTAGCCCGCTTTCCCCTACCTGACCCATATGTGTCATTGGTGAAGTCGCTCTATCGGGCGACCTCCAACGTGAAAATACATTTCGAAGTGAAGTATGGAAGGAGGAATGACTTACCGATAAAGCCAAAAATTTGTACCATGATACCTTGCATCAATAGGAAGATATCACCTTTCTCATTCATGATGATCTCCTCCTTCATCACCCTCGACACTCTCTCACATGCACCAAAAATAAGCTCGAGGGTGGGGCCCAGGAATATGCGGTTGAAATTATAATAGGACTCCCTTCTCGACAACCTTTGAGTCCATAAATAAATAGGCAGTTTTCTATCTGCTTCATCGATCTGCTTCACGACTATAAATGAAAAATATTGGTGCATGTGAAAAAAGAAATACCATACCAAGAACGAACAATGTCTGAACACCACCTCTTCTCCACTTTGCACCTTCTCCAACTGTGTGTGCATTCTTCGAGCCATGTAATCCACCCAGTCAAAGAAAACTGGATTAGTGCTCACCTTCATAGCCATCGAGGCATAAAACTCCACCTACGAAATACACTACGCAAGTGATGCTTACCATTTATGCACCATGGAATCTGAGGGCAGCCCAACAATCCATGCCAACATCGAATACAAGTCTAGGCTCTTAAAATCTATCAAGGGCTTTGGCAAAGTTGATAACTATCCAAACTATGGAGTCTTTATCAATTGACTCTCCATAAACTGGCACAATGACATAGTTGATTGGTATCTCTCCTCTTGCTCCCTAAGATTGAGCTTTCTAAACATTACATCCGAAGGAGGTCTAACCCCACAAGCGAATGCTTCTCTGACTGCATTGGCTGAAATGTTGAACAACTTCTCTCCATTCGCATTTTGAATAGCTCTTGTAGCAAGATGATAAAATTTTGAAATTGCCAAAATAAGTTATGGGTAGGCATGAACTGGTGTACACAAGAACCAAAAAATATGTGCATGGTACGCTATAGTTCATGAGCTCTCAGGTGTTAACCCTTGCTTCACAGCAAACTCCACATCTTGATGCAATTCTTCCATGCCCTTGTTCGAAATGGTGCAATCACCAATTTTTTCCAATGCATCATAATATGGTTCGAATTCCTCATCTTCATTCCTCCTTGCTTTCTTGGTTTTTTCCTGTTTTAGCTTTTTTCTACGTCTTCTTTGATTCTGTGACTTTCTTACCCATTTTCGCCCTTGAGCAACTTCACTTCAATATTCTAATAGTTCTACAATTAAGCAACAATTCACAGTTACAATACACCCTGAGAGAATACTTTGATTTTTCTTTGTTTACAAGCTTCACAGGTTCACCCTTTTATAACGCTCAGCCTCAACAACCTGATTTAATGCATGCGATGCACACACCAAATTTGAGTGAACGTGCTCCTTGGTTCCCTCGCTTGACATACTTTTTCATAATTTTTAATGGTTCATAACGACTTGCACTGCAAATCTTCTTCGAACGTCATGCCCAACCACTTTTAATTTTGAGGTGCAATCTGGTTGTCAACAGTTGACCTTGAGAATGTGATTCACTACTTTTTCACCTTGAACTATGTAACTAGAGTGCTTTTTGGGTAAACTCATCTTTTTCACTGATTTTAGGACCAAAAATACCTTTGGGCAATTTCACTGGTGAAATTACCTTCAACTTGTGCACATACATGAGTTTCACGCAAAGCAAATCATGGAATAAAATCTTTTTGAGTGAACTTGTCTTTTCCTTTTCTTTTAAAAACTCAACTCGGGAAAAGGCATATGAAATATTTTTCCCTTTTAAAAATTATTTTTAATCCAACTAGGAGTCCTTCAACAACCTAAACCTCTTATACCTTCACTAGCAAAAAGTAGCACCTGGGGGTTTGCTAAAAAATAAGGTGAAAAGCAATTTCACCCACTTTCACTTCGAAAATAGCTTTTGCACCTTCGCTTGAAAAAAGAGTGTTACCAACTTGTGTTTCGCTCTAAAAATAGAAGATCTGCATGAGCGAAAACTTATTTTGGGTGAAATCACCTTTTTTTTTCTTTTTTCATCAAGTGTTTTCCTCCATGTCACCGAAAAGCAAAATTTTAATTCATCATACCAAAAATAATTCTTGATGTTTTTTCTACCGAAAAAGTAGGGCATGAGGGAAAATTTCTACTTTGGGTGCCAAAAACAATGTTTCCAAAATTACTGTCTTCCCCGAAGAGGAGTTTCCAGTGAAAATGATTTTCACCAAAAAATACCTTTCGAAAACATCTTTCGCTCATGATTTTTTTTATCCATAAAAATCAAATTAGAAAACTATGTACATATTTACATTCTTGATCCCAAATTTTTACTGATAGTAGGCCTTCAAATGAAGACCATTCACTAGAATCGGCAACACACGACCATCCATATCCTACAAATAATATGAATTAAATTGATTCACACTGGAAATCTGAAATGGGCCCTCCCAAATTACCTCAAACTTGTGATGTTTGCCTAGCTTCGCCTTGTTCTCATTCCATTTTAACACAAGATCACCAACCTTAAATGCCTTCTCTGAAGTCTTCTTGCTAAACCAATTTTTTGTCATCTGAGCATGCTCCATGAAAGCATTATATGCTTTCTCCCTTTCTTCTTCCAACTGTAATAGTTGAGCCAACCTTACGCTCATGGGATCAAATTCATCATCTTCATCATCAAGCAATTGCAAATATTGAAGAGTCGACAACTCAATGTGAATGGGCAAGACTGCTTCCTTACCATACACCAAAGAATAGGGGGACGTCTTGATAGAATTTTTAATTGAGATGTGATCAGCCCATAAAGCTTGGTTCAAGAGCAAATGCCAACTTCGCTTGTTGTCACCAAGAGTCCTCTTCAAAATCCTAAGCAGATTCTTGTTCATAGATTCGGCCAAACCATTTCCCTACGGATAGTAATTTGATGAAGTTTTCAAATAAATACCATACTTACCCATAAACTCACTGATTTTGGCACCGATGAATGGAGTTTCATTATCTATTATAATCGCATCTGGTATGCCAAAGTGAGTGATCAATCCTTCAAGGAAAGTGATGACTACCTCTTGGTCTACCTTCTTAGTTGGGACTGCTTTGGCCCATCGGGTGAAATAATCAATTGCAGTCAGAATGTATTTATGTTCAGTAGATGAATTAGGATCAATGACCCCAATAAAATCTAAACCCCATTGTTGAAATGGTGCTTCTACTTGGATCGGGTGAAGAGGCAAAGGTGCATTTATGCTCCTACCGACATACCTTTGGCATTTATCACAACTTTGACTAACCTTAAATGCATCTAAAAAAGGGTGGGCCAAAAATAACCTACTTTGATAATTTTTAATGCCATGGGTCTTCCTGCATAGTGGCCTCCTGACAATCCAGAATGAAACTCTTCCAAGATTTTCTACTTTTCTGATTCTCTGACACATCTGAGAAGCACTCCATCAATATTCTTATGAAACAATCCACTTGGTAACATAACATACCTGAGGACCTATAGTCTAAATCTTCTTCTTTGTGAAGCATTGAGATGTGAAGGACACCTTCCTGAATTGAAGTATTCGACAAGGTCCTCTATCCAATCATGGTCAACTACAAGATGATTAGCAAGATTACTTTCACTTATTGAATCTTCATACTAGTAAACCATTGATTCGAAAGTAGTGCTCTTTGCAAGCTCTTGACATAATGCTCGACCACGAACCAACTTGGTTGGTCAAATTTCAATATCATATTCTTGGATTTTAGAAACCCAACCAACTCTCTTATCTCCAAGCTCACCCTAGATAATGAAACTTTGGACATCCAGATGAACAACATAAACAATTGTTTTACTTTGTGAAACAAAATGCCAAAACTTCTTCAAGGACTTCATCACTGCATACACTTGCTTCTCTATGAAATTGTACTTTTCCTCATGTGGTTGGATGACTTGGCTTAAAAATGTGATTGGCCACTCATTTCCATCTTCTCCCTTATGTGTGAGCACAATTGCGTAACTCTCTTGTTCACCAACAACATAAAGGATAAAATCCTTTGAATAATCAAGGTTTATCAAAATAGGGGCTTGAGCAATTCTTTCCTTGATTTCCTTGAATGCTTGCTTCCTTTGCTCAGTCCATTTGAACTCAACATCTTTCTTCAAGAGTTCAGTCATTGGTTTCACAACTTGGGCAAAATCTGCAATAAACTTTCGAACGAAATTAATCTGACCAAAAAATGACTGCAAACCTTTCTTGTTAGCTAGCAATGGAAGCTTCAAAAGAGCCTCAACTCTAGCTGGATCAATAACTAAACCCTTTTTTGAGATTACATGGCCCAGGAGCTTTCCCTCCTTCACCGCAAAGATAGACTTCTTTAGGTTGATGGATATTCCGAACTCTCGATATTTTTCAAACACTTGTCTTAAATGCAAGTTGTGCTCCTCCCTATTATGAGAGAAGATAATCATATCATCCAAATAAATAACAATGACTCGATTTAATAACTCATCGAAAGCCACATCCATCGCTCTCTAAAAGGTTGCTCCAACATTCGAGAGACCAAAAGGCATTCGTTGATAAGAAAATGTACCCCATTTTGTGGTGAATGTCATTTTGTATTGGTCTTCATCCTTGACCCATATCTGATTGTAGCCAGAGAATCCATCTAACAGAGAAAATATTTGAGCTCCTACAACTATGTGAAGAATCTGATCAATCTGTGGCAAAGGATAATGATCCTTCAGAGAAGCCTGATTTAAATTTTAGAAATCAACACACAGGTGAATATCTCCATTATTTTTCCTCATAGGGACCAAATTAGCTACCCAGGTAGAATGCTTGATTGGGTAAATAATTTTAGCTTCCAATATTTTCAATAGTTCAGCTTTCATCAGAACTTCAATTTTGGGATTGATTGGTCTCTGTTTCTGCCTGAAAGGTTTCACTCCTTGCAGTTCAATAGTATGTTGGATCACATTCTTGTTGTAACCTTTGAGGTCCTGATAACTCCAGGCGACAATGTCTAGAAATTCATGGTATAGCTCCTTGATCTGCTCAAGTTCTTCTAGAGTGCAATCAGTTCCAACCTTGATTGACTTTTTAGGTTCCAACTGCAGCTCGGTGTACTCCTTCTCATCTACTTTGATCTTATGTTTTTCAGCTCTATCATTCTGATCAAAGAGACTTTTGAGCGAAATCAATCCTTTTGGGATATGATTATTTCTTAACTGGATCAGTCCCTCAACTTCTTCTTCATCAAGTGTTCTTCCTTCCACACTACTAGCTTCTTTTATCAAGAAGTTCATGATCTACTCATCACTTTCAAACACTTGCCAATAAATATTCTTATCAAGAACTGAAGGCCTATAAACCAACCTCACGATCTTTGGTTTCTTCACCATGTGCTCAACTGGAGAAAAGTTGGTGCCAAGGGATGCCAAAATATTAGCATGTTTATTTTATTCTCATGAAATTGCTTGGATATTTAACGTTGTGTAGGCTTCAAACAGATCCCAAAATTTGTTGTGATATACCTTCAAATAGTGTTGCTTGGAGACACACTTGTTAGTCACTTGATTGACAATCAGCTCTAAATCTCCAAAAATCTAGAGTTGTTTGATCCCAAGCTTCTCTACTTTCTTCAAGCCTAAGCACAATGCTTCATATTCAACAACATTATTTGTACAACTCCAGGTCAACCGATATGAATATATATTCTATATGCCAGAAGGGGAGATGAGAACAATTCCTGCTCCGCACCATTTTTGCATCTTGCACCATCAAAGTAGAGCTTCCACAACTGATCTAGAATAGGATCTTGATCATCAGATACCTTCACTTCAACCTTTTTAGGCTTAGTAATGGAGTAACAACCAATCTCAATTTCAATCATTACATTAAAATCATTCATTGAAAATTCATCTTCTGTACGAAGCTCATCCAAAGCTTCTTCCATTAAATCCAATTCTTCTAGTTCTTCAATCACCATATTGACAGAATCCATGGACTTTTCTTCTTCTTCGATCCTCTCTACATGAAATGTGGAAGGCTTCTCATTATAGATTCAAATTATTTTCCCTTTGAAAGGAACTTCCAGGTGAGAGTAATCCAAAGAGAGATAACCTCCCAATTTGGTAGTAAACTCTCTTGAGAGGCACATACTGAAATATGGCTCTAGGTCAACTACAACCACCTCTTGGATCATAGTGATTTGAGGTATCTTATGTAAGACAATGGGGATATCTTTGATGACACCTACTATTCTTATAAGAGTACCATCCAACTACAAAACACCTAGGCTACTCTTAGTATACTCCATACCCATAACATCACAAACCACCTTTGGCATGATAATTATCGCAGCACCAGAGTCAATCATGCAGTTATGCATAATCCAACCCTCCATCCTGAGAGACAAATAAAATGGTGGTGGTCTATTCTTTCCAGTAGCCAAAGTTGTAAGTATCTGAGCTAACATAGTCTGAGTGGGATTCTTCTTTTTATCTTTAACAAACTTCAAATATTCTTGCAACAAATCAACTTATCCAAGCAATTGCAATGCATCATAGAGACTAACCTTGGTAGGAATCTTCTTTAATTCTTCAACAATGTTGTACGTGGATGAACTGGACTCTCTTCCTTCATTAGTAACCTCATACTTGCTTTGATATTGTTACATGGCTTCCACCCTCGATGCTTGGTCAAAGATGGGTATTTAAGGTGTTCTTTTACCTATTCCTTCATCTCAACTTGTGCTTGTGAAGTTGATACCTTCGCTTGAGAGATTATTTCTTTCGCTTGTGTGAGCAAGAGATATTTTAAAAGAATAGGTTCTTCTGACTTAGATGCTGAGCCAGGTGCCTTCACCTGTGCTTGTCTCTTTTCATTCTACACCTTCGACTCAATAGGTACCTTCAATGGCTCCATCTCAATTAGATCCACTATAACCAACTTTTTCTAGCTCTCATGAGAACTAAAACTTGTTCTATGAAAGGGACCATAAAATTATGATCAACTTCTCTAATCATGTTGATCTGACCATCGAAGAGTTATCTACCAATGTCTACACATAGTTTAGATGAACCATGCAAGTTTCTTCACCATGCAGATCATTGTAGGTAGAACACCAATACATTTTATCTGATGGGCCAACTTCTTCATTTGTCAACACTATTGGATTCCTTTCAAGCATCTTGTTAGTCAAAGTTGCTTGCTCTCTAGTGATTGGTGGAGGTTGAAATATCCTAGGCTAGAAATATCTCTCAACTTACCTTTTCTTAATAGTTGTGATCTCATTTCTCATCACTCTCATTGTTGAGTTCATTGATTGCATCTCTTGCAACAACTTCTCTTGAGGATCAAGATTTGAGGGTGTTGGAGGAGCTAGTAATGGAAGTGGTACTAGAAGAGATGATAATGCTAGGAATGGAACTAGAGTAGGCAACTATGGAATGGAAGGAGCAGGTAATTATAGGATAGAAACTATCAGGGTTTGAGATGAACTAGGATTCCATGAAGGGACCAGATACATGGGGGACATTGGTAAAGACTGAGAAGATGCATTGGAATATAAATATTATGGGAGATCAGGAAAGATAGGCATCATCATATTTGATGGGAGCTTACCAATAGCAATTAAATCAACTTTAGCCTTTTGCACTTGGGAGTACAAGGTCAAAAATGTATCAATATTGGACTGATGGATGGCCATGCTAATATCAAAATTGAAGGCTCGAAGATAATAAAATATAGCTTGTTTAAGAGTCGATCGAAGACCATCAAGGACTCTCTACCAAGTTCGAGTGAACCTAACATTGAAGTCAATGATTTCCTCCTATGGATACCTCTAAATATTAGTAAATTGATGCAATAGAGAAAAAGGATCCGCTTGTTCATTGAAGCCTTTTATCATTAACTCAGCCAACTGGTCCCATGTGGTAATAGTGGTAGGTGGTAAGGACCGGTACCAATAAAGTAACTTCCCTCTAAGAGAGAGCACGAGCAATCTGACCATGACATCTTCATCTATGATGCTATGAATAGTCGCCAAAGAAGCCACATCTTGAACATGCTCATAAGCTATTTTTCTCATACCATCATAAGTAGGCAAAGCCTTCAATGCTGTTGGTGGGATCGGATTCTGAGCTTGCAGATTCAAAGCTCCAAAATGGTTCCATGCTAGAAACTATCATGGTGGTGGTGGATTTTGAGCCATTTGGACTAGAGAATTTGCTTGAGGAGGAAAGCTAGTGGTAGTACTAGAGGGACTTGAAGGAACGAAAAACACACCAACTACCTGTGAAGATGTTACAATTGATGGGATAGTTAGAGTGACTAATCTAGGATGCTCTCCTAAGACTTGGGTGTCAAGCTCAAAGAACTCAATAAGATTTTCTAAATTTTTGGCCTTCGATCTTGTGATCATGAAGTAAAGCTTTCACCAACTTCACATTCAGAGGCTTCTAGGTAAAACTGAGTCACCAGATGTTCTAATCAAATAATAAAATATGAACATCAAATCTTAATACTACTTAAGGTGGAACTTTTGGGTCCCACCAAGCGTGCCAAAAACTATTGGTCACGAATCTACCTAAGTATAAAAATATGCACCCTAGACCCAACCAACATTGAAAGGCCGAAGGAAAGAGATGTCCTTTAGGCCAATCTCCAGAGAGGGTTAGTTCCCTTACTAATCTAAAAATTGGTATAAATCTTAGGGAGAGAAATTAACAGAAAGAGATGGGAAATATGGTTGTAAGCTAGAAAAATAGAGTGGGGATGAACTAACAACTAAATAACCAAATCAAGTTCTAACCAACATTTAACAGAAAGAACAACATAGGAACCAATCACAGATCGCAAATATGACTTCCAATTAACATTTCAACATTCACTTCTTCATCAAAAATTAAATTCAAATGTAGAATTCAATTTATCTAACAAAGGCAATGAATATAACAAAAATGATAGGCAAAAAATAATCACATACACAACTGATCCAAGAACCAGAGTCAAAAGTCTTTCAATTGAGGCAAAAATTTAAACTCAAAGAGTTTTTTAGCAAAATGTTCCTCCTCTTCTTACATCAAATTTCTTAGTATTTATAGAGGATTTCACCTCCAAAATTAAATAATCATTAAATAAAATGTCGAGCAATCAAATATTGATCAACAACAATATTCTTTTAGGAACAACAATGAACAAATCAATGAACGTCTTGGGGAGCAACGATCCTTCTTCAACAGAGAGCATCTTGGAAATCAGCAAGAAGGGATGATGGAAATTCATTCCAAAAGTCGATGCATCAAAAATGAGCATCCACCACAATGGATGGTACCTTGAAATCAATAGGATCACACCAACGTCAAAGGTGCAACATTTAATTTTAGCAACTCTTCAACAATAATTTTAGAGATATTACTTTCTTTGCCCCAAGAATTGAATTCACCAATCCTTGATCTTTTCCAAAAATGATCTACACTGAAAGCATGAAAGAAATGATTTTCGCTTTCACTCAATCTTACACCCAAAAAAAATTCGCCAAGGCATTTCGCCCAAAAAATTCTTTCATTGAGGAATTGGGTGAAAATAGAATTTCACTGTAAAAAGAGGTAAAAATGAATTTCGCTCCAACTTGGGGCAAAAATGGAATTTCACTATAATGGGATGAAAATGCTAAAAATATGATTTCACGCCTAGGCAAAAATGGAATTTCACTAGAAAAGGGGTGAAAATGCTCAAATAATTTTATTGTGAAACTCCCGAAAGTGATTTCCTATCTGGGCAAAAAATCCCAAAAAATGATTTCACTAGCGAAATTCATTTCATACTTAGGCAAAATTTTGGCAAAATTTGAATGTGGCAAAAATGGATGCCCGACCATGGTTTTCGCTCAAGAAAATGGAATGTCGCTGCAAAGAAGGGCGAATTTGACTTTGACCATAAAACAGATTAGAAAACCCCCTTTTTTATTTTTGGCGAAAACATTTTAATTCTATTTTTCTGGTGAAAACATCCTTCCTTATTTTCACTGGCGAATACATCTCTCTTTTATTTTCACTAGCGAAGACACCTTTTTAGCGAAGTCATCTGAAGTTTGACTCTTGCCAGCGAAAATGTCTTTATCGGTGAAAGCATGGAAAGAGGCTTTGAAAGAAATATTTATACCAGCGAACATGCCAAAACAAGTCAACGAAAATACCAAAACGTTGAAAAGAACAGTGAAAATGCACATCTTATATTTTATACTTGGAAGTTTTTACAAAAAATCCAGTGTGGCAAAACTGCCAACACATACAAGCTACAAATGTATTGTAGTGGTAAAGGCTTTGGCCTCTCTTTGAGAGGTCCAAGGTTCAAACCCCACTCGATATGAGAGGACTGGGATCCCTCATAAAAACC
This sequence comes from Wollemia nobilis, assembly GCA_028583015.1. Taxonomy (NCBI): domain Eukaryota; kingdom Viridiplantae; phylum Streptophyta; class Pinopsida; order Araucariales; family Araucariaceae; genus Wollemia; species Wollemia nobilis. The sequence goes on from JAQPPZ010001028.1 coordinate 8,901,660, forward strand.
TATGTAAACTCATTGAAAAAATATTGACACTCATATAAATTAAGTTCCTATGTCCATAAAGACTTGTTTTTATGTTATTCTATGAAAGACTACATATTTTAATTGTTTGAACTTAGTTGAGCATATATAATTTATAAGAATTTATCTTTGTTAAACATTATGAGGCAATGAGAAATGAAATGTAATATATGAATGCAACCCAAGTTCAACTCTTTATATCATAATAGTATTCAAATCTTTATCGGGGATAGTGTAATTCAAATCTTTCTCGAGGAATAGTGCAATGGTATGGGATTTGGCTCTTCTTCGAGAGGTCCAAGGTTTAAACCATGACATGTATGTGTGGTTGTGTATTAATCCCTTATTTATAATCCTAGCTATCGACCTTATGATGGGTCATGGTTGGGAGGGGATTAATCAGCCCTATGCATGGGTCATAGGGGTTTATCACACTACCTGAATCCAAAAATAAATTATTCAAAATTTTATATCATAATAGTCTATGAAATCGATTGTGTATCACAATTGGTGAATGTATTGGGTGTTGGTAGAGGCCAACTCAAACTTCATTTACCATGCCTCCATCCTATGATACCTGGCATAGTTGGTGAATGTCATGTGTTCTAGTAGATGTCAACATGGGCTCCATTTTCCTTGTGCCCTACCTTGTGGATACTCAAATAATAATTTTTTGTGACTTATACCACATGGTATACAGAGATGGGATAGCTACGGTTGGTCATGGAACTAATTTCTTTGGGTTTTTGTTTCACCTTAAAAAAATTAGTCCCAAGGGTTGGGTGGATTGTTAAGTTATGGGTATTTACCAAGAAGAGACCTAGGTTCAAACCTTGGAGGCAAGTCTTGTTGAGACAAAGGTAGTAGTCTGACCTGACTCCACTGAGTGTGTCCAGCCCAATGATAATGGTACCAACCCCAAACCACTAGGGTCTCCCTCACTCGAGGTCATGTTTATCGAGGCAAGGTAGGGGATATAATGGTAGCTCCAAGGATTTAACTTATAATCGACAGTAGCTTCCCCAATAATTTGACCATGTGACCAATAGAAAAATGAAGGGACGTCACTAGGATTTAACCTATGATCAACAATAGCTTCCCCAAGGATTTGACCATGTGACCAATAGAAAAATGAAGGGATGTCACTAGGATTTAACCTATGTACCCTAAAAGTAAAATAATAGTTTATGACATCATGGTTTATGGTAATACCACAATAATGTGATTTTTAAAATAATATTATAATTAAATTATTATATAATGTAACTATAATCTTACAACATTGGTAGGGGTTTTGGCCTCTTTGGAAGGTCCAAGATTCAAACTCTACTTAGTACGAGGGAACCAGAACCCCTCATAAAAACATGTGTAACTCATTGAAAAATAAAGGATGGAGGTAGTAGATTGATTGGGTTTGCTTGAGTGTTTGTCATCTTGGGGTAGGTGATTTCAATCATGAACCCTTAACCTATAATATAAATAAAACTAAGTTTCAATTCATATAACCAATTATATATATAAGAGGCTCTGATAGGGTTTCGCTCGCATGTTGTTGTTGCTTGTTTGTTCTTCCATCGGCCGCCATACCGTTTGTGCCCTTCTGAGATCTGCACACATTGTGCCATTCTTAGTTACTACTCCGCCTTGGGTGGGGGGCTCCATCCCTTTCAATGGCTGCCTCTCAGGCCGCTATTTCACTGGTTAGTGAAGTTGCAGCTGTTGAGAGCCATGGCACTAGTAAAACGACCCAAGAAGTTTATCCTGAAGGTAGTTCCTCAGTGTCGGACATAACCCTGCCCATGCAGGATGTTGATAATGCTTGCAAATGGCTTGAAAGTCACACCCTGGTAGGGTACTTTCTGGGGAGGATTCCCAGTGACTCGCTAATCCGACAATGGATTCAGCAAGTCTGGCAGCCATATGGCATAAAAGTTGATCATATTCAAAACCTTACTAAAGGTTTTTTTCATTTTTAGTTTGTTGATCCGCAACATGTCGTTACATTTATGAGCAAAGGGCCTTGGTATATTAGAAATACCCTTTTAATTCTTCAGCCCTGGCATCGTAATTTTATAGTTTCTGTTGATGTTTCCTTGCGTGTCCCCATTTGGGTGGAATTCCCAGGTCTCCCTTTGCCCCTTTGGCCATTCTTGCCACAACTTGTCACACCCATTGGCAAGTTTGTGTGCATGGAGCCACATAAATTCTATGTTGTGCGGCCATACAAACGCATTTGCGTTGAAATTGATCTATCAAAGGATCTTAAGGATTCTATTAATATTCAGGTTGGGGAGACCTATTTTCAACAATGGGTGGTTTATATCAATCTCCCCAATACCTATTATCGGTGTCAATCTGCTGCCCACAAGATAAAATATTGCCCTCTTATGGAGGGTCGATTCAAAAATCGGGCTTCAGTAGAGACACCTTCAAACACAAATAAATCTGCCCCTCCCACTAATGGAGGGGAGGAATGGACTTCTGTCACCAGGAAGAACAACAAAGGAAATCGACCACAAACTTCTGTGGGAGCTGGTAAAAAGGAGTCTCAACCGAGCTCTCAGTCTGGGGTTTCTCATGCAACCTCTATAGAAGGAACTTATGTTTCTCTTCCTATAGGTACCTCTTCTGGTAATAACAAAAAAATTCCCCAATTATTCAAGCCTCCCAGTCAGATAAGCCATCAGCTATGCCAGTGCCCGCTCCCTCAAGTGAATGCCAGGTTTCTCCACCTAATCTACCTAGTGAAGTTCCCTCATGAAACCCTCATCGCTCTCGTAGTCCAGTTAGGGATACCTCAGGCATCCCTTTGGAGAAGCGATGACAGACATATTTTTTCATGAAAACCATAATAGGTTTCTCACAAATACCTTTGAATCCTTAGTAGATTTTGAGGACTCTGAGGTCCTCGAAGGAAATATGCTCCTCGATCATGTCTCATGAAGTGCTTATCTTGGAATGTCAGGGGTTTGACAGATCCTGTGTGCAAGTACATAGTGCGTCAGGGTCTAGATGACTTCAAGTTAAAAAATGGTAATATTGATATCCTTTGCCTTCAGGAAGTCAAAGTCACTAATTTTATGTTGTCAAGTACTTGCTCCTTTCTCTGGCCTCGAGGCCACACCTTTCATACTATGCATGACATGGGTAAAGGAGGGGCAGTAATTTATCTTTCAGAATCTTATCATTCTAAAATGATCTCTTGGGGTTGTGACCCTTCTAATCATGTTGTTTGGGTTGTGATGGAGATTGATGGCCATATTCTTGGTGTGCTCAACATCTATGCTCCTAACGATGCCAATGATCATTGTGTGTTGTGGTGGTGGGCAACACTCTCTCTTCCCCCTACTGTTTGGTTGCTCTATGGGGACTTCAATATGATCGAATTCCCACATGATAAAGTGGGTCTTCTTCCCATGAGGTGGGCCGCAAGGGAAAGAGAAGCATGGCTTTTCATGAAAGAAAATTTGGGGCTCTCTGATCCCAATAGTTACTTTTTACCCTCTTCATTCCCAGCTAGTGCTTGGTTCACATGGTCTAACAATCAACAAGGTGAGAATCATGTTTTGAAAATATTGGATAGAGCCATGCTCTCAGATTCTGATATTTTCTCCTTCGAGCGGCCCTCATATTCTTCTCCCTTTATCTCTATCCATCCCGAGCTCTGCTTGTCTGACCATTCCCCCATTTCCTTTTCCATCTTGGTTTCTTCTACTCCCCCTCCTCTTTCTCATTCACAATTTTACCTTAATACCTCCATTTTGCACCACCCCATATTGAGGGCCTATGTTATCAAAATTTGGAATCTTATCCCCAGATCGAAAGGGGCCTCAGGATGGATTGATTGGTGGAATGTTGCTATCCTACGCACTGCCCGCTTTCTACGCTCGCTTGGGCGTAAGATTGCTAAGTTTCATCATCGCTCCAATGTTGCTCTTAAGCGAGAGTTGGAAGTGACCTCTTCTCAACTTCAGTCCAATCCTTTCAATGAGGAGCTTCAGAGACACCTCGCTATGGTTAAACACCAGCTTCTTCTGGCAGAGCACTATGATGCCAAAGGAGCTCAAATCAAGGTGAGGTTGCATTGGCTCAAATTTGGAGATAGGGTTACCAAGGAGTTCTTTCAGCGCTTGCATCCTCGTAATCAATTTTTGGGTATTAAAGCCCTTAACATTAATGGAGAGCATGTTTCTAATCTTCCTAGTATTCTCTCTACTTTTGAAGAGCATTACCAGTCTGTATTTGTGGCTCAGGCCCGCTCCCCATAGCATGATGAGGCCCTTAAATCCTACCTTTCTGTGGTTCCAGAATGACTTTCTGAGTCTCAAAGAGTTGCCTATGATAAGGCCCTATCTTTGAAGGATCTGGAGGAAGCTCTTTCTCATATGGCCAATGATAAATCCCCTAGTCTCGATGGCTTCCCTTGTGAATTCTACAAATCCCTTTGGGACACTGTAGGGCCTGATCTTCTCAAAGTCTATCAAGAGGCCTTCTCTAAGGGTTCATTGGGCCCTAATATTAATCAAGGGATTATTAAATTTATCCCCAAGGCTGGTGATCCTAAAATCATCACCAATTGGAGACCTATTACTCTCCTTAATGTCTCTTATAAGATCATTTCCAAAGCCCTAGCTTTACGCATCCACCATCTCCTTCCTATTATCGTGCACCCAGAGCAAACTGGCTTCATTCAGGGTAGATACATCCTTGACAATATTATTGTTGTCTAGGAAGGTATGGAGTGGGCTCGTAATTCTAACCAACAATCTATGTTCATCAAAATTGACTTTGAGAAAGCATATGATAGGATTGATTGGTCCTTCATTCTAGCCATGCTTAAAGCTCTTGGTTTTGGGCCCTACTTCATTAGTTCTATGGAAATATTGTTTGTTGAGGCTTCAATTGTTTTATCCATTAACAGACACAAGTCCTCAGCCATTGGTCTCTTTCGATCCATTAGACAAGGTTACCCTTTAGCTCCTTCCCTTTATGTCCTTGTTGCTGAAGGGCTTGGCTATTTACTAGCTCATCACGTTGCTCAGGGTTCTATTCGAGGAATTTCTCTCCTCGAAGGTGAGACTCAATTGATCAATGGTCATTTTTTTGATGACTCTTTCCTCACTCTTATTAGGAAAAGTGTCTTCAAAAGCTTTGTCTTTTTTGTATCCTCCATTCAATGGAGAAAGACCCAATGTTATAGGCAGTCTCTCGACCCAATGCCCCACTGGCTTAATCAATATCAATGGAAGATCATCCAAGAGGGGGAAATTTTTCATTTTTTAGGTATTCCTTTTGCCTTTAATGGGTCATTTCCAGAGTTATGGAAGTATGTTGTTAACAGGGTGGAACAGAAACTTACCTACTGGTCCACCAAGAAACTCTCCCTTGCTGGTAAATTTCAAATTTGCACTAAAGTCCTTGTGACCACCCATGTTTATTATTCTTCCTATTGGGTCCCATCCAAAAATTGTTATAAGAAGCTTGATAAGCTTCTGCGAGACTTCTTATGGTCCTCCTCCAATAATGCTTTAGGATTCCACCATGTTGCCTGGGAGTATTGTTGTCTTCCCAGAAGCCATGGTGGACTTGGCATTATTAATACCCAACATCAAGGTTGGGCCCTTTGTGTTAAGTGGGTCATCAGAGCCCTCACAGGCAATGAGGCCTAGAAGATTCTCATCCGACATTGTATTAGTGAAGGTTCCCCTTTTGGGCATAAGAGTTGGAAGGGCATGGGGTTCCCTTCCCTCCTTGTTGCCCTTGTGTCTATCAAAGTGTCAGGATCCTTCATCATTAGGAGCATTTGGAAAGCTTGGGAGAGTGTTAAACCTTGGCTTAGATGGAATGGATAGAGCTTTTGGCATGGCCTCTCCATCAACCAAATGAATGTTTGGTGGTCACCTGTTATCACCTACCAGGGTTCCCCGCTTGCGCAGGTTCCTTGGGTTCATGCACTGAGATTCTTTTGCAAAGGTGTGCGATGCATCACTGATTTCTTTTCTCATCCTACCAGGGATTGGCTCCCTTGGGATGATTTTAGAGCTAAATTTGGGCTTAATCACTCTGACAAGGATACCTTTGAGGTTGTCAAGGTTGCTCTCCCTGACTCCATGTTACACAAGATTTTTGTGCTTTCTCAGCGACCTTGGTGGAAGGACTGGAAGTGGTATCCGAACACTCCATTACGGAATTATAAGGCCCGATTGGGGTATGGATGGCTCTCTCCTTGCCTCCCCATGATTGAGAAGCTCAATCAATGATGGAAGGTCTCCTCCCCTCGACCTGTTTGGTTGCGCAGGTTCCAGACAGCTTGGGCTCCTTTCTTGGAGCCCAAAATTTCTTGTTTTGCTTGGAGTCTTTTGCACCAAGGGCTTCCTGTTGGGGAGCGTCTACAACATTTAGGCATCCCCAACCCTTCTTGCCCTTTCTGTCTTCAATCTGAAGACTTTGTCCATATTTTTTGGGTTTGTGCTCGTGCTCATTCCCTTTGGGAGTGGCTTTTTTCCTTTTTTAGACCCTATTCCTTTGCCATGTTTGAGTGGAAGCATATCATTTTGGGAGATCCCCCACCATTACCAACTATTTTTTTTGAAGTGTGGCACTTGTTTCGTATGGCGACCATGTTCAGTTTATGGAGAGCTAGAAATGATTGTATCTTTGGTAAGTGTACTTCCTCTTTGCACATCTCTACTTTTGAGAAGTCTAATATTATTTCTTCTGTGTATTTTTAGATTACAGTTCAGGCCAATAAGGTGGCCATGGAGCTCACTCATCTTCAAGAGCTTATTAAATAGTGGGGGAACGCACCGTGCTCAGTAATTCAGGATACTCCTCGTAGCAGATCCAGGTCCACACAACAGTGTCGCTCGCTCTCAAACTGCACTCCTATCCCAGTTCAAGGTGCTTATAGAGATGGTCGTGGCTATGTGATTGTTCCTCTCTCCCCCAACTCCTCGACTTGATGCCTGGGGCAACTTAAGAGTTTATGGTTGGGTTTATGTTCCCGACACTTCTAGACAGGGGAGGGACTCATTTTCAGGTGGTTGAAACTTATCAGTTTATTCTGTCCATCAGTTATGTAAACTGTTATCAGTTTATTCTATCCATCAGTTATGTAAACTGTTATCAGTTTATTCTATCCATCAGTTATGTAAACTGTTATCAGTTTATTCTGTCCATCAGTTATGTAAACTGTAGATTGTTCTCTTGGATTCCCACTCTATTTTGATAGGGACAATTTTTTTGGCTGATGGCGTTAGCCACGTGGCGTGTTTATCCACCTCTTTTTTTGTTTGTAAAAATGTATTTTGTTAATTCTTTAATATAATATTTTTTTACATAAAAAAAATTATATATATTTAATATTTTTTTATTGACGTTAGTGTGAGAAACCCCTATGACCAACACTTAAGGTTGAGCATCTCCGTCCCAACCATGACCTATGATAAGGGTGAGAGTTGAGCTTATCAACAAGGGCCAAACACAACCATACACACACCCACCCCCTCACATACTTGCCCACACTGCGGTTTGAACCTTAAACCTCCCAAAGAAGAGTCAAACCTCAAACTATTATGTTGTTTCAGGAAATGTTATTTTTTAAATATTACTATTTAAATTCTAAAATACCTTTTACATTTTTATGTTAAATATTAAAAAATTTATTTATTTATTTTATAATTACAATAAATATTAATTATTTATTAAAAATAAATATATATTTTTAAATTATTATATAAAATTAAATAAATCCATCCATATTTTTATCAAATCATAATACCACATTTTAACCATACATTTGTATTCAAAAAATATTTAAACTTAAATTCTCATCTAGATGCCTTTGATAAAGAGCACAGAACATTATTACACAGAAATTAATTTATAAAAACCTAAAAAAATCTTTTAATTTGTAAAGTATTAATTGACCATTACTTTGACTTGATTTATGTTTATGTAAATAATTTTTTATTAAATAAAGACAAAATTAATAAATTTGATTATTAAAGAATCAAGATGAAATAATTTATCGACAAATATTTAACCATCCATTAAATAAAAACAAAATCAATAAGATCTAACTTTCAAAATATTCAAACCCTTAACCACCAACCAACCTATTCCTTCCACTTTGCATATTCAAATGTTTGCTTATGGTATTTACATTAACAGAAATATTTGCTTAGTACTTGGACGTGGAGTATAAATTTGTATAGTTTTCTCGTCGTATAATGTATTGATTACTTAGTATGAATAAATTGGATAATCACAATGTATGACGTTATAAACTTTAACAAATTATAAACTATTTTACTTTACTACTTTAAATAATATTTATAAAAAGGAAAGATTCTTTTGGCAGTTTCATTCCACACCGAAGTAATGTCGTTGAAGTCAAACAAAACGTGAAATTGTTCCTTGAGACACACGGATGGTATTTTCTTTACACTCACATCATCATTAGCCCCTTCCTAAATTGATTTCTTTTCGAGTGGTTGGAGCAGCCCATATTGACTCCCTACGCTTTATCATTTTTATAAATCTAAGCAACTGGATGACATAGGGGAATAGCTAAAATATTATGTTTGATGTTATCAAATAAGATTTGGTTGGGTTTGTTAGGTTTTGATAAGGACACTGTAATAGGAATTGGGTTCAGAGATCCAAGTTTAATTTATTGGAAGGGTAGCGTTTGACATGTCCTAGTTTTTTAAAAAGCGTTTGACATGTCCTAGTTTTTCAACTTTAAAAAAAAAAACCAAAATTGGTTGGATTTTTTATATGGTTATAGTAGGATTTTTCAACATTTTAAAAAATAAAAATTGGTTGGATTTTTTATATAGTTATAGTAAGATGAATCAAAGTTGGAAGGATCGGGTATGTATAGTTTATTTAAAGGATGAAATATTTAAAGAAGTAAAGGATCATGTATGTATAGTTTATTCAAAAGATGGAATATTTAAAGGAGTAAATAAAGATTTGAATCCAAGCTCAAAATTTTATAAGAGATAGAAGCAACTAATAGAATAGATTAAAATTCCTGTGTGAAAGAAAAAAAATTACTTTTTTATTATCATAATGCATTGAAAAATGAGAAGTTACATTGGTTTCAAAAATCTAGAGAGAAATGGTTCAAGGAGGGAGGAAGATAAAAATACAAAAAAAAATCATGTTACAATAAAAACATTTTTTCCTTTTTATCACATCAAAAATATTTTAACTCCAAATGGAAGTAACATTGAGGACGAAGAAGATATAAGGAAGGAAGTAATTAATTAAAAATATTTTGTAAGATACCATGCAAGATAAGGAAGCACACAATAAGCTTTTGTGAAATATTTTATCAATTATCACACAAGGTCAATATGAAATCTTGATGAAGAAGATATCTATGGAGGAGCTCCATGAAGCAGTTTTCTCTTTCCATCCTAACAAGGCACCTGTCCCTAATGGATTTCGTACAATTTTCTTTCAAAAAATATTGGGATTTATTGAAGAGTGATATGGTAGTTGCAGTTGAAGATGCCCGAAAAAGGAAGACTGTAATAAGTGAGATCAATGTCATTTTATTATGTTGGTTCCCAAGAAAGGCGAGACAAGATATTTTGATAATTTTTGTCCAATAAGCCTTTGTAATATGATTTATAAGATCATTTCAAAAATTATGACCAACGGATTGAAGGGCATTCTAGGTTGTGTCAAGTCAAAGGAACAAGTTGGTTTTGTTCGTGGTAAACAAATTTTTGATGGTATAATTATTGCACAAGAGGTTATACATTCTCTTCATTCCATGAAAAACAAAGTATGGTTATGAAACTAGATATGAACAAAGCATATGATAGGGTTTTCTAGAATTTTTTACATGTTATTCTCACGAAGTTTGACTTTGATTATAGTTAGTGTGAATGGATTAAATATTGTTATAGCATTGCAAAATTTTCTATTTTGATCAATGGTTCTTATGTTGGTTACTTCAAGTCATGTTGTGGACTTTGTTAAGGTGATTCAATATCTCCTTGTCTATGCATTATTCTTGCGGAAGTATTAGGGAGAGTTTTCTCAAAGGCAACAATGGAAGGAAATATAAAAGTTATTCAAGTTGCAAAAAAATGATCCCTCCTAATCTCATCTTCAAATTATTGATGATACTTTTCTTTTGGGTCATCCCTTAATTGGTGAGGCCATGGAGTTTAAATTAATATTATCATGCTATGAGAAGGCTATTGGAAAGTTGGTTAATACTAGTAACTACAAAAAAAAATTATTAGTACTGCCTTAGATTTATAATAAATTATTGTGAATATTTTAGGGTTTAAAATTGAATTTTTTTATCAACCTACTGGGGTATTCCTTTGTCTCATAAAGGAAATAAAAATAAGATTTGGATCTCTTTTTTGGTTAGAATAAAAGCTTGTTTGGAAGGTTGGAAAGGTAAGTTCTTAACCATGACAAGAAGACTATAAGTTATAAAGACTGCATTGTAATCCATCCTATTTATATGGTGTCACTTTCAAGTTTGCTAACAAGTATAGCATCAGAAATTGATAAAATTCAAAGAGAATTTCTATGGAAAAGTTGTGAGGAAAATTTTAGGTTTCCTCTTTGTAAGTGGAATAGGGTTTGCAAAGGAAAGAATATTGGAGGAACAAGCTTGTGAAATTTTCGACTTATGGATTGGCATTAGGGGTAAAGCTTGGGTGGAGATTATTTACAGATCAATGAAAGAATTGAAAATATTACTTCAAGAATATATAGGTTCTCTTGATTAATAAAATTACTTAGGAAAAGAACCTTACCTAAATAATCATCAACATGGAACTTCATATCAAATAGTTTACAATTGATAAAGAAACATATTAGATGGTCAATCAATGAAGGATATTATGCAATTTTTTGGTTTGATGCATAGTTGAAGCCTTATCCTTTTATCTTTGAATCAAAATGGCAACCACTGGCTCAAGCATGCCTAGCATGAAAATATTCAAAGGTCAAAAATTATATTGATATGAACAACACTAGATCATGAATTTCTTTTAGCAACCTAGTTGAAGGAGAGGAACTCAAAACAATTGTAGATGAACTTCAAAAGATGCTTTAAGTGTTTTATTTATCGATTTTTACACGAAAGGATGAGTTCATTTGGAATATATCAAAGGATGGTGAATACTCGATCAAGTTGGGCTATGAGGATTTAGAGCAATCAAAATTTCCTACTCTTGCATATTTTCCTTGAAAGAATTTTTGGTCATTAGAGGCTCTCCCTAAGGCCTCTAGTTTCTTTGGTTAGTAGTTCAAAGTAATATTCTTATAGGAGAGTCTATAAAGAAGAGGATATTATGGACCTTTTAGATGTGCCTTGTGTGAGGACGATTTAGAAACATCAAACCATCTACTTCTTCTTAATCTCTTTGCTCAATATAAAATTATATTAGGTAGCTCCATCAACATTGAAAGAGTTGATGAAATATTGGAATAATTATTTCAAAGCTAAAGCACTATGTATTTAAAATATGCAAAACGCAACACACAGATAATGATTTAAAAAAAATAAAATGCAAGGAAATACAAGATTGCACAATAGAATTAATTCTTTATTGACAGGGGGAGCTTAGAAACTTCATTGTTTACAAGCTTGGATCCTTGAATTATTTTGATACAATATTACAACAATTTAGGGTTCTCTAAAATCCTAAGAAGCAAGATCGTGGTGTCTTCAAGCGCATCTTTATCCCAACAAGGTTGAGTGGGTTTTTCGATATCCAAGTCTGGGCCACCCCAGGTGCTTATGTAGTACTCTAGATTTGCACACAAGGACACAACATAATAGTTAGTAATACCTGTGAGGGCTCCACAGTGTGAGGCCCTCTATAAGCAATGGTAAACCCTAACTAAATGTTGCAAATAAAGTGAACAAAAATAGAAGCACATGCATAAAATAAATAAATAAAGGATTGATTTGTTTTACTTACTATGCTCTGATGTGAAATGTTTGATGTAGGTGACTAGTGCGACGATGCCCTAGCATCGCTCGAAGGCTAGGGGGTCTTCAAGAATGATAGCGTAAAAAACCCACGAGCATCTGGCTGCTACAGGAAATACCCATGGATGCCTGGGACTAAGGGGAAGGATTCTGTAGAAGCAGATCCGATGAGAGAGAAAGGCTTGTGGAGGCAGTGGGGGATTACGATGAGCGAGAAGTGGTGTGAGGTGACCTAGGGCACTTAAGAGTTGTAAGCACTCAAGGAACTCACAAACTTAGGGTAATCAGGAACTCATAAGAATCAGGGAACTCAAAAGCTTAGGAAAGCTCAAAATCCAAAATCAGGGAATCAGGGGTTGAGCCATCAAATTGGCTCCTATTTATAATCTAACCTAAGGCATGCTAGGGTTTCAATGACACTAATCATGTGGTTGAGATTAAAGCATATCCAATGGTAGATAATAAATCTAAGGTGTGGCACGGATTGATGTAAATGGGTGGTCAAGTTTAAATGAAATTGGATGGTTGGGATTAATTTACTTAAATAAATACATATTTATTAAATATATATTAAAATATAATATAAAATATTGTATTTAAATATATACAAAATAAATATATATAAATAAATGTGAATAATAATTGAAAATGGTAGGAAAATAGGGATAGTGGGAAAATTGGCTATGCTTTGGTGGTGGAAATGGTAGGAAGGCTAATATGGAAGGCAAATTGCTAGGATTTGGTGTTTATAGATGCCCCTTTTTGTACTAAGTTGTGTGAAACACAATTCAATGCAAAAACATGAGACACCTTTTTTGGCCAGGTGTAGAAGCAGCTTCTCTCTTGTTGGAATACGAGCTTGAAGACAAAAGAATAAAATAATTCAAAGTTTTGCGTAGCTTACCCCCTCAATTGGTGAATGAGGTTACGGATGAATCTCACGAGCCAATTTAAAAATTTGTGTAAACGAATGATGGATAATGTGATACCGTTTTTGCCCGAACAGTGAGAAGGGGGTTGGTGGAAAATGTGATATGACATTTTTTTTTGCCCCAACAGATAAAGGGTTTTGTGCAAATGTGAGGTGATGAGGACGATATGAATGATGTAAAATTTGATACAATTTTTGCCCCAATGGTGGGAAGGGGAGTTTTGTAATCTAGCGATATGATTGTTTTAGTTTTTGCCCCAATAGAAGAAGGGATTTTTGCCAAGTGTAAATGCCATGATCATGTAAGATGTATCCCATTGCGGGAAAGTTAAAACCAAAAGTGGTTGTCCCAAATTTGGGGTGATTTGATGTTGTTGAAAATTTTTACCTTTTCGGTGTCATTGATATGCAAAATGATGATGCAATGGAAAAATAATCAACCTTGGATGGTCTGCTAGTGATTGTGGAAAACTCTTCGCATGGAACCAATCATCATAACTAGTGCCTATCTCTAAGGTGTTAAGGAGATTTTGAATGATGAAATTTGAGTGTTGTCCATGTTTTAAGCCCCACGAACTAGGCCATCAATGACAACGGTTGTGCAAATTGTTCTTCGTAATGTTTCACTCTAAAGATGAGGAATTACCAAATATGATTACACTTTGGAGCAAGGAGATAAGTGATGATGATCATGGTCAAGTGTCCTTATGGTGATCTACTCATATTACCAAATTGCATGGATGTAAATCATTGCAATCTTCGAGTGTGTAGAATAACCCACTAGATACAAGATTCACTTACATGTTATGTGAACTTGGAAAATATGTAAATGATTATGTGAAATGAGGTGAAGATGATGTGTGAGTGATGATATGAATGATGATGGTCATTTTGTGAATATTTGGGTCTTTTTAGGTGCTTTTGGAATTTATTTGTTGAATTTTGATCAATATAGTCGCAAATGAGACTTATGCAGCCAAATTAGTTATAATCTTCACAAAACCTGATAAAATGATGGAATGCATTGGTGAGTGAAATTTGGAGTGATTTGGTTGGGGGCAGCTATTGTTTTGTGTTGATTTTGCTTTTGTCAATGCTAACGTGAAACGCCCGCGGGCGCTTGCAGTCTACAGAAACATCAGTAGGCGCTTCAACTTGCTAGAAAATACCCATGGGTGCTTCAAAGGGCCTAAAGAAGATATAAATAGCTTGTTGGGTGAGATTGAAGCTCATTTGTGTGTCTGCAAAGTTTGATAAGCTGCATCTAAGGAGTGAAGGGTGAGTGAGGAGTGAGGTGAGGTGAGGCATTTGGAGTGCAGAAGCTATGGCGACGGAGGGAGTTGGTGTGGTGATTGGGGTTGCGGCTAGGGCACGAGCGGTTGAGGTAACTCATTGTTTATTGTGTATTGTGCAAATTTTTTTTAATTATGAACAACTTATTAAAAAATATTTTGTGTTGTGCTATAGCTCAGATTTTTGAAGGCTCGACATCAATTTTCACTTTACATCCCCAAGATGAGGAAGGCTATTACGAGGGATGAGTGGGAGCTGCTTAGGGAGGTGGGGCTAGCCGAGGTATTCTGGCTGGATGTTGTAAGGGCTAATGAGGGTTACCTCTCTACCTTGGCAAAGAGGTGGTATACATACAGGGAGAAGTTCTAGCTCCCTACGGGTGAGGTCACTATGACCTTGAAGGATGTGTATCGCATCCTCAAGGTACCAATGGAGGTGGTCCAGTTTGAATTTGGGCTCAACTAAAATATGGATATGAGGTGAATGTTTTGAGATGCATGGGAGGGGGTTAAGGTGGAGAATAGAGGCATACCCTATGTGTCCATGTACGTGGACATGGATTTGGATCCACTCCAACCATTGGTGATGTTTGTGTTGGCCAACATTGTGGCTGCAAACATTACTGGATGCAGGTTCCCTTAGAACTTAACATGGGTGGTGAACGATATGCTCATGATGAGGTAGGTATATGCATGGGCTCACACCTTACTAGCAAAGGTGTACCGAGAGCTATACGATGTTACAAATCGAGGGTGGAAGGGATTGGGGTGCAACTTACTGCTACAATGCTAGGGATGGGAGCACTTTAGAGTTGCTCGATTGGAGGGCTTACTTGTGGTGGATTTTGGTAGAGAGAATCCCTATACTAGGTGATGGGTGCTAGCAAATGAGGTGCAACTGAGTCATCTAGTGAGGACGAGTTATTGGTACAGGGAGCTATGGGCTAGATTGACATCCACCCAAGTGGTGTGGAGGCCATGGTTGGGTGCCCAGTGGACTGGGGATGGAGAGCATCTACGATGAGTGCATCAAGGTAGGTGGTTGATTGGGAGACATAGGAGTGAGGCAAAGTACTTCTAGTTTTCATGAGTACTTCATAAATTTAGGTTGCGGTAGGATGTTCCTGATGAGCAAGTGTGGTATAGGAGTCATTGGGAGGAGACTGGGCTACCTTATGTGGAGCCATGGAGGATGGTCTTGGAGGATGATGAGGATATGGATATCCCAGATGTGGAGGATGCGGGGATGACTACGGAGTATGATGCATGGTTTACGAATCATCCACCATGGGTACCACCTAGAGGAGGGTTTGATGGGGATGGTGATGGAGAGGCTAGGGATGAGAGTACTCAGGAGACCCAAGATGAGGATACTCTAGAGACTCAAGATGAGGGGACCCAAGATGCCTATAAGAGGTAGTGGCACCTTCGATATGAAAATAATAGGTGGAAAGCGAAGGGTGCACCATAGTAGGCACCTAAGGCTGGGGGAGACGATGGATATAGGGAGAATATGGAGGACTTTCCAGATGTACCCCTAGGCCAGAGCGAGGAGTAGGCACAACTAGAGTAGTAGGTGGCATAGTGGGATGCAAGGATTGCGGTTCTCCAGGTAGAGCTAGTGGAGAGGGAGCGTCGGCATGAGGTTGACATACGATGCCTCTGATATCAGCATAGATATATTGAGGTATTAGAGGATAGGTTTATGGAACATCATATTCCACTTCATGATCCTCCAACCTCATATGTATCTAGGGGTACTAGGTCTAGGGATCCTACTAGGTCTGAGACTTCTGCTAGGTCTAAGACTCCTGCTAGGTCACAAGGGTCCTCTTGGAGGATGTAGCTAGTTCTTAGATGCACTTTTTGTATATGAGCCTTGGTGCTCCATTGTATGTAGTCTTTTGGAATTCATTCATATATATATATATATATATATATATATATATATATATATATATATATATATATATATATGGCTTTTACCTTTTGTGTTATATGTTTGATTTAATGTTTTTTATGAAATGCTTTTATGTTGAATGTATGTTTATGTTTATGATTAATGCATATGATATGTTATGGATAAAATATATGGATGATTAATGCAAGATGGCATGTATGGATAATTAATGCAAGATGGTATGTGCTAATGATACATTATAGTTTAGATCTTTTTTTTGGCTATTTTCTAGCATTGTTGTTTAATCAGGGGCACCAGACTTGGTGGCATATGGTATGAATGACTTATCAACTGACATGAATGTTGACATGGAAGAATATATAGATGTTGATATGGAAGAAGATATGGATGTTGATATGGAAGACTGCCTACTTTGTAGAGACTCAAACATCCTAGTGGTATCAAACAAACTCACTAAAACTGCATAATCCTTCTAAGACCAAATGTGTGTGCAGTGAATTCATTTACCAAATCAAGAGTATGGTAATGACCCGAGACAATCAAGAACGAGTGTTTGTACAAGTTAGTTCATTAACTCCTCTTGAGCAAATTGGGTAAACCTATTATGGTTGAAATCAAGAGGCTAGCTTGTATATATGAGTGGTAAGAGGTATCTTTTAAAAGAGATATGTCATCATGCATGAGCGTACTCCACTGCTAGTCAAGCATCTATAGCTCCGATGGAGGCTAACTCCATAGTCCATGACTTTTGTTTTTGATCTCTTAATTTTTTGGGATGACTACCTAACCGTCTAACTAGAAATGTAGTACAATCCATACAACCCAATGATCAGTGGTGTGTGATGTAAAAGATTTAGAGCTTTGGGGAATCGGATTCTCAACCTAAGTGCGATGAGAATTGTATCCTATCCTTACTACTCTATCTTTTGAATTTATAGCAATTTTGATAGTGGTGTAAACCACTATTCTTATGGACTATGTTGCATGATGGGACTAGCAAGGATGACCCTTGTCACCTCAAGGTTCAGACCAAGTATGGTGTTATCCCTCTTTGACACAAGATGTTTTTAAGATGTGAAAATTGTGCTTGGTTCAAGAATTTTTTTGGAATCAATTCTCTTGAATCAATATTTTATTAATGTAAGATTGTGCAATGGTCCTAAGAAGAACTCGACATGATTTTTGGAGGTTTCTTAAAATACTAGGAGTGGTCGAGTGACCGAAAACACCTAGGAGTTTGTGCTTATGGCTTGTGTTGATGGTAATTTTGACTTTGTGGAATGTTGTGGATGACATTATGAAGGTGCCCTTGATTAAGGCAACATGACTTTTGTTGGACCAATTAAGACCTTGAACTTAATAAATGATCCCTATATGAAAAGTGGAATATGGATGTGAATGCAATGTATGAAATGCAATATGAAATGTGGGTGAATGCATTATTTTTAGAATGTTAAATGCAAGTGAAATTCTATGGTATGAATGGAGTGCATGCAAATATTTTTGTGTATTAGCCATGTATATATATACATATATAGTAATCATATCATGCATATAATGCTTTCAAGTGTATAACATTAAGTGGTTCGGATTCTTCCTCTCCCTCTAGACTAGCAAGCCTATAAGTACCATTACCCACTCTTTGTGTAACTATGTATGGACCTAACCAGTTAGTATCTTCAATAGGCATGTGGGAACCTTCTTCAAGCTAATGGGGTATAGGGATCATATCAATATCGTCTAAGATGTCATCAAACTCTTCTGGCTTACCCTCATCTATATCTTCTTGGAAAATATCAAGATCCAAAGGTGAAGGTGAAGGAGAAGGTAGAGGGGAGGGAGGAATGTAGTTGGCGAAAGCCCTTAACAGTTCCTCAAACAGGAAAAATTTGGCAGAGGTTCGAGGTGAGGAAATATGATCCATATCAATAAGGCTTATGTCAATTGGAATTGGTTTAGCCGGATCGTATGGATTGTAGAGCAGGGTGAATAAATCAACAAGATTCATGTTGACTTATGGTCAAGGTTGATGAAATTGGATGGAATGGATGGAACCTAGGAACCGGTGCTAGGAGCTTGGTTAATCTGAACAGCAGCAAGCAAAACAAAACATAATTTATTAGAAAGCAAACATGTTTTTGATTTTTTATTGATTTTTTATTTTTTACAATATTTTATTTATATTTTAATATATATTTAATAAATATGTATTTATTTAAATAAATGTGAATAATGATCAAAAATGATGAGAAAATAGGGATAGTGGGTAAATTGGCTATGTTTTGGCGGTTGAAATTGCAGGAAGGCTAATATGGAAGGCAAATGGCTAGGATTTGGTGTTTACAGTATTCTATGAAGGATTGGCCTTGCCATTAATTGTTGGAATTTATAGCTTGAAAGGATTAATAGAATTTTAAAAAATTCTTAAAATCATGCCTAATCTTAGAACCGTATTGTTGCCTCTCTTGCTTATGTCTACAAATATGGTACTCATCATGGGAAGTCTCAAGCACAGAAAACGAGATGCTAATAACTTGGCTATGGGATTTGAACATATATGGAAGAGTCATTTGTGATAATAGAATTAAAACAAAGGATATATGTTGATATTAGAGTAAAATGGAAATGTCCAAAAAAATGTTTATCAATATAAATTTTGATTATGCTTCTAAAGGAAATTTGGAAAAAGTTGGTGGAGGTGGTATTTTTAGAAATTGTGAAGGCAAAATTCTCCTCACTTACTTAGAATCATATTGAACTTCAACTAACAACTATGTAGAGGCTAGGGTACTTCTTACAAGGATTAAAATTACAATATAAAAAATATGGAATATATTTCAATTAAGGGGGATTCACAAATTATCATCAATGTTATTAAAAAAATGGATGTGGAGACTAGATAAAAAACAATATTATTGTTGATGTTCATCACCTATTACTAGAGGTAACTCTTGGAAGTGTGAGTATATTTATAGAGAAGGAAATCGAGTACTATATAATATAGCCATTCGCGGTGTTGATCTTCATCTTGGTGAATTTTAAATTTTAGAAGGAAATTGACCAAGTGATATTTTACCTCGTAATCAAAATGATGTCAATGAGTTGATTGTAGAAACAAAGGATTTGGGGGAAGTTGAAGATTATATTTAATAGAAAAAGAAATGAAAAAAATTGTGATGAAAAGCATGTTGGATATGGTTTAATTGACAAAACAAATATAATAATTTTTCATTTTGGTGGGAGTGACCCCCAATAGAATCCACTTATAACTTATTAAAAAAAAATAGTTGGATGCATATTTTTGTTTCTTTTTTCGTTGAAAAAATTTAGATTTAAAGTTTGTTGCAAAATTAAAGAGAAAGATTTAAAATATATATTTCAAATCATTTATATAATTTTGAAGAATTTTTGTTTTAAGTTATTTAGAAGCATGATTAGAATAGAAGTAGCAAAGGAGTAGAAGGAAATAGGGTAAAAGGACAAGCATCTTTCAAACCAAAACACTCAATAATAGACCATGGTATCACTTTATGAAACATCATTAAAAAAGTATGGAACAAAAATGTAGAAGTCTATTATTATTTTCTAGAGTTCATGAAAGCTTTTGACATGATGCTTAGAAGTAAACTATGGCTTATAATAAAGAACCTAAGCATACCAAAACAATTTAGAGTAGTAGTTCATAGATTTTTTGAGGTCTGGGTTGATATAAAAACTCAAGCAAGCCTTTCAACATGCTACAAAAGTGACATAAGGGTTAAACAAGGATGTCCACTATATCCTATATTTTCTAGTTTATATATGAACAAATTAGAATCATGCTAAATATGAATGGAGGGGAATGATGCTCATCAAGGAGAATATGTAGGAAAATTTATTTTGTATCCAAATAATCTCATTTTGATTGCAAGGTTAGCACAGGGTTTGAGAGAACACTTAAAGGCCCTAGAGAACTTATCCCAAGGAGGTAGGCATGCAAGTAAACACCTACAAAACAGAGATTTTGATATTTTTAAATAAAAATAAAAGTAATTAGTGAAACGTTCCCATTAAAGGAGATATCCTAAAATAACTAATAGAGTACAAATATCTTGACATAGACTTAAATAATAAACTTATATTGGAATCATGTAGAAGAAAGAGAACATTGGGAGGATGGAGAATTTCATGGAAAACTTTACAACTTTTATTTTAGTTATTACTAGTACTAATGATGCTATATGGATGTGAAGTATGGGCTATAAACAAATTAGAATTAAAATGGAAACAAATAGACAGGTTTGAATATTGAAAGTGTAATACAACTTATGACCAAGGCCTATATTATATGATGTAATCTTGTATAGGCCTATCAACAAGCATAATATAGCAATAATTAATTATTTGTAATATTTTATTATGTAAGCTCTATGGGTCACAATTAAATTTGTTATGGTTAAATCCACCTTATAACCTATAAATAACCTTAAGCCCTCTTATTATGTTAGCTCAGGTTAAACACTTTTATGTAATTCGGGTTTTGGTATTCGTATAAATACCCTCCATGACTCCATCCATTGCATTGGAGTGTTGTGATTCTTATCTACGAATAATATAGTGAATATTTATAATAACTATAAGTATTTATTATATCTTTCTCTCTTTTATCCTTTTTTACATTTTGTATAAAACTTGAGTAGATAGATTGGTTCTATTCATTTCTAAATAAAAATTTGAAATCCAATATGGTATTAGAGTGGGTATGGAGTGACATTGCTTGGTCACACAAAAAGAATTTTTGGAGCCTCCAATATTTCTTTCAAATTCTAGGGTGAATTACTAAAAGCATCATAAACATTGTCAACATAAGAATCAAAGAGACCTTATATTTATTCCTTTTTTTTAAATCTTGGATTTTTTTGCCAAATTGACTTCTTATTTTGTTGTTATCAAAGACTTTTAACTCTCCTTTTAAATATATAGGTTTGAGTTTTTTTGGTGGTAATCTTCATTTTCAAATCTATGACAAGATGAAGAAGGGAGATGACAAATGTCCTTTCAAATTAAAATTTGAATTTAATTTTTTTGTGCCTTTTGTTGTTTGCAAATGCTCACAACATTGAGTGCTTCATAGGCCCATGCACTTCTCTATCATTGTGTGCATTTTATTTATGGGAAAATTCATCATCAAAAATAGCATTCAATGGATGCTAATTTTTTTATGCAAAGGTGAATGAAGACTTGTCTTCTAGAGGGTCATAGGTTTAAAACCCCGTGTAACACATTTTCAAATTCATTGAAGGGCAGGGTCAAAATGTAATTTTATGGCTTTGATTCCCATCCAGGAACATAGAACAGTGGTCAATAGGGTAGCTTTTGAAATGCATGAGGACAAAGGCTCTAATTTTGAACCTTGGTAACAAATATTTTTACTGCTCGTGATAAAAAATCCAATTAAAGATGTCTATAGATTTATCATTATACCAATTATTATAGTTATATGTCGTTAGTTGGTTACATGGAGCTCTCAAAGACATTGATGAAACATTGATTGTGGGTTCAAGTCTTCAAGTTCTCTCTTTTTATAGAGTGTGTTTTAGTACAAGGGTCTTCATTGGGGATATTCCCCTATACACGAAAGGGTACCTTGCCACCTTGGTTAGATCAATGCTCTTAGGCAAATGATAGCTCGAGTGAACCTCATGGGGAATTTCTTTGGTATATTTTGGGGCTTGAAAATCTCAACCAATATTGTTAATAACATGGTCATATTCTATGCCATGGTAAATAAATTTTAATATTATATATATTTGTGTGTGTGTATGTTTGACTAATTAGGTGAAGACATGTGTCGAATTTGCAATAAATAAGATAGTGTGGTGGCAATAAGGTGGCAAACGTTTAGTGGTATACACCTTTGAATTAGTTCATGACTTAAGGTAATCTAGGATTCAATGTCATTTTCCTAATGTTTAAGGCTTCAATTTTTGCATTTTTAAGGGATATTTGGACAAATTTTCGAGAGGGTATAACTTCTACATACAAAAGTTATTTGAGTCTTTTTTTCAAGTTGCATAATTTTTTAAGCTCTCCACACTAGTGATATTAATTCATAGACTTATTATAGTGTTATGGGTGTAATTGTGTAGGATGGTTTTCCATACTTGTTGTCCTATTTTGAAAGGTTTGGGAGATGTACTTGGATTTGTAATAGTTGTAGCAATTTTTGAGTCTTTTCGAGGCATATGGAAAAATGATTCAAAATGTGCTTTAGTCAATCCCTCTTCCTCCTTTTGGCAATTGATTCAACTTATTCATAAAGATCTAATCTTTCATGATCCTTTATTTATTATATTCTTTGTCTATGTACTCTTAGAATTCTATAATGGTTCTTTTCATAAATAGCTCCATGAAAAGCCTCCTTTGGTGATAGGTCTAAGGTAAAATTAAAGCTTATAGACAAGGTGATGTATGATGTAAAAGAAAAGGTATGCTTCCAAGTTTTACCTTATGTGACTATAGAAGATTGAAGTAATTTTTTTTAGACATAGAATTCATGGCTTCCTTGTTTGGAGTCTAAGAGGAAGTGTTCTTTGGATATGTGGAGTATCTAACAGTGGCAGTAGTGACTATGGTCCATTCTAAGGAGATTCTTGTGTAGAGGTATTTTTGCATTAGCAAATTTTTAAATGGCGAGGGGAGCCAAATGGGTCTTCTTAAATTACAAAGGCCCACTACAGAATCCATTATGAGGGAATATTATATTATCAGTAATGTCTACTCTTCTTGGCATCTAAGTTCAAATTATGAGGGGTGTTGAAAGTGTAATATGACTATGGCCAAGGTCAACATTGTATGATGCAATCTTGTATAGACATATGGGCAATCATCGCACAATTGTATTTAATTTTTTTAATATTTTATTATGTAAGCCCTATGGGACACAATTAGTATTTTTATGGTTAAACCCACTTTATTACTTTGTAATTAACATTAATCTCTCTTGTTACATCAATTTAGGTTAAACTCTTATATGTAATTGGAGTTTTGGTATTGGTATAAATACCCCCACCAATCCATCCATTACATCAAAGTGTTGTGATTCTTATTTATAGATAATATAGTGAATATTTATGGTGCCTAAAGGTTCTCACTTTACCTTTATCTCTTTTATCCCTTTTTATATTTTTTTTATAAGAGTTGAGTGGATGGATTGCTTTTGTTCATTTCTAGAAATAGGTTTGAAATACAAATTTAGATATATTTGATTACAAACAAACTCAAAATAAAAGCTCCAACTCCATATTAAATTATTTAAGTAGATATATGTACCTTTCCTAGAGAGGCAATTGCTATGATTCATCTTCTAAGATAAAAATATTCAAGTATATAAATGCAAATAAATGACTTAAGGTTGTAATAGAAGAAGATTTGAACACAAGAAATAATACATGGATGAAACCAGACAAGTGGATAAACAAATGAAATATTAACTTGAGCGAATAACTACTTGGAAACATAAACTAGGAAGAAAGAGAACATTATCTTACTAAATTTTATCCCACATACAATCACCCATCAAAAGGGCTACATAGCATTAAACATCAATTAGAGAGCAAAGGTGCTTGTGACCTAATTGAGGAGCAACTCAATCCAGCTTAGATATGAAGCATACAAATGAAAGAGACAAAAACATGAATGGTAGGAGAGGATTTATAGGTATTTTTTACATCAAGGGTAGTTGAGATAGAGAAGCATTTTATTTTGGAATAGGAGGTATACGATGATATTTAATCTAGCTATGATGATTCTATAATAGTGGAATCAATGCAAGATTTGTTTGAAGATGATAAAATAGATAAAGTAGAAGAATTTAAAATCAAAGTCAATTGTAGATCAACATTATAGAAAGAAAAATAACTAGGTCAAGGTTTTTGGTTAGTAATCATGGTTCTTTATAAATTTATTGTGTCATAGGGTGATTTTGGCCTCATGGACATTAAAAATCTTTTACTTTATTATATAATAGTTGTTTTACTTGTTATATGTAATTGAAACAGTTTCTACTTATGTAATATTTATTTCAACAATCCATATAATTATGATCTTATATTAAAGTTCTTAATCAGGAGTTGGCTTATCTTGGTAGTAGTCATCACTTTGTAACAATTTAAATTCAATTTATGCTCATAGAATTGTATCTCATCTACCATTAATCCATAAAGCCTTTATTACCACCTTTCAATAATATTAAGTTTAATTTTTATTTTTTTATAAAAAAAATAGTTAAAATATTTTTAATTATATATTTTAAGTATTTATTTTATTATGTGAAACACTTTTATTTAAAGGATGGTATTGCTAATAGACTTTTTTTATCTTTCTTAATTATTCTTAGCCATATGAATTATGATTCTCCTTTGGATAAGTTGGGATTTCCTCTTACCATTCATGTGTGGAATTTTGATTATGTTCTTCATAGATACAATAGTACTTTTTGTCTTTGATCTCTTGAATATATGGAGATTGAAGATCATTCCATGTCAAAATTCCTTGTGATGAGGCCAAGAATTGTCTCATTCATGACATGTTTTGGATTATCATAAACTACCTTATAAACCTTATGTTATGTTATTTATGTTAATTTAGATGGTTTGAATGCATTATATATTAATGTTTGCATGATTAAAATGTTTAGGAGCATATTACCTTGTTTTGACAATTTTTTACATTTTCTACATTGTTTCCGTTTGAATACTTAGTGAATAAAATGTGTAATTTAAGTAGCAAAATGATGTGTGCCAAGTTATACCGCTTCATAATGGTATTTAAATGCTTTTTATGCTTCATAATTGGTTTGAATTGCAAAAGAGCACCAAATTCCTATGATTGTGCAACAAATCTAGAAAATGCAGAAATTAGCCATACAAATTCTAGCCAACTGCCAATGAATGGCATGGCTTGAAATTTGTCAACCAAAGTGTGTGAAACCAATTGAAACCATCTTTTGAGGGATAGTGCAGACATCCTATACACTTTTTTGGCCATTTTAATCACACTTGAGCATAAAGTAAGTTGCACGACTAGACATTCTAAAGAAGCTTTGGAATGAGGGGAAAAGAAGTCAGTTTTAGCCAAACGGAGGATATAGCACCCAAAACGATAGGGAAAGGATATTTGAATATGGAGATAGGTGTACAATACCATTTCTAACCTCCTCCAACTCACTCCCACCACTGGAGAGGTATCCCAAGGACCAATGAACGTTGTTGCAGCACAAACTATCCTAATTCAAACTAGGTCAATTTTAGAATTGATTAGCAAATCACTGTAAAACAATAACACAATTGATATTGAGCACTAGGGAAATGTAATAGGGATATAAATAAAATATCCCTTAATGGGTTGATATAATAGAGAGTGGTAGCTAATAAGAAATAGCAGAAGCAGACAGTGAATAGTCAAAAGCATGATTTTTCCTACAGAATTGTAATGCATTTCATCAGTCAATAAAAGTGCAGTTCTTTTGTCAAATTTTGTTCATGAGTAAGTGTGAGTGTTAAGTAGTTAGTAGTGCTTCTTCACCTCCTTCTATATCAGGAATCAAGGGCCACTTTTAATCCTATAGGGAGGACTAACTGGTGACAGGTTCCTTCTGATAAACTTTGTTGCAGCAGATTTATCAAGATACTTGTCAATTCTATTTCTTGTTGATTACTAATTTTTGTTTTGAATCAATGTGATGTCTTCATGTCTTTAGTTGTATTTTTATGTAGCAATTGTGTGTGTTAGTTGACTAAGTAGCATAGACCAGTGATTTCTCTATTTTCCTATTTTTATGATTTGATAATTAGCATAAATTGCAGCATTTCTGTTTTCCCCTATTTTTCATGTTTTAGCAATTTTTATCAAGTCTTTTAGTAGCTTTCATTTTATTGTCAGCCACTATAGTAGAAGCCTGACAACCTCCTATAGTAGGAACTGACAATTGTTTTTAGCATGTGTATTTTCTTTTCAAGCAACATTTCAATTATGCAAGTGTAAACTAGGTTTCAATTCAACAATATTTACATTGCTACAATTTCATTTCTTTCAACTATAGTTAGGTTTCAATTTCAGGTCTTAGAAGTAGTTTTCAATTATTGCAAGTAATTAGTTTCATTTCATGTAAAATAGGATTAGAAGTGACCTAAAACCCCCAACAAAACCTGTTTCACCAATAAAATCATGTTGTCTAAATGATTTGGTCTCCAACCTACTTAAACCTTCTTTCGTATATAGCCTTGGACACCACCCTGGATTGACAAATCATAAAGATTAAATGATGTTATTGAAAGCACGAGATTCCGGAAGAAAAGCAATACTAACTTGATACCAAATGAACATACACAAAATAAGACGAACGTAATCGAATCAAAACTAACATATAATGAGAAACAGGAGCACAACCCTTTTTATTAATATGATTCCGGTTTCGGTTACAATCTCTCTCCGTCCCCTTTAAGGGCTAGGAGGATTAGCATGTTCCGGTTACAATCGTCTTTAGTAATCTTCCTTCCACGTGCCCACATGCAAAATGGACGGGCCAAAGTGTTGCCGCCGCTGGTGTTGATGAGTCTTTGATCTTTGCTGCTACTCCTGCGTTCAAAGAAACAACAAAGAAAGAGTTAGTAGCACCTGTGTTAAAATAAAGCATTCGTGAGAGTGAAATGAAATAAAACCTGCATGTTGATATGCTTGCAATCAAAATCCCGAAGTCATTATGCAAAAGATCCCGATGCTATTATTATGCAAAAGAAATAAAAACCGAAATCATAATGCAAAGAAATAAAAAAATAAAAAGAACAGTAAGCTTTGTCGACAAATTAATGGATCCATGGATCCGGATTCACGTTCTCCATAAACACCCAATGACCTCCCTTGCAGAAGAGATCACGGATGCGGTAGAAGTGAATCGAAGGCAGAGCGTCTGGCGATAAACGGGCAGGGCTTCGCTGCTCCAAACGTTTCTTCCTTTCCCTCTCTTTTGCGGTGAGAGAACTCTGCAATTTATAGAATTCCTAGGGTGCAGTTGTTATGGGCATGCAGGGATGCCAGTTGGTGTTCATGCTAGTGCGTGATGGGGGAAATTCTTCCCGTCTGGCCTGCCCATGCTTGTCTGCGTGACAGTCCGCTGGTCGTCCACTCGCGCGTATGCGAGACAGGGAGCCGTAATTGACTGACCTCCACTTTATTTGTTTAATGTCCACTTTCGTTTGTTTAGTGTGCACTTTTAATTATTTAATGTCCACTTTTAATTGTCTAAGGCCCATGTTTGCCATTATGACAATTGTCTAATGTCCATTTTCGTATTTTTGTTTAAAGTCCACCTTTATTTGTTTAATGTCTACTTTCGTCGTTTAATGTCCGCTTTCAAATGTTTAATGCCCGCTTTTATTTGTTTAAAGTCCGCCTTCGTCGGTTTAAAGTCCGCCTTTAATTGGTTTAAAGTCCGCCTTTATTTGGTTTAAAGTCCGCCTTTATTTGTTTAATGTCCACTTTCACGCAAAGGCAGGAGTTTGTCGCGATATCGCGACGTCGTGTATCACGACACCAAGAAAAGCTAGGGCGAAGGGTAGGATTTTGTCGCGATATCGCGACGTCGCGACATCACTCCGATCGATCGCGACATCGCGACTCACATCAATCTTTAATCCCCCAAAACTTCTGTTAATGTTGAAGATTAATCTACAAAGAGCACCTTAGAGGGAATGTAAGTATTTGTAAGATGGATAACATCGGGATATCACACGTCATATGCATCGCGATGTCACGACACAGCGACATTCGCTTATGCTCTAACCCGAGCTGGACTTGGAGGATTCATTCGATAGTTGGGCCTTCTCACCAGGGAAGGCGGAATGGTCGAAGAAAGCAAACGGGAAATAACCAAAGCACTGTCACGTAATCGGATTGGTGCTGTTTTGGTGTCTACAGATGCCCCTTTTTGGGAAGCGCTGCGGGTGATGCAGTGCTAAGCAAAAATAGATAACCAAAGCACTAGTGATTAGGGTTTCTTAGTAACCTAACCAACTTGTGATGCCCCAAGCATGGAAAGGGGATGCATTCTTGAATCCTTGCTTCTGACGAGCTAAGGAATTTGATTTCAAGTATTAACCTATTTTGGTGTGACTTGAACTTAGACATTGATCAGTCATGAATAGGCAAAGGGCGCAACCTTTTATCCACGGGGGAACCTTGAGTTCATGCTTCGGGAATGCCAAGCGTTTGATCGCGTTTGATCGATTTGTGATTGTTGCTTGTTTATTGCCCCAAGCAGGAGCGTGATTGTCTTTGTCAATGATTCTTTGAATGCATGCCATTGCCTTGATTGGGTGTGTGTTTGTTGATTGGTGACTAAGTGTGACTACCCCCTCAAGCGACGAATCGATGAGGGAATGACCGCCATGAGAAAAGCGACGAGTCGCTTGACCCGAGGTGACTTAGGTTAGGGTGCCTTCAGATGTTTGTCCGTTGAATGTGCAAGCAGTTTTTCGACTTTTGGACCTATTTTTGGTGGGTAAAAACCCTTTTGGTGATGCCATAATGGGGTGAAAGTGTCAACAATCCGTCGTCCCGTGGAGCGGTCCGGCTATGGTAGCCTTCTTAGGGAGTAGAATAGCGACCATTTGTGCCCCGACATCGATTTTCTATGCCAAGAGGTTAAGTGTAAGAGCGCTTGTGTCCGGCCATGCTTATTGCTTTGTTTTTTTGTGTTGCATTTTTGTGATGTTTTTGTTGTTTGGTTGTTTTTGTGACGCCATTTGGGATTAAAATTGGCAAAAATCCGACCTCCCGTGGAGCGGTCCGGCTATGGTAGCCTTCTTAGGGAGTAGGATAGTGATAATTTGTGACTCCGACGTCGGTTTTGTATGCCATTGAATGTCAGGTGCAAAGGTGCCTTTGTTCGTCACTTTTATTGCTTGTCGTCTGTGGATATTTGTTGTTTTTGTTGTTTTGATTTTCTTGCTTTGCGTATATGTCATTATTTTATGTTATGCACAATGATTGATGTTGATGGATGCATGCTTATGGTAATGGATGTATATGGTATGATAAATGCAAATGTTTTTGATATATATGTGATATGCAAAATGTAATGGATGAAATGAATTTGTGTTGTTTGGTTAGGGCACCATAGACTGTTTAGGACTTTGTGATTTTGTGTTTATGCGATTGCTGTGGTAAATGACTTTGCATGTATACATGTGGTTTTTTTGTATTTTTTGATGGTAATGTGAGGATGAAAAGTAGCGCAGTTGGTTTAGAAATGTAGCTAAGGTTTTCTGAGACTCAGACGGTTTTAACTCACTAGCCACGACTGTACTTTATCTTACAAGACTTTTGAACAAGGTATGAATCGGACTTGTTTTTGACCAAGTTATTTCGCATCCTTGTGTGTGCAATTGAGTTCATTTATGTGGTATTCATCAGGATACCGCCAGTGCCAGATAGGTTGTCAACCAAACCTGTACTGAGGATCACCTAATTAGCTCCACTAACTCCTTTGTTGTATTTAGATAGATTAATCTGCGTTGCTCTCTAGGATACCATAAGCTAGCTCATCCACATGCAAACATTGATCTGTACACGAGTTAATGTGACAGATATATCATCGTGCGGGTAGGATACCACCATTGCTAGATAGGTTGTCAACCAAACCTGTAATGAGGATCACCTAGATGGTTTTCGAATGCTGAGAATTCCAGGGATTCAAGTTCAGGTTATTTGTTGGCTGAATGATTTGGGAGACTTGCTCGTCTATATAGTGATGAAAATCACTGTTTATTTTTCTATTTATTTTTCTTTTTGAGCAAGGATTTTGGATAGTGGTGATAACCACTGTTAATTGATTTTGTATTTTGAGCAGTGTGAGTTTGGGCTTGTGAATGACCTTGATCCTTATGGTCTTGGGGACGACTACCCATCCTTTGCAGGGACGTGTAGTACGAATCCTTACGACTTTGGGAACCAAGGGGGTGATGGAGATTATGAAGTAGGGGCATTGATCTTTTAGGCCTTGGGGACGACTACCCATCCTGGTTAGGGGCGGATAGTACGAATCCTTACAACTTGGAGACCAAAGGTGAATGGAAAGTGTTAGGATGATGATTTATTGGAATTTTGTTCGTGAATGGCATTGATCCTTTTAGGTCTTGGGGATGACTACCCATCCTTGGCAGGGACGTGTAGTACAAATCCTTACAACTTTGGGAACCAACTATGATTGGGATTTGGTAGTGGTAAAAACCATTGTTTATTAAGGTGAATGGATAGGGAAGAGCTCGTCCTTTTGTCAATTCTCAGCATTCTAGAACCATTCGCACAGGGGGATGAGCAAGATAACCGTTTCGCTTATGGTGACTCGGATTACTATGCAGGTTTCATCTTTCGTTCACACAACTTGGGAATTTTTATGTGTTTTAGCTTGTGATGGGATGTTACGTAACAAGGCGTATTCAAGTATAACTCTACCTTCGTAAAATCTATCTGACTTGGTACATTACGTGGCTAGAAATCAAAATGACGACTGAATGATAAAAACTCTTGATACATTAAAAGACCACTGACTCTAGTGTGGTAAAAAGCAATGAATGGCGTTTTTGTTTGCTTTTTTATAAAATGGAAGAATGTGGAACAAGATGGACTGGCGGAGTAATTACAGTTTATGGTGCCTTTGACTTGTACGACCACAAATATGCAATGTATGGATGCAATGCTTAATGCAGCTATATATTTTTGTATTTTTGATGGATTGATTTTTGTGAATATGAAGATGAGATGCGAGAAGAGCTCTCTATTGATGAATTTGAGCATGCCTAGAAATGAGATGCAATTTTTTTTTTTTTTTTTTTTTGAATTTTGACTTTTCTTATTTTTGACCAAGCGATTGTAGGAATCCTTGGAGCATTTTGTTTTAGAATCCTGGATTTTGATTGACCAAGCGATTTTAGAATCCTTGGAGCATTTTGGGATTGACCAAGCGATTTTAGGAATCCTTGGAGCATTTTTGGGATTGACCAAGCGATTTTAGGAATCCTTGGAGCATTTTGGGATTGACCAAGCGATTTTAGGAATCCTTGGAGCATTTTGGGATTGACCAAGCGATTTTAGGGAATCCTTGGAGCATTTTTGGGATATGGCTTTCCTAGATATGGAATGGTCGCAAATGACTGATATTCAAGGGTTCTGTTTCCTTGATTCCGTCAAGAGAGGCTAGCCGGTACGTCCCGGGTCCTATTTTGCTATCAATGACATATGGACCTAACCAATTTGCCGTGAACTTGTCCCTTAGGTGGGTCGGCAAACTAGAGTTCTGTTGGTTTTCCTTCAAAACCAAATCACCAACCCGAAAGTCCCTCAGGTGAACTTTCATGTTGTAAGCTTTCTTAAGTCGCTCTTGATAAATACGTAAATGCTCGAGAGCATTAACGCGTCGTTCGTCAAGCAACGTAAGCTGGTCTAACCGGGCCTGCCACGTAGTGTCATCGTCGATGAACTCCTGCATTGATATACGTAGGGAAGGAATTTCCAACTCGAGAGGCATTACTGCCTCGGAGCCATACACGAGCGAAAATGGAGTTGCCCCAGTGGGCGTCCGAATGCTGGTGCGATAAGCCCATAGGGCAAGCGGGATCTGAATGTGCCAGTCCTTATGATTGTCTGCAACTATCTTTTTAAGAATGGCGACTAGCGTTTTGTTGGACGCCTCTGCTTGCCCATTTGCCTGTGGATAATAAGGGGTTGAAAAACTGTGCTGAATTTTGTACTTTGTGGTCAAAGCACGCACATCTTTATTCTTGAAAGGTGTCCCATTATCTGAGATTATTTTGGATGGAATACCAAAACGACATATGATGTTATGCAAAATGAACTCCACAATGCGGGGTCTTGTCGTAGAGGTAAGCGGAATTGCTTCCACCCACTTGGTAAAATACTCTGTGGCCGTTATGATAAACGTGTGATGGCTCGACGACGCAGGGGAGATCTTTCCAATTAGATCGAAGCCCCACTACGAAAATGGCCAAGCGGATTGGACTGTCTGCAAGGCTTGGGAAGGTACGTGCATCAAATTGGCATGATGTTGACACTTCACGCACTTCTTGACATATGCGCAACAATCTCGCTCTAAAGATGGCCAATAATAGCCCATGCGAAGAATGCGCTTTGCGATGGCCATACCACTGAAGTGGCCACCACATGTACCATCGTGCGCTTGGGCGATCGCCCAAGTGGACTCTTGTTGGTCCAAGCAACGAAGGAGGATCCCTTCATAGCTGCGACGATACAAAATGTCTCCTATCAAGACATACTTAGCCGCTTTTTGCTTGAATGTTCATTTTGCGGCATGCGTCAATTCAAGCGGGAGATTACCTAACTTGAGGTAGTCTCTAATGGGTAAATACCAATCCTGTTGATCGAAAACCTCGATAGTATGAACAACCAATCCCTCTTGAAGTTCATCCCTAACAAATGCTGAGCGGGATAGAACTTGTAAGAACAACGTTGTGTTGCTATTAATGGGAGTAGGGGAGAACAAGGACCCCTAGTTGGCATGTTTCAGACGATCGTGGATTCGAGAGAACTTATCCGAGGATGGTTCAATCTGGATCATGTGGATTCCTGGCGTCAAGTCAGAGCTTGCACGCTCCATCGCGGATTGCGATAAGGTTTTGACTTGAATGGTTGTCATATCACCGAAAAGGTCTTGCGGGATTAGTGACCCCAAGGAGGCCATTGTGTCCGCAAAATGATTCGATGACCGAGGGAGTGCCTCGATGTCGTACCATTCAAGTTTTGCCAAGAATTTGTCCACAAGGGCTTTATAAGCCTGCAGAACTGGGCATTTGCATTGATATACCCCTTTGACTTGATTGACAATTAACAGTGAATCACCAAAGATGTTAAGTCATTTGATGTTCATGGCGATTGTTGTCTGAAGACCTATGAGCAAGGCTTCATACTCTGCATTATTGTTGGTGCATGGGAAATTTAATTTAAATGACAGGGGCATTGGAGCGCCCTGCGGTGTGAAGAATACTATTCCCGCGCCACCACCTTGCTCACACTTAGAACCATCAAAAAATAAGGTTATGTCGGCCTGTGACTCAGGCTCATCAGAATCTGGCGATTCTGAGACATGGAAGACCCCATCATCGGGTAGTTCTATGACTAGAGGCTGATCGTCTTCAAGAGGAGCCTCTGCTAGTTGATCGGCTATGACCTGTCCTTTGATAGATTTTTGTCCAATAAATTCTATGTCAAATTCCATCAACAACATGATCCATTTCGTCGTGCGACTACTATGATAAGTACGACTCATCATGTATCGCAATGGATTCTCCTTAGACACAACATACGTAGTGTTGCTCGACATGTAGTGGCATAGCTTTTTGGTAGCAAACACCACCGCTAAGCAGAGTTTCTCGACGTATGCATAGTTAAGTTCATAACTGACCAGGGTGCGGCTAAGATAGTAAGTAGCCTATTCTTTGTGAAGTTCATTCTTCTGGGCCAGCATGGCGCCCAATGCCACCTCAGTAGCTGAGATGTATAAGTAGAACGACACTCCTGGTCTAGGTGGTGCCAATACTGGCGGCGAAGCCAAGTATTGTTTGATGTCATCAAAGGTTGACTGGCACTCGTCATCCCAGTGAAATGTAACCCCCTTGTGCAATAATTTGTTCATGGGTCGAGCACTTGTTAGATAGCTGCGCTATGAAGCGCTTGATTGACGCGACCTTTCCCTGCAGACTTTTGAGCTGCTTAATGGTAGTTGGGGGAGCCATTTCAAGGATTGCCTTGACTTTCTTTGGGTCCACCTCGATGCCTCATTTTGAGACTATGAAACCCAAGAGTTTTCCAGATGTGACGCCGAATACGCACTTCTTGGGATTCAGTCTGACCTTATGCTCCATGAGGCGATCGAGGATCTTGCTTAAGTCACCGAGATGATCTGAGCGCAAAAGAGACTTGGCTAACAAATCATCCATGTAATCTTCCAAAGTTTTATGCATGTAATCATGGAAGATATACGTCATGGCACGTTGGTAGGTGGCGCCAACATTTTTAAGGCCAAAAGGCATGACCTTATAACAAAATGTCCCCCAAGGCGTTGTGAACGTCGTTTTGAGTTGATCCTCAGGATTGATACGAATCTGATTGTATCCCGAGAAACCATCCATGAGGGATAGCATTTCATGACCTGTTGTAGCATCTACCAACGCGTCGATGCTTGGCAAGGGGAAATCATCCTTAGGACTCGCTTTGTTTAGATCTCAAAAATCAGTGCATATGCGAATCCTCCCGTCGGGCTTTTTGACGGGCACCATGTTGGACAGCCATGGCGGATAATCCACGCAGATGACAAACTGTGCATCCAACAGATTTTGCAATTCATCTTTGACCATCAAGGCCACTGTTGGGTGCATCTTACGTAGTTTTTGCTTAATTGGCTTGATTGTCGGATCAAGCGTTAGATTATGCATGACTAGCTACGGATCTAGCCCCGGCATGTCTCTGTATGACCATGCAAAAACCTCCTTCTTCTCTTTGAGAAGGGCAATGTAGTCGGCTTGCTCTTCAGGGGATAAGCTTACCCCCAGCTTGATAATCTGTGGGTTCATTGGATCTAAGCCGATGTCTACGTCAGTCGTCTCCTCGACTGACATGTGGGATCCATCCTCCAACTGATGTGGAGTCGGGATCAAATGAATATCATCAGCTGAGTTTAAATCTACGTTGGGAACCTCGGGTTCCTCTTCAGCTTGGAAGATATCCTGAGTTGTCCCTGGGGTAAAATGAGGCATTTTACCGAAAGGCCAGTACTCTGATGGGGAGAGGGGTGAATTGACGTGATCCCAGTCGATGGCATCTATGTCTAGATGCAATGACCATGCGGGGTCGATCGGATTGCGGATGGGTGCGGTCAAATCAATGGAGATCATGTGGATGAAATGAATTTGGTCTCCATTACCGCGGGTGTGATAACTCGAACATTCTGGATGCTCCCTATGCTCTGGATCTGGTTCTGTAGGGACGGGCATGAACGGATCGGCCCTATGTGTTGATAGGAAGACAAGGTCTTCCCTCGGCACTGATGTCATTATAGGGTCTCGGGGTGGACGGTGCTCATCGTAAACTTGGAGCCACGGGTCCAACACTTGGTCCCACCCTACTGGGTCTACGTACCATTCATGTCTTAACCTTATGCCTAGTTGTGCCATCAGTTCTTCATGTGTTATAGGGTGATTGTGTCGTCGCGCATGATTAAGATATTCCATCTCAGTTTCATCTTCGTAATCATTGTCGGTGATCCAAAGGCCCTCGTTGGCCCCGACAGCTGTCTACGACATATTAGGCTCATCTTGTTCGAGTAAATTAATCTGATCCCATTGCGGTTGTTCCACACTCGGTGGGGGGACCTGATTCTCTTGACATTGCACTAGTTCAATTGGAACTTCTAAAGGGAACAATTTCAAAAAGATCTCTGGACACTGTTTATGCTTTCCTTGTAAGTTAGTGTCTGAACTTTTACCTCTCTCTATCAACGGAGAAGGGTTATTGATGTTACCAAGGGTGGTTGTTGACCATGGGAGATAATCTCCCAATGTGTACGTTGTGTTCGAGTTGGCATAGGGGTCAGATGCCAATCCACCCTTGTCACCTATTCCTAGGCCTTGCATGTTTTCCACCAAGATGTCTAAGGGCAGGGGGTGGTTGAACCCTACTCCCGACTTATCATACGACATTTGGTATCTTGGTTGGCAAAGGACACGCACCCCTTGCTCATACCTGCCTAACCCGTATCCGTGCCAATTGCATTGGCCGAGATATCTCAGAGCGAAGTTCGGGTTCGACAGATAATTGACATTTTTGGCAAAAGGCTCTTCGTCCTCGTCCTTTTGCTTGTATGGTTCGACACCATGATCAAGGCCCCCATACACAAAATTAGTCTGGTTTGGTGGGTAACCTAAAGGAACAACTGTCCCTATGGGAAGGCGAGGTCTCCCCATGTCTTGCACTGATTCTAGCGCGGGCGTTGCTACAACATTCTGCACTAGATACTCCCCCGAGCCCGTATTGGCCATTTCAACAGTAATTGTTGACGATTGAGAGGGAGGGAATGGAAGGCCTTCCTGATTCCATTCCATGTTGGGTGGATTAGGAGCCTTAGCTTCCACTGTGCTAGGTATCTCTTCTGTTGAGATAGTTGATATCGTTGGCAACACCTCTTCTAGGGGTTGAGATTCTTCCATGATTTGTTTCCCTTTGTCCTTCTGTTTAGCCATGACAGGTGGCGTTGGTAGTGAAGGAGCAGATGATGAAGATGCACCTGGTTGGGGTTTTGATGGATTAGTCACCAGTGGTGCTCGTGGCATCGGACCCTGTCTAGATGGATTTAACTGGAAATTCAAGTGCGTCGACGGGAGGGTTGATTGCGGCATCAATTGCACTCGCATTGCAATATTTGAAGGGTTCTAAGTCCATCGGGACTACATGTACTTCTCCTTCAAATGCATACTTTAGACACTCGGTGAGCTATCGAAGGGACACACTTCATGTCCCTAATCCATGGTCGCCCTAGCAATATGTTGTATGCCATCTCGCCTTCCAAAATATGGCACAATGTGGGTATCGTCTTTTGTCCTACCTGGACGGGTAGAACAATTGTGCCGACTATCGAGCATATCGCATCGTTGAATGCTCGCAGTGTGTATGTGGAAGCCGTGATATGAGAGGTCGGCAACTTCAGATGTTTTAATGCTGTAGTGGTAATGATATTACTGGACGAGCCAGTATCTACCAACACTCTCTTGTACGGGATCCCGTTGACCCGCACGATAACGTGCAGGGGTGGATCTGCCATGTCATTCGATACTATTTTAACTTCATCCTCTCTGAAGGTAATGACTGGCTCCGTACATCGTTTTACATGTCCTACGAAGTTATTGAAGGAATTTGCTTCGTGAGGCTGTAACTCGATGGCTTTCAAAATTTCCATGAGAGCTTCCCGATGGGGCGCTGACTGCTGTATAAGCTCATAGATGGAAAGCCTAGCCGATGTGGTCCGCAAACTCTGCATGAGTTTGGTCCGTATCGTGACCTCGGGTCTAGGCGGAGGCAACTACACAGGGTGTTGTTGAGGTTGCGACGTTGTTGGAACTTCTTTTGTAGCTGCCTCAGGGGCAACTCCTGGGTATTTCTTGTTCCTGGTTACTATGCTGATCATTCCCACATACCCTTGCATGGGAAGATTCTGTCGCACCTCATTGACCTGAAGAGGTTTTGCCTGTGCCTCGTGGGCAGGCAAAGGGTCCTTGAATACCCCCATCTACTGGTTACCCGGTGCTATGGGATTGTCTACCACTAAGGTCTTGTGTTAAGATCCTGCTATAAAATAAACTCAAATAACACACTCTCACACAATTGCTTGGAAATAAACTCACATAAACATCACATTAATATAACAGAAATTTGCATAAAGAACAATCTCACAATAAGACAGAATCGCGGGCCTCTTCGAGGGGGCAACCTCCTTCAATACTTCATTAATTTTGCAAAAGATGGTTACATTGGTGCCTTTTCGGGTATTTAAGGAGTTTCCTTCCAAGGTTGGCTTACATGCAAAATGCCACCTGGATTACATGCATAATGCCACCCGAATTACATGCATAGTGCCACTTTGAATTACATGCACAATGCCACTCGAATTACATGCATAATGCCACACGAATTACATGCACAATGCCACCTATCTACCATGTGTTACATAAAAAGGGTGCCATTTGTCATAGGCACTACCTAAGCTAAAACTTAGAACATTACAAAATATTAATCATGGGTACTACCCACGTTCACTAGGAATTATTACATCAAGGAAGTTATTACATTAAGGGTTAGGATGAGATCCTAACATGCCCTTCTCCTTGAAGAAGCTTTGTCCTCAAAGCTGAAAATGAGAAACTATTCTTGGAGTTGATGGAGAGGCTCCCATGTAGCATCCTCAGGTTGAAGTCCACGCCACTGAACCAGGACCTCTGTAATGGTACGGTTGCGCGAGTGCGAGTTCGACGATCCAGCAGTTGCTTTGGTGCAAGTAAGATGGAGCCTTCTTCATCCAATTCGGGGAGTGTTGATGGAACCTGTGCCTTGGAGCTGCCCGAAATGTAGGAGGAAGGCGTGAGTGGAGGGCGCCCGAAAACTGCCTCAAACGGTGTGAGTTTGGTGGCGGTATGATAGGAAGTGTTGTACCACCATTCGGCCAAAGAAAGCCATTTTGCCCAATGAGTAGGATGATCGGAGGCAAGGCAGCAAGGGTAAGTTTCCAAGCATTTATTAACAACCTCTGTTTGACCATCCGTTTGCGGATGGTAGGCTGAACTCATTTTGAGGTGAGTCCCCTGCAACTTAAACAACTCTTGCCACAAATTGCTAGTAAAGGTGGGATCACGATCAGATACAATGGAGGTTGGCATGCCATGAAGGTGAAATATGGAGTCAAGAAAAATTTGGGCAATAGTGAATGTTGTGTAAGGATGGGTTAGGGCACAAAAGTGAGCATACTTTGAAAGGCGGTCCACTACCACGAAAATAACAGACTTGCCTCCAGATTTAGGTAGCCCTTCTATGAAGTCCCTAGAGATGTCAGTCCACACCTGATCCGGTATTGGCAATGGTGGAAGAGTGCCCAGAGAGCGCACTGTTTCTCCTTTCATCCTTTGACCTGTGTCGCGATCTGCCACCAAAGAGCGAATGTCCTGTTTCCTACCTTTCCAAAATAAGGTGCGCTTGAGTCGCTCATAAGGTGGTATGATATTGGGAGGTGTACTATCCGGCAATAATGGAATGGCATGGTCGTGAGAGCGATGCGGTGGTAGTGTGGTTGGTTTTGAAAAGATGGCCTCTTGTTTGGGGAGAATCTGTTGCATGTCTTGTGGGATTTCACCCATTGGAGATGTGGATGGTTGGATGGAGAATAGTTGTGCAATGACCCCACGTGATGATTTTTTTAGCAATTTCTCCATGCCGTTTGAACTGATAATTTGAGGTGTTCTTGTCGGGGAGCCCTTGATGATGTGTGTTTGTCCGTTATGGGAGAACTGCATCCAGAGTTCAGCAAAGTTCCAACTGATAGTGCCCAACGTACTCAACCATTGGGATCCCAAAACAATATCACATCCACCCAAGTGGAGGGCAAACATGTCCTGCTTGAGTTCATAGTCCCCTATCTTGATTTTAACATTGCGACACTTTCCTTTACAAGGTAAGGTTCCCCCATTGGCTACCATGACCTCAAAGGAATTACAAGTGTGGATATAGCAATTTGCCCGTTGAGCAACTCTAGGGTCAATGAAGTTGTGCGTGCTTCCTGAATCCAGAAGGATGGAAAGACGTTGGCCCTTGAAAAATCCTGTAACCTTCATGGTTTGAGGAGTAGTAATGTCTGCAAGGGCATGGATTGTAATTGCTGTCTCAGGTTCCTGTTTCATTTTTGGAGGGTCCTCATCCTCATCACTCTCGTCAGCGGTATCAGGTTCTTCAACATCTATCAAGAACAATTTTTTGTGTGCACACTTATGCCCTTTGAAAAACTTTTCATCACAATTGTAGCATAATCCTTGGGCACGACGTGCATCCATCTCTTCGGTGGTGAGGCGCTTGGGTGCGGCAGGTTTATTATCATCTAGGTGTTGGGCTCTAGGAGGAAATGAAGGTCTATTTTGAGGAAACTTTGATGGGTGTCTTTGGGCAGAGAGTTTAGATTCGGCCAAACGGGCCAAACTGATAGCTTCCATCATAGTTCGTGGTTTCAACATTTTTACTTCTGCTTGGAGTTCCACCTTCAACCCACTGATATAACAACTCTGGAAGAACCCTTCACTCAATCCTCTTGTCCTATTGGCCAATTTCTCAAATTGAGCTTGGTACTCTCGGATTGACCCTGTTTGTTGCAGTTTGGTCAAGGCTCCTGTAAAGTCCTCAAACTCACTAGGACCAAATCGAGTGAGTAGTTGGGATTCAAAATCCTCCCAAGAGAGATTTGGGTAGGCAAGACGCAACCATTGAAACCAGTGTAGAGCCTCAGATTCCAAGTTAAAGGAAGCCATCTGGACTCGATGAAATATGGGTACATTATGAAGTCGAAAGAATTGGTCAACCCGACATAGCCACCCATCAACATCCTTCCCACTGAATTTGGGAAAGTCCAATTTGGGCATTCTAAAGGGTGGATCATGGTCACGATTCCTTGTAGAACTCTCAGCTTGGTATTCTGATTTGGGTGGTTCTCTTCTCAGTTTGTTGTCTACTTATGTCAATGCTTCTTCTAAGCGATTGCTAGTGGCCTCATGTTCTAGGCGAAGACCTTGGACTTCTTCCCTTATGGAGTGAAAAGCCGAGTTCAAGTTCTCAATGGCTTTTGTTAGGGATTCCAAGTGTTCTAGTTCTTTATGGTGTCCACGGGTACCCTGGGCCATTTTTTAGACCTTTTGTGACCAGTTACTAAAAATAGAATTGAATTTTTAGGACTTACTATTTTTAGTAAGTGCCCAAAAAAGTGCTTGGGTGCTATATATCAAAATGATCAGCAGAAGGAGGTGGTCACAATGAGCTATATCTCTCAACACTACTTTTTGGCACCCAGACTTTTTTTTTTTATCTCCTGTTTTGCTGAGTCTAACGGTGTTTACAGTTTCTAATTTTGAGCTACTGAGCAAAAGTTGGGTACTGGAGCACTATCTATAACTGGCCGTGTTTCACACTCAAGATTCTCTGTATTTTGCGGGTGGCGATATGACGATTCTGTTCGACCACGAAGACTGTGAATTCTGCCTTAGTTGTCTTGACCTCTACGACTTGGCTGACTTACTGTGACTGCCACTGTAAATTTTACTGTTATTCTCCAGACTTTCAACTTAAGTGTCACCCTCATGGCTTATCCCGAATGCATGTCCCTTCTATTATTTTTTTAGTAGAGGACTCCTTTCTCATATGCTCACTTTTGAAATGCAGGTTTACGAACAGGGATGTTTGGATTTTTATTTTTATTTTTTATTTTTTGCATTTTTTACAGGTTGAAGTTTTAACAGAACCAGGGAATGCTAAGTATAGGAGTATGTACCACCCATAGGCCCTCTAATATACCGACAGTGACGAACAATAGTGCTCGGACCAATATTTCAGGCCACTACTCAAGGAGGATTCCACACATACCCTTGAGCACACTACTGCCTCTACGACAATACAGGAGGGTAATCGTCCAGGATGTTGTGTCCCGTAGACTATGAGTAATACAAGGCCGAAGAGCTTCCTAATGGCTAAAAGTTTGTTTAATCCTAGATGGTCTCCCGATATACCCGAAGATACGTGGGAGCTCAAGTCCGTGCGCGAGTTACGTACGAGGCACAGGTATTGGAGCACGATCGCCCCTCACTTCACTAGACGCTTTATGGGCTATCTAGCTTAGCCAATAACGACAGATCCTTCGCGATATTTTAAAACCCCCGGTACAGGGTTTCTACCTACTCAACTAACAATATATTTTTTTGTTTTTGGTCTGGAAAAAAAAACACTGTATTTTTTTTGGATTTTTTTAATAAGGAAAAACAGAATGGAAAAAACACACGGAATTTATACCTAACAGGCGGATTGGATGGCAAGAATCGTTGCAGTTGCAGCAGAACTTGGCCCTGGAAAGCGCTCTGATACCACTTGTTAAGATCCTGCTATAAAATAAACTCAAATAACACACTCTCACACAATTGCTTGGAAATAAACTCACATAAACATCACATTAATATAACAGAAATTTGCATAAAGAACAATCTCACAATAAGACAGAATCGCGGGCCTCTTCGAGGGGGCAACCTCCTTCAATACTTCATTAATTTTGCAAAAGATGGTTACATTGGTGCCTTTTCGGGTATTTAAGGAGTTTCCTTCCAAGGTTGGCTTACATGCAAAATGCCACCTGGATTACATGCATAATGCCACCCGAATTACATGCATAGTGCCACTTTGAATTACATGCACAATGCCACTCGAATTACATGCATAATGCCACACGAATTACATGCACAATGCCACCTATCTACCATGTGTTACATAAAAAGGGTGCCATTTGTCATAGGCACTACCTAAGCTAAAACTTAGAACATTACAAAATATTAATCATGGGTACTACCCACGTTCACTAGGAATTATTACATCAAGGAAGTTATTACATTAAGGGTTAGGATGAGATCCTAACATCTTGTTATTGATCAAATCTTGCACCAGGCCTCTGAACGTCCAGCAAACGTTAAGGTCGTGTCCTTTTCGGTGATGAAATCGATAGTACAATTCTTCTCTATAGCCTTTTGATTTTGGCATGTTGGGGTCTATAGGTTAGACCTCTGGAAGGTTGACCAAATTTTCTGCAGACAAGCGATCAAATAGGGACTCTCGAGACTCCATATAGGGTGTGAATTTTTGTCAAGGATGACGCGGTTGATTTTGCTTTTGCTAATTGTTTTCTTGGTCATAATTGTTGTGAGGGACCGCCTGATAATTAGCCTTTTGAGGCTGTGCTGCTTGGGCATGCGTCGGTATGTTGATTGCAACTTGATTGACCGCAGCGGGTTTCTGTTGCGTTGTCCCTGTATTGGTGTTTTTTTTCCACTCTTTCTTTTTAGGTTTGGCAATTGCGCCCTTCCCTACTTTGATCTCCTCGATAATTCTGGCTTGCACCAGAGCTTCTTCTAAAGTGGCATATTGCTGCAGCTGCAATAGCCCAGAGATCGATTTCAAGCAACTTCGTGCAAACATCTGTGTGAGGTCGAACATAGGGGGAAGGTAAGGTAGCTTGGAAAGCAGAGTCCTCCACCGATTCCTGTAGGCCACCATTGTCTCCTCATCATATTGCTTGAGGCTGGCCAGATCACTCAATGACGTCTTCTTCTTGGTGCTGAAGGCAAAGTGTTCAAGGAACGCATCCACTAATTGGTCTAGGTTATTGGTCCCACCGTGATCGCCATTGAAAGCATGAGATTTTGAAAGAAAATCAATACTAACTTGATACCAAATGAACATACACAAAATAAGATGAACGTAATCGAATCAAAACTAACATATAATGAGAAACAGGAGCACAGCCCTTTTTATTAATATGATTCCGATTTCGGTTACAATCTCTCTCCGTCCCCTTTAAGGGCTAGGAGGATTAGCATGTTTCGGTTACAATCGTCTTTAGTAATCTTCCTTTCGCGCGCCCACATGCAAAATGGACGGGCCAAAGTGCTGTCGTCGCTGGTGTTGATGAGTCTTTGATCTTTGCTGCTACTCCTGCATTCAAAGAAACAACAAAGGCATTAGTAGCACCTGTGTTAAAATAAAGCATTCGTGAGAGTGAAATGAAATAAAACCTGCATGTTGATATGCTTGCAATCAAAATCCCAAAGTCATTATGCAAAAGAAATAATTATGCAAAAGATCCCGGTGCTATTATTATGCAAAAGAAATAAAAACCGAAATCATAATGCAAAGAAATAAAAAAAAGAACAGTAAGCTTTGTCGGCAAATTAATGGATCCATGGATCCGGATTCACGTTCTCCATAAACACCCAATGACCTCCCTTGCAGAAGAGATCACGGATGCCGTAGAAGTGAATCGAAGGCAGAGCGTC
Organism: Wollemia nobilis; assembly: GCA_028583015.1. Lineage (NCBI taxonomy): Eukaryota > Viridiplantae > Streptophyta > Pinopsida > Araucariales > Araucariaceae > Wollemia > Wollemia nobilis. The sequence goes on from JAQPPZ010001028.1 coordinate 8,945,485, forward strand.
TGGCGATAAATGGGCAGGGCTTCGTTGCTCCAAACATTTCTTCCTTCCTGCTCTTTGGCGGTGAGAGAACTCTGCAATTTATAGAATTCCCAGGGTGCAGTTGTTATGGGCATGCAGGGATGCCACTTGGTGTTCATGCTAGTGCGTGATGGGGAAATTCTTCCCGTCTGGCCTACCCATGCTTGTCTGCGTGACATTACGTTGGTCATCCACTCGCGCGCATGTGAGACAGGGAGCCGTAATTGACTGACCTCCACTTTATTTGTTTAATATCCGCTTTCGTTTGTTTAGTGTGCACTTTTAATTATTTAATGTCCACTTTTAATTGTCTAAGGCCCATGTTTGCCATTATGACAATTGTCTAATGTCCATTTTCGTATTTTTGTTTAAAGTCCACCTTTATTTGTTTAATGTCTACTTTCGTCGTTTAATGTCCGCTTTCAAATGTTTAATGCCCGCTTTTATTTGTTTAAAGTCCGCCTTCGTTGGTTTAAAGTCTGCCTTTAATTGGTTTAAAGTTCGCCTTTATTTGGTTTAAAGTCTGCCTTTATTTGTTTAATGTCCACTTTCGCGCAAAGGCGGGAGTTTGTCGCGATATCGCGACGTCGCGATATCGCGACACCAAGAAAAGCCAAGGCGAAGGGTAGGATTTTGTCTCGATGTCACGACATCGCGACGTCGCGATCGCGATGTCGCAACATCGCGACATCGCGACCGTCACGATGTCGCGACGTCAGTCCATCAACTCTTTAATCACCCCCAAAACTTCCACCAAAAATGGGATTAAGTGATGTAAATATTGAAGATTAAATCTACAAAGGACAACCATCTTAGAGGGAATGTAAGTACTTGTAAGATGGATAGGACAAGAAACTATCGCGATATCATGACAGTCGCGATGTCGCGACGTCGTCGAAAGCAGCATTCGCTTATGCTCTAACCCGAGCTGGACTTGGAGGATTCATTCGATAGTTGGGCCTTCTCACCAGGGAAGGCGGAATGGTCGAAGAAAGCAAACAAGAAATAACCAAAGCACTGTCATGTAATCGGATTGGTGCTGTTTTGGTGTCTACAGCTATTAACGACACACATCACCTTTTCTATGAGTTCTCATGGATATATTAATTTTATAATATTCTAGAGGCTTATTTATCCATATTTCACTTCAATAAGAGGTGTTTATATTTTTTCCTCCATCATGAGGTTATCACTTTTAGACCTAGATAACTACAAAGTGGTTCCTCAAATTCCAGTTTGATTACCTCCTTTATGTATCCTATCTTATGAGTTCTCACTCAAAGGAGGAAAAGTTGTTAGAGACCATGTTTATGAATGCATGAAACTTGTCTCAACCCGCTCATTCATATATCATTATTATACCTTCACTCAATGATAAGGACTTGTTATGGGGTGGTTGTCACATGATAAACAAAGCAATATTTTCTCAATGAAAATTTTGACTATTTAGAAGCTTCATTATCCATATTTAACTTCAATAAGATGTGCTTATCTTTTTTCCTCTTGTATGAGGTTGTCACTTAGGTCATTATAAAGTGATTCTATAATTTTCGTTTCAATTATCTCTTGTGCGTATCCTATCTTGTATTCAAGATATAATACCTTCTCACTCAAAGGTGGTAAAGTTTAGAGACCATGTTTATGAATGCATGACAATTGTCTCGATACTCACATTCATATATCATTGTTCTTATACCTTCACTCAAGATGAGGACTTGCTTTTATGGGGTGGTTGTCACGTGATAAATAGAACAACATATTACGAATGAAAAAAGCTGACTATGGAGTCTTACCCACCTAGTTGTAATTGAAATCATAGTCTAATACATAAGGTTGGTGGTTTTAATTTATGCATGTTATATAATAAGAAGATTGTGCTTAGTAATTTTGAATCTATAATTAGACAAATCTAGAATGTAAATTATAGAAAATAGCATAGATGTCAAACAGTAGAATTTTTATATTTTGAGATGTGAGACCTCTTATGCTTAATAACATACAATGAAATAATACTATAATTAACATAGTCCATCAAGTTGAGATTGAGTGTTTGAAATATGTTGTCTTTTGTAAACAAATCTCAAGTCCAATTCATTGAGGGTATAGTGGACTAATGTGTGGGATTGGTAGGCGATTGACCCCTAAATAAGTATAATCAAGTTTGAAATTCTAAAATTTGGTGAAGAGATATTTCTTTCTCTTAGTCTAAAACCCATAAAATTTAATTAATACATTTTTATAAAAATATTGGAATGCACCATATACATGTGTCTTAGGTGGTGCTACAAGATAAAATGATACCCATATTTTTACCTATTTTTTTATTGTTTTAATATGAAATAGTTAGCTTAATATGCTAATATAATCAAGGAAATCTTGACAAAGCATTCATGAGGTTATTTTTATAGATTAGAGAAACGCTATATTAACATATCTTGTAAATTTTACAATGATAGGTTTGGTTTGAGTGCAACCTTAAGATCATTAAAAAATATCCATTTATCCCATGAGGCATCTCCTTCAAACAACTATTGAAATATGTAAATTTTTCTTTGGTTCAAAGATTAAAATTGTTAAAAATTATTATGATTGAAAGAAGTTACAAAAAACATATCATAAATGTAAAAGAATAATGTTCCCACATTTTAATACTTTATACTTTCTCTTGATACTAATAACATCAATGAAATAACATTCCAATCAATATATTGTGTTAAGTTCATCTTAAGTTTATGAGAAAGGTCATCTTCGATGAAGAAGGATTTTATTCAATGATATTAATCTTACGAAGAAGGATTGTATTCAATCTTAAGCTTATGAAGAAGTATTGACTTCATAAGATATTTACACTTGACCATAAATATATAACCACTCAACTCTAGTTCCATACATTGTTATAAGTTTGATGCTTACCTTTACGTGTCCTAATTCCTCTACAAGGTGCCTACATTTGGGATTTAAATCTTGGATTAGAATGTGAAAATCCTAACTCAACACTTTTACGTAAAATTCATTGGAAAATAATATTTTTCAATTAAGTATTATACTTAAAATTATAAAAGGGAAAGACAATATAAGGAAATCGTATGTATTATTATTTTTTTTAGTATTATGTATATTATAAATTTATTTATTGTATTTAGGCCTTTACATAAACATTTTATTTGATGCATCACACTTTAAAAAAGGTTTGATTTATTTGTTCATGACTTAAATGTATATCATGTATATGAATATATGTGTGTATGTATAGAGGGATTGAATATATATATGTAAAATTTATAGGCACATATATTAAAATGTTGAATTCAATATAAGTAAACTTTCTTACCTCAAGAAATAATGATCTTAAAATAAGATCCAATAAATCTTTGACCTCAAGGATTCTAAAATATTTTTATAAATAAACCTTGTACATTATCCAATCTAAGACTTGTGTGAAGCATAAGTAGAGAAGGCTAAAGAGTATACTTTAGTATCAAGGTGGAAGGAGTCATACACATGCTTAAAAAAAAAAAATAAGATGTAGGTTATTCTTGAAAATAAATTTTATTAAGTACAAGCACCTTGTATGGAATTAAATTTGAAATACTATAACTTGACAAACTTATTTATTTCTCTTAACTTGAAACCCATAAAAAATTGAACTTCATTAAATTCATAAGGAGGTTAGAATTTACCATCCTTATGTATCCTTATATATTGTTGCAAAAGAAAATGATACCCATCTTCTTATTAACTATTTTTTTATTGCCCTAATAATAGTTGGTTTAATACAACTAACTAATCAACAAGTTCATTATAAACTATTTGTAAGTTTATTTACATGGACTAGTTCCTTATGTATTTTTATATTGTTGTAAAAGAAAATGATACCCATATTCTTATTAACTATTTTTTTATTACCCTAATAATAGTTGGTTCAATACATCTAACTAATCAACAAGTTATTATAAACTATTTGTAAGTTTATTTACATGGAATAGAGAAAGTTCATGGTGAAAATTGGTAAGTTGGGATGTTTATTGAGAGGAAACTTAGGTTCCAATCCCACGGGTGTGCCCATGCAAAGCCAATAGCCCGATATGAATATTTTACGTGTTGCACTTGATTGATGATGGTGATTTATTTCCTGCTTGTCTGGCGGTTCCCTTCATGCCATGTGTTAAACCAGACTAACGAAGACGATGCGAACCTTGTACGTTCGACGGTCCCCATCTCACATCAGGTTACCATTAATGAGACGATGGGTGTGTTGGAAGCCTTCCCTAATAATTTGAACCCTGCCATTTGCGTTGTGATGTGAATCCAGCTGCAAGAGGTCAAAACATAATACCTCCCATAACATAAAAATTGCAATAAATGGAAATAATCATAAAAAACCTTCATTCACATAAAAACTATAATACATAGAATTAAACCAATAAATATCTTATTTTCTCATTCCTGGATTCACTTTTTTTTTTCATTTTATAATGCAATACCAAGGGAATATATATCCCCAAATAAACCCTAAAAGAAAACCCTAAAAAAAACCCTAAAGCTTAAAACCCTAAAAATAAAAAATAAAATACTCTTTTCGGCAAATTGATTTTTCCAACCAAAAATGTCTTTTTAAGTAATTACTTACTATTTTCGACAAAATATTTTTTCATAAAAATTTACTTTTTTTAGTAATTACCATTTTCGACAAATTATATTTTGCGTCAAATAATTTCATTTTGAGTAATAAAAAAATTACTTTAAAACTTCTTTTAAAAAAACCCTCTAAAGATAGGCTCTTGCATCATTCTCCTTTGGTTGAAAAGAACTCTGCTCCTGCGAGTTCCTCTGATCAAACTCATAATCGCTCTCCATAGAGTGTCACACATCTGCAAGTACTCCTCAAAGTACCAATATTCTTCTGAGGTTTTATATCTCAAACCTCCTACAACCACTACACAGTGCCAATTTATTCCTTCGAGGTTTTAAAATAGCAAACCTTCTGCAAGCACTACACAAAGTGTCAATTCTTCCCTCTGAGTTTTTTAATGAAAAAAAACCCCCTGCAAGCACTACACAGAGTGCCAATTTATTTCTTTAAGGTTTTACAAACCTTTTGCAAACACTACACAAAGTGTCAATTCCTCCTTCTGAGGTTTTATATAAAAAAACCTCTTGTAAGCACTTACACAGAGTGTCAATTTTTTTCTCCAAGGTTTTACAAACCTTCTTCAAGCATTACACAAAGTGTCAATCTCTTTCTCGAAGGCTTTTATCTAAAAAAAAAAAACCTCCTGCAAGAGTGCCAATTTCTGTCTCCAAGATTTTACAAACCTTCTACAAGCACTGCACAGAGTGACAATTTTTTTTTTTTAGCCTCTTTGCTCTCCTCTCCTTTTTGTTCTTCTCTTCTCTTTTCTCCTCTCAACAAGATCCAACTTGCTCTGATACCAAATGATGTGAACCCAGCTACAAGAGGTCAAAACATAATACCTCTCATAACATAAAAACTGCAATAAATGAAAATAATCATAAAAAAACCTTCATTCACACAAAAACTATAATACATAGAATTAAACCAATAAATATCTTATTTTCTCGTTCCTGGATTCGTTTTTTTTTTTCTTTTTACAATGTAATACCAAGGGAATATATATCCCCAAAGAAACCCTAAAAGAAAACCCTAAAACTTAAAACCCTAAAAATAAAAATAAAATTATTATTTTCGGCATATTGATTTTTCCAACCAAATTGATTATCATTTTTGACAAATTATATTTTTGCATCAAATAATTCTATTTTAAGTAATAAAAAAAACTACTTTAAAACTTATTTTAAAAAAACCCTCTAAAGATAGGCTCGTGCATCACGTTGACAGTTACTAAAAATTTGTGATTGTAACCAATTCATCTATGTAACCAATTATATATATATATATATATATATATATATATATATATATATATATATATCTTAAAAAAAAAAAAATTAGAGTAATACTTCTTATACACATCTACCATGGGGATTGAACCCGAGTCACATCACAAATAACGCAAGTGACATCCTTACTGGTGGTCACGAGAATATCTTTAAATTGTTATAAAGTTTTCAATTCTAAAATATTTGATAATAGGTTTCATTTGAACACAAATATTATATCTTTAAAAAAGAAATTAAATCTACCTACTTAGTTAGAGGGGACGTACTTCAAATAGTTATTAATATGATTAAAAATGTATTTGGTTCGAAGATTTAATTTGTTAAGGAATAGACTTACTAAAATTTTGGATTTTAGAAAATAAATAAATCCTTCCCAAGAAATGAGTGAATGAAAATATTAATCATCTAGTGTTTAAGAAGTTGTTCCTCTCCTTTAAATTACAATAAATATAGAAGAGCCTCAAGAAGTAACTGGCTCATTATATTATTCAAGCATGGATTGAAATGCACTTTAACATGACTTTTTTCATAAAGGTTAAGAATTGAAAAATATTTTTTTTTATATAATTTTGAAAATTAAGGCTTTTGAGCGAGTTTGATACTGTGAAGCTAGAGAACAAGGTTAAATTCTTGGTAAACATTCGTTGAATTCATATGAAGATAGTATCTCCCAACTATATAAGCCTTAAATAAATTAAAGTAGTAATTTATTTAATTTGATTATTAATGATAAACAACTGAAAAGGTTTTTTAATGTTCTATCGTTGCTTTAAATTACTATTGTTGGATGTGCATAGAATTTGATTCTTTATATAAAATGTGAATATTATTGAAGATCAAATTTTAAACTTGTTGGCTAGAATGGGAAAATAGAAGGGGTTTGTAAATTGTTTTGACTAACATGGAAAAAAAAAAAAAGTATTGAAAAGATTTTTGATTTTTTTTTTTAATATTATGATGCTTTGGTTTATGAAAGTTTTAAAATTATTATTGTTCTATGTATGGAGTTTGGTTATTGTTGTTTTATTTGATTTTACATGTTTAGTATGTTTAGTGATCTTATTTTTTAATAGGTTATATGTGGCTTCTATTAGGAGCCACTCCCATCAAAATACCAAATTATTATATTTGTTGTAGCATATATTTTTATCATAATTTTTTCATTTTTTTTCTTATGTATATTCTTCGATATCCTCGAAGTGCCATGTTTCCACAATTAACTCCTTGACATCATTTTGATTAATACATAAAATCTCACTTGGTATTAATGCGATGTTGTCTTTATATAAGCTGTTTATTTCCAGTAGCATATTCCCATGAGGAATTTCGTTCCACATTAATACCTCCTCCTCTACTAGGATGAATATCAACACCATAATTCTCTAATTTATCTACTACTCCATTTCCTTCTATGTAAATATGCTCACATTGCCTAGAGATTGCCTCTAGTAATAGATGATGAACATCAAAAATAATATTATTTTTTATTCAATCTCGACGTCCATTTTTGTTGATATTGAAATATATATGATCCCTCTTTTAATAAATATGTTGTTAGCAATTTAAAAAATCATAAACACTAACTATAATAGTAATTGTTTTTGGATAATGTTAATTTATTTTGATATTCATAAATATCATTTAGATTTTTAAACTATTATAGCGAATACATACTTAAAAAATCATCAAACAAGAATAATATAATAAAATTTCTTAAACATAATAAAATACATATTTTTCCTTAAAATCAAATATATTAAGTATTTTTCTAATAAAATTGCATATTTAAAATGAATACTAATTTATATAATATTCATTTATTATTATTATTTTTTTTGGTAATTATTATAGTAGATTAAAAAAGGGTTTTTATAGAGGATCCCAAAACCTTATGTACAAAATTAGCCTTGCATCATGCCTCCTGGATCTATGTATAAGCCTATTACGTAAAAACGTAACCCCTAAAAAAACCTGATTACATAAGCAATAGGCCTAGGGCATCAATCCCTTGAAACCGAACACCAAAGCGAAATCCCGCCTGGCGATAACGATAAGCATGAAACAATCCCCTGTCAGTGGAAACAAACAAATAAGAAAGGAAGTAGTTTTGGAGATCTCGCCCGGCGGAGTAGCCAAAAACCACCATCGAGAAGATCCCGCCCGACGAGGAAGCAAAGAAAAACCGTTACAATAAAATCCCGCCTCGCGGAAGCGATCAAAACCACCACAAACGGTCCCGCCTAGCGGGAAGCAACGGGGAAATCCCGCCATCCGGAAACCAAAGAGAAAGAAAGGATCCCGCCTCGTGGGAAAAGCGGCAGATTTGGCGGATACCGCCCGTGGAGAAACCATCCCGCCCACCGGAAAACATTCCGTTCGGTGAGAGCCATCCTGCGAGAAGCCGACAACCGACACGAGAGAGGATCCGGCCCATCGGGAAGTGACCAAAGAGTTGCACCACAAAGAACCCGCCTCGAGAAAACAGAAGAGGATCCCAGCAGCAGGGACCAAGAATCCCGTCCAAGCACAGAGCCCGCTAAGGATTCACAAGAAAAATGGGAAGCTGTCCAAACCCTAAACCATCACCTCCACCGCACCGAGAAACGCAAGGGACCAGATCCATGCGAATAACCTGCAAAAAACCCCAGGGGGAAGCCTGAGGGAAAAAGGGAAGGGATCCCCAACCAAACAGGGATCCCTGGGAAGCACCAGATCAAAAAAACAACCAAGGAAACCCTAGCCGATCGGGAGGGGCACAGATAGTGGAGAAGGATCTCCCCCAGGAGATCATCTGCAAACAACCACTCCCCGGGAGGGATGACCTTGGTTGAGCCAGGAACTGGGTAGGAACCAGGAGCCATGGGAGGGGGAGCAGGGGAGGGACCAGAGCCCTCCCCTCTCTACTTTCTTCCCTCACCCCCTATTCATTTATTATTTTAAATATATCATTAAAATATTGTTTTACTTTATACCACATGTATTTAAATTAATGCCACCTAGTGGAAATACCCGTTGTAGGCACTTTTAATGCATTTACATTTGTAAATGCAAAATGTGTTCCATATTCCAATGAGGATCAATAAATTTGATATGTGTTATTGATTAAGTAGCATGAAGGTTGGCTAAATTTGACCATTAATCATCATGTGATTAAAAACATATCCTATTTATATTTCCATTACATCAACAAAATTATTATTTTACAATATATTTGGTAACATTACAAGTAGAAAAGCTTCTATGAAAATTGACTAATTCCATAGGCTTAAATGTGTTGTAAATAAAAATTCAATCATTATTTGCATGTTGAAAAGGATGATAGTGGTTTACGATATGTTTTTAATAATAGTTTTGTAATTTTAAAGTCATGATTGTATAAATATGGCATGTTGATGTTGTGTCATTAGATTTTACTTAATTTCTTATTATTGCACATAGTATTTGAGCTCAATTATCTTGTTTATAATTTGTTTTTTAAATCAAAAAGTTAATTTTACATTAAAAAACCCTCATGAGGGTGGGGGTGGGGATTAACTACTACAAGTGATGTAGTTAATCCCCACCCCCATATGAGGGTGTGATGTAGTTACTCCCCACCTCCATATGGGGATTAACTACAACAAGTGTTGTAGTTACTTGTTGTAGTTAATCCTCGCCCCCACCCTCATATGAGGGTGTGCTGTGGTTACTCCCCTCATATGGGTAGTTAATCCCCACCCCCATATGAGGGTGTGATGTAGTTACTCCCCACATCCATATGGGGATTAACTACAACAAGTGTTGTAGTTACTTGTTGTAGTTAATCCTCACCCCCACCCCCATATGAGGGTGTGTTGTGGTTACTCCCCACCCCCACCCTCATATGGGGGTGGGGAGTAACTACAGCACTTGTTACAGTTACTTCTCATCCCCACCCTCAAGCATTGTAGTTACTCCCCACCCCATATGAGGGTGGGGGGTGGGGAGTAACTACAGCACACCCTCATATGGGGGGTGGGGGTGGGGATTAACTATAGCAAGTGGGGGTGGGGAGTAACTACAGCACACCCTCATATGGGGGTGGGGGTGGGGATTAACTACAGACAAGTGGGGAGTAACTACAGCACACCCTCATGTAGTTACTCCCCACCCCCATATGAGGGGAGTAACTACAGACACACCCTCATATGGGGGTGGGGGTGGGGGTGGGGATTAACTACAGCAAGTGATGTAGTTACTCCCCACCCCCATATGAGGGTGGGGGTGGGCAGTAACTACAGCACACCCTCATATGAGGGTGAGGGTGGGGGTGGAGAGTAACTACAATAGGATTAACTACAACACTATGTAGTTACTCCCCACCCCCATATGAGGGTGGGGGTGAGGAGTAACTACAGCACACCCTCATATGAGGGTGAGGGTGGGGGTGGGGAGTAACTACAATAGGCTTAACTACAACACTTGTTGTAGTTAATCCTCGTTATAGTTACTCCCCACCCCCACCTGTTGTAGTTAATCCTGTTGTAGTTACTCCCCACCCCCACCTATAACACACCCTCATATGAGGGTGGGGGTGGGGAGTAACTACAACAGGATTAACTACAACAGATGGGGGTGGGGAGTAACTACAACAGGATTAACTACAACAACCCTCATATGAGGGTGTGTTATAGTTACTCCTCACCCCCACCCTCATATGGGGGTGGGGAGTAACTACAACACTCCACCCCCACCCTCGGGGTGGAGAGTAATTACAACACTCCACCCCCACCCCATGAGGGTGGGGGTGAGGAGTAACTACATCACTTTCCACCCCCACCCTCGGGGTGGAGAGTAATTACAACACTCCACCCCCACCCCATGAGGGTGGTGGTGAGGAGTAACTACATCACTCTCCACCCCCACCTTCGGGGTGGGGAGTAACTACAACAAGTTGTAGTTACTCCCCACCCCATGAGGGTTGGGGTGGGGAGTAACTCACGACACACCCTCATATGAGGGTGGGGGTGGGGATTAACTACGAGCAAGCAATGTAGTTACTCCCCACCCCCATATGAGGGTGGAGGTGGGGAGTAACTACAGCACACCCTCATATGAGGGTAGGGTTGGGGAGTAACTATAGCAAGTATTGTAGTTAATCATGTTGTAGTTACTCTCCACCCTCACCCTCATATGAGGATGTGATGTAGTTACTCCCCACCCCCACCTTCATATGGGGGTGGGGAGTATCTACAACACTCCGCCCCCACCCTCGAGGTGCGGAGTAACTACATCACTTATTATAGTTAATCCCCACCCCAACCCTCATATGAGGGTTTTATGTAGTTACTCATCACCCCCACCCTCATATGAGGGTTTTATGTAGTTACTCATCACCCCCACATGTTGTTACTCCCTACCTACACCCTCATATGGGGGTGGGGAGTAACTACATCACTTGCTATAGTTAATCCCCACCCCCACCCTCATATGAGGGTGTGTTGTACACTTGTTGTAGTTAATCCTCACCCCCACCCTCATATGCCCTCATATGTGGGTGGGGAGTAACGACAACACTCCACCCCCACCCTCGGGGTGGGGAGTAACTACAACAAGTGATGTAGTTACTCCCCACCCCCACCCTCATATGAGGGTGTGCTATAGTTACTCCCCACCCTCATATCATATGATGGTGGGGAGTAACTACAGCACACCCTCATATGAGGGTGGGCTGGGAGTAACTACAACAGGCTTAACTACAACACTTGTTGTAGTTACTCCCCACCCCCACCCATTTGAGGGTGGGGAGTAACTACTGACACACCCTCATATGAGTGGGGTGGGAGTAACTACAACGAGGCTTAACTACAACACTTGTTGTAGTTACTCCCCACCCCCACCCTCACCCTCATGTGGGGTGGGGATTAACTACAACAAGTTTTGTAGTTAAGCTCGTTGTAGTTACTCCCGACCCACCCTCATATGAGGGTGTGTTGTAGTTACTCCCCACCCTCATATGATATGAGGGTGGGGAGTAACTACAGCACACCCTCATATGAGGGTGGGGGTGGGAGTAACTACAACTGGCTTAACTACAACACTTGTTGTAGTTAATCCTCACCCCCACCCTCATATGCCCTCATATGTGGGTGGGGAGTAACTACAACACTCCACGCCCACCCTCGGGGTGGGGAGTAACTACAACAAGTGATGTAGTTACTCCCCACGAGTAATTACAGTACTTGTTGTAGTTACTTCCCACCACTACTGTTGTAGTTACATGCTGTAATTACTTCCCACCACTACTGCTGTAGTTACACCCCACCCCCACCCTTGTTGTAGTTACTCCCCACCCCCACTGCTGTAGCTATCCCCCATCCCCACCCTCATATTGATGTAGTTACCCCCCACCTTCATATTGTTGTAGTTACCCCCCACCCTCATATGAGGGTGGGGGGTAACTACAACAAGTTACTGTAGTGGGGAGTAACAACGATGGGGGTGGGGAGTAACTACAACAAGGGTGGGGGTGGGGTGTAACTACAGCGATAGGTGTGGGAAGTAAGCGAGGGTGGAGGGTAACTACAACAATATGAGGGTGGGGGGTAACTACAACAATATGAGGGTGGGGATGGGGGATAGCTACGGTGAGTGGGGGTGGGGAGTAACTACAACAAGGGTGGGGGTGGGGTGTAACTACAGCGGTAGGGGTGGGAAGTAACTACGATGAAGTGCTATAATTACTCCCCACCCCCACCCTCATACATTACTCCCCACCCCCACCCATATGAGGGTGGGGGTGGGGAGTAATTACAGCACTTGTCGTAGTTACTTCCCACCCCTCTCGTTGTTGTTACTCCCCACCCCCACCCTTGTTGTTGTTACTCCCTACCCCCACTCACCGTAGCTATACCCCATCCCCACCCTCATATTGATGTAGTTACCCCCCACCCTCATATTGTTGTAGTTACCCCCCACCCTCATATGAGGGTGGGGGTGGGGGAGTAACTACAACAAGTGTTGTAGTTAATCTGAGGGTGGGGGTGGGAGTAACTACAATATTTTGAGGGTGTGAGGGTGGGGGTCGGGAGTAACTACAACAAGTGTTGTAGTTACTCCCCATACCAACCCTCATTGGTGGGGGGTGGGGGGTGACTACAGCAAGTGTTGTACTTACTCCGAGGGTGGGGGTGGGGAGTAACTACAACATTTTGAGGATGTGAGGGTGGGGGTCAGGAGTAACTATAATACTTGTTGTAGTTACTCCCCACCTTCACCCTCATATGATGGTGAGGGTGGGGGTGGGGAGTAACTACAATATTTTGAGGGTGTGAGGGTGGGGATCGAAAGTAACTACAATACTAAGGGTGGGGGTGGGGAGTAACATATGAGGGTAGGGGTAGGGAGTAACTACAACACTTTGAGGGTTGAGGTGGGGAGTAACTACAACACTTATGAGGGTGGGTGTGGGGGGTAACTACAATAAGTGTTGTAGTTACTCCACACCCCCACCCTCATATGTTACTCCCCAACCCCACCCTCAGTTTTGTAGTTAATCCCCACCCACCCGGGGAGTAACTACAGCAAGTGTTGTGGTTACTCCCCACCCCCACCCTCATATGAGGGTGGGGGTGGGGAGTAACTACAACACTTGTTGTAGTTACTCCCCAGGTGGGGGTGGCCCCGGGTGTATATGAGGGTGGGGGTGGGGAGTAACTACTGCAAGTGTTGTAGTTACTCCCCACCCCCAACTACAACACTTGCTGTAGTTACTCCCCACCCCCACCCCTGTGGGGGTGGGGAGTAACTACAGCAAGTGTTGTAGTTGGGGGTGGGGAGTAACTACAACACTTGCTGTAGTTACTCCCCACCCCCACCCGGGGCAACCCCCACCTGGGGAGTAACTACAGCAAGTGTTGTAGTTACTCCCCACCCCCACCCTCATATGATATGAGGGTGGGGGTGGTGAGTAACTACAGCAAGTGTTGTATTTACTCCCCGGGTGGGGGTGGGGAGTAACTACAATAAGTGTTGTAGTTACTCTCGACCCCCACCCTCACACCCTTAAAATATTGTAGTTAATCTCGACCCCCACCCTCATATGAGGGTGGGGAGTAACTACAATACTTATAGTTACTCCCACCCCCACCCTCATATGAATTGTTGTAGTTACTCCCCATTGAGGGTGGGGGTGGGGAGTAACTACAACAAGTGTTGTAGTTACTCCCCACCCCCACCCTCACACCCTTAAAATATTGTAGTTACTCTCGACCTCCCCACCCTCATATCGACCCCCACCCTCCATATGAGGGTGGGGAGTAACTACAATACTTGTAATTACTCCCCACCCCCGTGTTGTAGTTACTCCCGACCCCCACCCTCACACCCTTAAAATATTGTAGTTACAAGTATTGTAGTTACTCCCCACCGTCATATTGACCCCCACCCTCATATGAGGGTGGGGAGTAACTACAATACTTGTAGTTACTCCCCACCCCCACCCTTATATATAAGGGTGGAGGTGGGGAGTAACTACAGTAACTTTTTGTAGTTACTCCCCACCCCCACCCTTATATGAGAGTGGGGGTGGGGAGTAACTACAACAATATGAGGGTGAGGGTGGGGATGGGGAGTAACTACAACGGGTGGGGAGTAACTACAACAAGTGTTGTAGTTACTCCCCACCCTCACCCTCACACCCTCAAAATATTGTAGTTACTCTCGACCCTCGCCCTCATATGGGGGTGGGGAGTAACTACAAAACTTGTAGTTACTCCCCACCCCCACCCTCATATGAATTATTGTAGTTACTTCCCACCCGGGCAGGGGTGGAGAGTAACTACAACACTTGTAGTTACTCCCCACTCCCACCCTCATATGAATTATTGTAGTTACTTCCCATCCGGGTGGGGGTGGAGAGTAACTACAACACTTGTAGTTACTCCCCACCCCCACCCTCATATGAATTTTTGTAGTTACTTCCCATGGGGGTGGAGAGTAACTACAGTAACTTGTTGTAGTTACTCCCCACCCCCACTCTCATATGATGGGTGTGGGAAGTAACTACAACAATATGAGGGTGGGAGTGGTGGGGGTGGAGAGTAACTATAGTAACTTGTTGTAGTTACTCCCCACCCCCACTCTCATATGATGGGGGTGGGGAGTAACTACAACAATATGAGTGTGGGAGTGGACTCCCACCCTCATATTGTTGTAGTTACTCCCCACCCCCACTCTCATATTAGGGTGGGGGTGGGGAGTAACTACAATAATATGAGTGTGGGGGTGGGGGGAGTAACTATAGCAAGTGTTGTAGTTACTCCCCGCCCCCACCCTCATATTGTTGTTGTTACTCCCCACCCCCACCCTCATATTGTTGTTGTTACTCCCCACCCCCACCCTCATATTAGGATGGGGGTGGGGAGTAACTACAATAATATGATGATGGGGGGTGGCGAGTAACTACGACAACTTATTGTAGTTACTCCCCATCCCAACACTCATATTGTTGTAGTTACTCCCCACCCCCACCCTCGGTGTGGGGAGTAACTACAACAATATGAGGGTGGAGGTGGGGAGTAACAACAACAATATGAGGGTGGGGTGGGGAGTAACTACAGTAAGTTGTTGTAGCTACTCCCCACCCCCACCCTCATATTGTTGTTGTTACTCCCCACCCCCACCCTCGGGGTGGGGAGTAACTACAACAATATGAGGGTGGGGGTGGGGAGTAACTACAACAAGTATGAGGGTGGAGGTGGGGAGTAACAACAACAATATGAGGGTGGGGATGGGGAGTAACTACAACAACTCTCATATGAGGGTGGGGGTGGGAAGTAACTACAACAAGTTGTTATAGTTATGAGGGTGGGGGTGGGGAGTAACTACATCAATTCATATGAGGGTGAGGGTGGGGGTGGGGAGTAACTACATCAATTCATATGAGGGTGGGGGTGGGGAGTAACTACATCACTTTGAGGGTGTGAGGGTGGGGGTGGGGAGTAACTACAACAAGTGTTGTAGTTACCTACCCTTAGTGTTGTAGTTACTTCGGGGGTGGGGAGTAACTACATCACTTTGAGGGTGTGAGGGTGGGGGTGGGGAGTAACTACAACAAGTGTTGTAGTTACCTACCCTTAGTGTTGTAGTTACTACCCACCCCCACCCTCACCCTCAAAGTGTTGTTGTTACTCCCTACCCCCCACACTTATGAGTGTGGGGGGTGGGGAGTAACTACAGCACTGAGGGTGGGGATGGGGAGTAACTACAACACTGATGGTGGGGGTGGGGAGTAACTACAACAAGTGTTGTAGTTACTCCCCACCCCCACTTGTTGTAGTTACTCCCTACCCCCACCCTCATATAAGATTTACTTATGAAAAATCATCAAAGTTACTAAATGAAAAACATATCTAAACTTCATTTTTTATATTCATTAATGTATTTATAATATGTATCTTTATTGATATGCCTATTTGCAATGTCACAAAAGACCTAGAAATGATTTTCTTAAAATAAGAATTTGCATTTAAATTTAGAAAAACAACTCATTATCTACTACCAAATGACATGAGATCATCCAACTAAATACCTTGACTTTCAATCTGATACAACCAATTAACAAGAAAAAGAAAAAAGAAAAAGCCATCATCCGTTTAGATTTATTTCTTAACTCTAAAGGTTAAATAACCTTTTCCATCCTAGGATCCTAAGGTTAATCAATAGGTTAGTCCCTTATTTCTAAGGACATCACAAAAGCATGATATCCCAAGGCATAACATATATTAAAACACATATAACTTTAACAAATATATATTTAGCATGAAATGCATGATCTCACTAGACCATCTATTTGCAACATGGTCGTCCACAAGGAAATATATGAATACCTAATCCTATTCTAATATGATAAAATTAGGGGTTGCTCAAGTCTTCAAGGATGATAATGACACAAAACTTTCAGCTAGTATGCCTCAACCCCCATTTAGTCTTTTCACCATATAGAAAAATGTCATATCTTATTATGAAATCATATCTTTTGTAGCATTAACCCAACTTGTAGAATCTTGACTTTGGCATTGACCTTGCCTTGGTGTCAAAGCTTATGATGTCCACTCATGTAGACAAACACGCATATGATGATAACACCACTTGTCATCACCAAATGCCACAATGCATAAAAAGCATTTTCCTAGTGCTAGGAATTAATAATATATTTGCATTTGTCTAGTCTTGTCACTTGTTACTTATAGATTAACACTACTTGTAGAGGAAGTAGAACAAATAGTTTTATAACTTTCATTGAAAGTGCTTCTTGATCCATTGGGAAGCTAAGTCATTTTACCTCTTAATTACTTTCTAACTATTATACATTTGGTATATACATTACGATTGCATTAGTCTACTTTTTATTTTATTTTCTTCTACTATTGTCATTATCTTGTTTTTTAATTTTTTTTCTTCCCTTGAGGTTTTGTTAGGTTTCTATTTCCATATTTCTCATCCTAGAGACCTAGGTTGTCCTTGAAATGACAAATCTTTTGTTCTACTACTTTTTTAACTACATAAGAATAGAGTACCTTGTGTCATGTTGTTCCATACCTCTTATATACTAAGCATTTATACTATTGTGAAATTAGCTATATAAGCCTTGTATTGTGCAGTGTGCTTATATTTGTAATGCCTATAAATAAAGTTGCATTCATGTGTTAAATATTATATTATGCTTAGTTATATTGCATAACTATGAAGCATAATTTATTTTAACCATAATTTTTTTTATGGAGTTGTCCTTAGCACCATGATATCTTGGGCCCCATAGTGAATATCACGTGATATCAAAGGACTTTCACATCCCTTTTATTTATTTCACCACCCTTTTATCTTATCTCTAGTGATTCTTTCCAATAATAGAATATCCAACATACTTCATCAATGGACGTCCCCTCATACACATTTATGACATCACAAGAAAGAGCTCACACGAGGTTACATGTCCAAGTACCTTGAAGAATGCTATATTCATAGAGAAACATCAAAGATGAAAAATAATTACTAGCACAAATAAATATATAGTACATTAAGAAGCTCATCTACGATTTCTTGAAATAATAGAGAAATATAGTTTTGGGGTAGTTTGAGATCTCATGATTAACATAAAAGCTCCATCCACAACTTGCTAAAGGTGTAGACAAACATCAATATAATCTTATTAAGCCAAATAAATTCTAAAAAGTCACACACCTAGATCTAACATGCAGAGGTATGCTTTTCTACCAACTACTTTTTTTATGCTAATAAGATTCATTTTTGTGGCCTTGAAGAAGTCAAAGTTAGTTGCCTATTGGTGGTAAGCCACTAACAAAAAGATCATAGATGAAGGAGAACTAATAATAACTTGAAAAACATTTATTAATCTGGTCTTTGTTTGCTTCTATTCACTCCACCATTATAAATATAGGTACCTGCATTTCTAGCAATAATGTCCTCTTAAATACTAACCTATCTAGTAATATATTGACAAATTCAATGAATTTCTTAGCCAACTTCACATCAACATTGACAAAAATCCGTGAATATTATAGTACATTAGTGGAATACATTATCATATCCATTAAAATCCTTGGTGCAAGCATTTCACTTCTTGTTGAAGCTTGAAGAGAAGTCATAGATAAAATAGAAAGAACTAATGTTATCACCTTATAGGATATTGTTGGCACCAAATACTAATTAGTTTATTGCATGAATACCTACAATACCAACAAATAATATCCCATTTATGTCATTTAATCATAAGAGTCCTTTGACAATGCAAAACTAATATAAATAAAGATGTACAACAAATGGTGCAACCACCATAAGACTCGCACTCATAATTAATTTGAATGTAGGTTCTAGGAGAAGTATTTGATGATGCATTCATAGGTCAATGATTTCATCTCTATATTAGAATATAAAGAGGATGTCAACACCATAATATTGAGAACCAAAAATCAA
This sequence comes from Wollemia nobilis, assembly GCA_028583015.1. Taxonomy (NCBI): domain Eukaryota; kingdom Viridiplantae; phylum Streptophyta; class Pinopsida; order Araucariales; family Araucariaceae; genus Wollemia; species Wollemia nobilis. The sequence continues at coordinate 8,964,379 of JAQPPZ010001028.1, forward strand.
CAAGATGGTAATGCCTCAACCTCAAAAGCATATGAAGAGTAGTGTCTATTTCACACCCATGCTATGTAAAAGAAAAGTCAATACATATGATGATTGACATTGAAAGTCAAAATAATATATCACTTAGGACAGTCAAGTGGCTTGAATTGTAGACAATGATACACTCATAGTCTTATTCATTAGGTTGGCTTCACCCGTGGAATGACATGGAGATTTTAAGCTAGCTTGCCCTAAAGTATGGCATTACGCTAACGCATGACATAGTCACCTATGATATAATGGTATTAGACATCTATGACGACTACTAGAAAGACCATTGATCTGCATTGTAGGGCTGAGAAATGGTGGTGAGGAGTACAACTCCATAAACTATGTTGTTTTTTTGTTTGAGTTATACATTATATCTATGTAGTCAAATAGGACAACAAAACATTTTTATAAAATTGCAACCTTGTTTATAGACAATACAAATGTAAATACACTACAAAATACAAGGTATGTGTAGACATGTAGATAATATTACAAATTATTAGTACATGGAGTGAATGGAACAAAAGGGTGTAGGGAACGCTATCCTAATGCAATGAAAGAAGTAACATCATAAAAGCTTAGCAACTATAGGGATAAACTACATCTATATGGGATAAATATAGGAAGAGAAAATTAGAATAACTGTAAAAGAAGAATAGAAAAATGGATAGCAATATGATGAAGTAAAAAAATAAAAGTAACATAAGAAAAATAAAAAATAAGTATCCTAAGATAATCTTAAGCTATATATAAATATATAATAGTTACAAAGATATTAGAAGGTTAAATTATTTAGCTCACTAATTGATAGAAAATAGCTTTATTACTAGATATTTTTAGAACTTGCTTCTTTTACAAATGGCATTAGTTACTAAAGTACCAAGTGGAAAAACTAGATAATTATAAATGTGTCTCTAATACTTTCTTCTAGAAATATTCTCTTTATGCATTCTGCCATTTGTTAATGACATGAGTATTGGCACCTTAGGTTTGTCTATCTATTTTCATTGGCAACATTGACATTGACACAAAGACAAGGCTAGAACCATAGTGGTCATAATGGTGTAGGTTAAGTTGTGCTATGAGGGAGTCAAATTCTATAAAAATAAATGACGGCGATCTGTTTCCTACTTTTCTGGTGGTTCCCTCCATGCCACGTGTTGAACCAAATTGACGAAGACGGTGTGAACCTTGTGCATTCGGTGGTCCCCATCTCACGTCGAGTTACCATTAACGAGACAGTGGGTGTGTTGGAAGCCTTCGCTGATAGTTTGAACCCTGCCACTGTGCTGGCAGTTACTAAAAATTGTGATTGTAACCAATTCATCTATGTAATCAAAAAATTTCTATAAAAAGAAATGATATTTGCTTATTTGACCAAAATTCAAATGGATACCAAATCCTATGATATTAAAGTGCTATGATGTCATCATTCTTCAAAAAGTAACTTAAGTCATGGTTTTTCAATTGCTTTAATTTTTTAAGCTATATAAAGTACAAGTCCCTCGGACGACACCGTAGTGGTATGGCTTTAGCTTCTCGACTTTAGCTTCTCATTTCGGAGATCAGATTACGGTGGATTATGTGTGTGAAGACAAAAAAAATCATTTTAACTATTGCAAAGCATCTCTCTTTATACATATAATATTTTTTATAGTTCAATTATAACCCATCTATAAATTTCCAATAGCAAAATTGGATCTACTAACATCCCTTTCAAAAACAAGGGTTAGCCATGACATCATTTGTGTTTAAAAACTAATTTATCAATTTCAGGAGAAGATAAAAATATATAGCAAAAAACTAAACATATTTATAACACAATTATAATCCATTTATAGGTTTTCAAAAAAAAAAAAATGGATCTACATTAAGGGTTAGCCATGACATATTTATTGATGATACTTCTTATCCTTAAACAAAATAACATCTCTCTATAAATAATTTTAAAAAAATCACATTCCATATTGCAATTATTTTTTATAATATTTAATTTTTTTTATACTATAAAATAACATATGTTAAAGTGATTGAAAATATTAATATAGAATTCCACATAGTTAGATAATATATATTTACCAAAATACCATTATATAATTCGTTAAAACATCCATAAACCCAAATAAATAAAATAAAATTATTTTCATCTAAATATACACAATTTTTTTCTTGAAAAAAAAAAAAAACCATTTTATATTAAATAAATATGAAATTATATTCTTCTTAAGTTTCTTTCGCAATTTTTTTCAAATCTTCAATAATAACCTAAAAGTCAAATCATTTATAACATCATATCATACTAAATGATTTATCTAATAATATAAATATTTGTTGATATATTATAACACGGCCACAATAATATTTCCAGGTTGAAAAATCCATGAACCCTAATTTAATATAATATAAATATATGTATTTTATAAGGATTGGAAAAAATATATATAAATAAAGAGAAAATGGAATCTTTTGTTTTTATATATATATATATATATATATATATATATATATATATATATATATTTATTTATTTATTTATTTATTTATTTACATAAAGGAAAAGATAACCACCTTTTCTTGTTGAATAATTGGTTATAGGTCAAGTCCTTTGGCAACTACTTTTTCTTTTTGAATGATTGGTTGCAGGGTCAACTCTCATTGTCTCATATGGTAATGTCAAATCATAGTGCTACCACTATAACCCTTATCTCATCCATGCTCTAGGTTGGTACTGCTGTCATCAAGCTGGCTTACACTCAGCAGACTCAAATAAAACTACTACCTTTACACTAAATTACCTTTACCCTAAATTGAACATGCCCGAAAAAATTAACTTAAATCTCTTTTTAATAAATATCCAACTTCTTATCAATCCAACTATAATAATAATATTAAGTCAAGTGGGATAGGGACATTTTACCATGTACCCCGAAAATAAAGATGCTTTCAGCTTTATTTCCGTCAGAGAATAACGCTAATTATTTAGCGTTGCAACAATATATGCGGTCTCAACCATTTATATAAAGAATGCGTTAGGTCAAACTTTGGTTGTGTTTCTTTAATATCCATAAGATTCTACGAAAGGGAAATCTTACAAACTTTATCTTTTACTTTGAAGGTGTTATTAAAATATATATGGATTTGGATTTAGATTTAGTTATAGTTATAGTTAGTGTAAAAAAAATTTAAAATTAAAGTACCATGGTCTCTATATTTATTAATAAAAAATTTAATAATAAAAAATAAGACGTCGCAATTAAAAATACATTTGTATAGTAAAATATTGTGGCATAACTATAAAGCATTGAGTCCAAGTAATATTATAATAGCTAGAGGCTTCTTGTTATGGATGACCAAATATTCTTCCTACCATGGAAGGCCACATGGAATCCTACTCCTCCTTCCCATTCCAATTATGGCGGTGTGAAGAGGTATCTTGGTAAAAAAAAAAAAAAAATTGAACTCTAAGCATTTATTTAATTTCACATAGAGAAGGTCTGAATATACCATCCTTTTTTCTAAGGGTTGAACTATAGGCATACGTTTTAATACATCCTTTGGTGCTTTCGGATGGTGTGAGAATGGTATAGCCACCATCAAAAGGAAAGAACCACCAAAAAGAAGCATCGAAGTGGAAGAGAAACAACCACCATTGGAGAAGTTGAAGCGCCCCTTACAAATTTAGAAACGTAAAACAACGAAAGAAGATGGATATTGAAATGAAAAGGAAATATTTTAATTACGTCCGCGAGACCCAAATATGATTTATGGGACTTCAAATATGGAAGTACAATTACTCAAATCATTTATGTTGAAGGTGAAGCACCTTGACCAGATTGAAGGAAGTTGACCAGAGGAGTAAGAGCGCCCAGTTTTCAAGCAAGTCCAAGCATAGCATTAAGGAGGGAGCACCTGGAATATTAAAGGTAATATTCATTACTTTTTGGAATTAATTTTATAAGTAGGAGTTATAAGGAGTAAAGGAATATATTATCTAAGGTTAAAGTTGAAAGTATTTTATTGGAGAGATAAGTATTATTTAAATTTTATAAATGAGAATATTGTAATTTGAAAGTTTTTATAAAATATTGAAGATTGATTTGAGAATTAAAGTATTAATTTTGAAGTTTTGTAAAATTGCATATTTGAGTTTACAAAACAAATTAGAATATTTGCAATTTGATAAGTTTGGAGAAATAAGGTATTCTACATCAAATTAGGAATACATAAAATTTGCAAATATTATTTTTAGAATTTTTAAAATTTTAAGGTTGGAGTTATAAGGAATTTAACATCAACATAATTTGATGAAATTTAAAATTGGAAAATTATATTCTTAAATTTGGGAGATAAAAGGAATTCAACATAGAAGTACTTGAAAAAGAAAAAAATTGCATTAATCTCTAATCCAAAATTATTAGAGATATAAATTTGAAGATTTGCAATATTTAAATTGCATTCAAATCATTGATTGATAAGAAGAAAGTAAAGTTGTTATTTTTGAAGAATAGAAGTTGAAAAATTATATTGTCATATTCATTCATTAGGGAGATACAAGGAGTTCTACAAAATATAAATTTGAAAGAACTATATTGAAACTAGGGAGATAAAAGGTTGCCAACAATTGAAAAATTATCCTTATTCTATCATTCAAAACTAAGGTGAAATAAAGAACAAAAAATTTGACTACATTAATTAAACTAGGGGGATATAAGGTAGTCTACCCATGACAATAAATAAGTTCTTTCTTTTAGAATCTCAACTACTCAAAGGTCCTAATTACACCTCATGGAAAAACAAGGTGAGATCAATACTTATAGTAGAAAAGCTTTGGGAGATTGTCAAAGGAGAAAAATCTAAACCTACTAAAGATGATAGGAAAATTCAAAAATATGAAGAAGATGAAGCAAAAGCACTTATGATGATAACTTTTGCAATTACAGATGATATGCACGCATACATCAGTTTAGCATCAACCTCTACTGAAGCATGGAATACCTTAGCTAAGATATTTGAAGGGAAAAATAAAGCCACTATCTTGAATCTACAAACCCAATTACATTCTCTAAAATTCAAGAGTGGAGAGAGTATAGAACTCTTTCTAAGAAAAGTGGCAGATATAAAAGGAAAGTTATTAACCCTAGGAGAGACAGTAGAAGACAAATTTCTTATCCAAGTTATTTTGAGAGCACTTCCAGAAAGCTACAAGCATCTAGTCACATCCTTACAAATTCTAAGTAAGGATACATCATTTGAAGAGTTAGTCAATATACTACAGGAATATGAAGTAGAGAATTTAGTCAAAGATAAAATGACTAATAATGCATTAGTCAAAAAATAACTCATAGGGAAATGTTGCTTCAATTTCAAAACACAAAACAAAATGGAATGAGAGATATTGTGGTGTAAACTCGGTTACAAGAGACCAACAAAATGGACTCCAATCACATAACACAAATGCAATAATGGAAGAAAACTGCAAATTGATATTCTTATCATTCCTAAATTCACACCCCTTTTACAAAAGATTACAATCCATCATATAGCAACCGAAAACCAAAGAAACCCTAAAAACGTCTTTTTTCTAAAACTGCTAAAAATAGATCTTCTTTCTAAAAACTTCTAAAAATAGAAATGAGTCGTATTGCACCCAAATTCGGTGCACACGTCCTTCTTACAATAACAAACCTTACTTTAAAATATTAGGTCTCAAATTAAGATATAACAAAAGATAATAAACTTCTAACAGCCAAAAAAACCCAAAAAACCTGAGAACCTATTCTAAACCACCTATTAAATTTCAAGGCCAACGGGCGTACGGTTCACAAGTTATGGCTTCGACAAGGTGCATCATTCTCCTTTGGTGAAAAAGAACTCAACTCCTACGAGTTTAGCTAAATTGAAATCCTATAGCTTTTGGTTATCAATTTTCTTTAGCTCTGAATCTGAAACCTAAGTGTTATCTAACTATGGTAATCCTTCCTACTAAACCAGGATTTTTTTGTAGCTCCCATGTCTAGTGGTGATCACCTTCTGATCAAGCACCTGTGCAACTTTATCTTTTTTCTTCTTAGGCATCTATCGTACCCAATTTACTATCTCCTGTAATTTTCCATCCTCGGAAATACCAAGATACTGAAATAAATCAGAAACATTAAAAATGGGTAAAATATCAAATTCATCAGGCAGCTCCACTTTATAGGCATTATCATTGATCTTCTTCAAAATCCTACATGGCCCAATTTTCTTAAGTTTTAGTTTGTTATACATCCCCTTAGGAAATATTTCTTTCCTAAGATGAACCATGACCATATCACCCTCTTCAAACACTTTCACCCTTCTATGTGCATCAGCAGACTCTTTGTAGTGAGCATTACTACATTGCAATTTTTCCCTCACTGACTCTTGCACTTTCTAGATATGCTCAGCAAATGCTTCTGCATCATCACTAACTTGTTCCCCAATTGGTAACTCAACCAAATCTAATACACCTCTAGTATTTTGACCATAAATAATTTGAAAAGGAGATTTACCCATCGACCTGTTCACTAAACTGTTGTATGCAAATTCGGCTTATGACAAGGCTAAATCCCATTATTTTGGTTTTTCTCCCACTATGCATCATAAGAGGTTTCCCAAGCTTCTGTTCACTACCTCTGTTTTCCCATCGGTCTATGGGTGGTAAGCACTACTAAACTGTAGCCTGGTGTTCAAATTTTTCCACATCCTCCAAAAGTGACTCAAGAACTTAGTATCCTGATCAGAAGTAATAGTCTTTGGAACACCATGCAACCGCACAATTTCATCAAAGAATAGGACTGCAGTCCTAGTTGCATCATTATTTTTCTAGCAAGCAATGAAATGCACCATTTTTGAAAATATGTCTACCACAACAAAAATTGAATCCTTACCCCATTGTGTCTTGGGAAACCCCAACACAAAATCCATACTCAGATCGGTCCATGGTCCTGTAGGAACTGGCAGTGGCATATACAAACTTGTATTTTGTGTATGGCCCTTAGCCATTGCACATACTCTACATCTAGAGATAAACTTGATTATGTCTCTCTTCACTTTTGGCCAATAGTACTTCTCTACAAGAGTGGTAGTTTTGGCTACTCCAAAATGACTAGCCAAACCCCCACTATGTAATTCCCTCAAGATGTTCTCTCTCATAGAGCCATTGGGAATGCATAATCTATTACCCTTAAACAAGTAACCATTCTACAAAAAAATACTCTTCAAAAATAGTACGAGACTCACCCCCTATCGCACTTTTGCACTGTTGCACAATATTCCCAAAATCCACATTAGATTCATACATATCTTTAATCCCCTCAAATCCTACCACTTCATTCTCCATAGTGGTCAACAACAAGACTCTCCTACTCAATGCATCAACAATCTTATTATGTTTTCTCGACTTGTGTTTCAGGGAAATGTATACTGTTGCAAAAATGAAACCCATTTGGCATGTCTGCTATTTAATTTTTTTTTAGAATTTACATACCTTAATGCTTCATGATCAGTAAACAACATAAACTCCTTTGAGATTAAGTAGTGCCTCCAATGTTACAATGCTTGCACAATTACATAAAATTCCACATCATATGTAGAATAATTCTTCCTTGCATCATACAGCTTCTCACTAAAAAATGCTACAGGTCGACCCTCTTGACTTAAGACACCACCAATCCCAACAAATGAGGCATCACAATCAACCTCAAACACCTTACTAAAATCTGGTAACACTAGAACAGGGGCTTCCGACACTTTCTTCTTCAAGAGTTCAAAACTCTCTGTTGTTATTGTAGTCCATACAAACTCTTTCCCCTTCGTGCACTTAGTTATAGGGGTAGCTATACTACTGAAGTTCCTGATGAACTTCTTGTAAAAGGTAGCTAGTCCATGAAAGCTCCTTACTTCTGTTATAGATCGTGGAAGAGGCCATTCCAGAATCACCTTCACTTTCTCATCATCCATCCTCATGCCATTTCTCGAGATTACAAATCCCAAAAACACTAAACTATCTTGAAGAAATCTACATTTCTTTAGGTTGACATACAATTTCTCCTTCCCGAGCACTTCTAACACTAATTTTAGGTGTAACAAATGCTCTTTTTCACTTTTACTATAAATCAAAATATCATCAAAATACACAACCACAAACTTACCATTATATTCCCGCAGTACTCTGTTCATCAACCGCATAAATATACTAGGTGCATTAGACAACCCAAATGGCATCACCATCCACTTGTACAATCCATATTTTGTCTTAAAAGCTATCTTCCATTCATCCCCTTATTGAATTTTGATCTGGTAGTAGCCACTCCGTAGATCAATTTTATTGAAGTATTTAGCTCCAACCAATCCATCCATCATATCATCCACTCTTAGCATAGGATACCGATACTTTATTATGATCTTGTTTATGGATCTACTATCCACACACATCCGCCAGTCACCATATTTATTCGGGGTCAGCAATGCTGGAGTCGCACATGGACTCATACTCTCCCTAACTAATCCCTTCTTTATCAACTCTGTCACTTACCTACTCAAGTCTACATTCTGTGTTGGGTTCAATCGATAAGTTGCTTGATTTGGGAGCGTTGGTCCTAGAATAAAATCCATGTGATGCTGGATATATCTTTTTGGTGGTAGCCCATCTAGTGTGACATCTTTATATTCACTTAGCAACTTAGCTACTATTGTAGGCATAACCACTTCCTCTATTTCTATCTTCCTAATTGTTAAGGCATAACAGAAGCTAGCATCCCTGATCTCTGCAAGAAACTCCTTCATCGTCACCAAGCTCTCACTCAGCCCATCCTCCTTCAAAGGCACAAGAACTACCTTTACACCTTCCTTCCAAAATGTGTAACTGTTATTTCTCCCATTATGGTTAGTATCCCTATCGTACTTCCAAGGTCTTCCCAATAGAATGTGATATGCATCCATCGATATCATATCACACCACACTTCATCCTTATAAGTGCTCCCAATTGAAAATTTAATTAAACACCTCTAATCTACGGTTACCTCATTCCTCTTCTTAATCCATGAGATGTGATATGGATAAGGATGTTTTTCACATTTTAGGTGCATTTTTTCAACCATGACATTTGACACCATATTCTCATAGCTACCACCATCAATGACAATGTTACATACCTTCCCTCCTGATGTACACCTTGTTCGAAATATGTTTGTTCGTAGCCAAGAATCTTCACCATTTATGGTCTGCCCCTTTGCTTTGCTCTGCACCATATCTTTCTTAGGAGCAATCAACGTCCTCCTTATCATAAGGGCTTACCCCATGTCAGCAGCAACTTCATCCTCATCTTGCTCTTCCATCTCAACCAGATTGACCCTTCCTTGTCCTCCTTGACCCCTTTCTTGGACATCACATTGGGGACACTCAAATGCTTTGTGCCCCTCCTCACCACATCCATAATAGGTATACGACCTCCTTGAATAATTTTCATTTCATCCACCACTGTAACCTCTACCTCATTGGTATCCTCTTCCTCTCATATTCTGCCCATCTTCTTCTTGTTTAGCAGGTATTGAGGATTCTCCCTAGAGAAAATTAGATCCATTTCGACCCCGACCTGAAGAGGGCGTGAATCCCTTCTTACCTCTTCTATTAATCCTTTTCAATTTCTCCTTCGCCTTGAGGGCCATTTGATACACATCCTCCATTGTAAGAGTGTGATGCATGCTCATCTCATCTTGAATAGCAAAACTTAGGCCATTTACATACTTGGCAACCTTTTGGTCCTCCGTCTCATTGTGCTCCACTCGAATGGATAGCTTGTAGAATTCATTAGTATAGTCCTCAATGCTTTGATCCTTCTGTCGGAGATTCTAAAATCTACAAAATAGGGTTTGGGAGTAGTCTACAGGTATAAATGTTTCCTGTAACTTCTTCATCTTTGTCCAATCCTTGATCTTTTCCTTTCCATTCCTCTGTCGTGTAGTATGTAAATGATCCCACCAAATCAATGCATGTCCCTTCAAATTTGTGCATGCGAGCTTAACCTTCTTCTCTTCAGCAAAGTTACTCCATTCAAAATATTTTTCTAGGCTATTGATCCAATCGATCAACTCCTCTGGTTTCAACCCACCAGCATATTCGGGAACCTTGATCTTGATTCCCCTTAAGCCCCTCTAGAGCTCGTATCAGTCAATTTTCAAAATCATACCCTTCTTCCTCTGGCCCTTCTTTTTCTACTTCTGCATGGACCTCAGATCTACGTTCCTCATGTATGTTTTCATCATCAGATCCTTGATCTACACGTGCCCTGGGACGTCTCTCTCCCATGCGATCAATCACACCAATCAATCGTGCTATTTCTGCATTCAGATCCTCGATTTGCCTATTCATCTGGGCATATCTTCTAGGTGGCATCCTTCCTTCACTAGCGAGATCACACCCGCTCTGATACCAAATGGTGTAAACTCAGCTATAAGAGACCAACAAAATGGACTTCAATCACATAACACAAATGCAATAATGGAAGAAAATTGCAAATTGATATTCTTCTCATTCCTGAATTCACACCCCTTCTACAAAAGATTACAATCCATCATATAGCAATCGAAAACCAAAGAAACCCTAAAAACGTCTTTTTTCTAAAACTGCTAAAAATAGATCTTTCTAAAAACTTCTAAAAATAGAAATGAGTCGGATTGTGCCCAAATTCGGTGCACACATCCCTCTTACAATAACAAACCTTACTTTAAAATATTAGGTCTCAAATTAAGGTATAACAAAAGATAATAAACTTCTAACAGCCAAAAAAACCCAAAAAACTCGGGAACCTATTCTAAAAGCTAATTTTGGGACACTAGAAAGAGAAGTTAAGTCCTGAAAGCACTTTTCTTGGAGATTCAGGCCAATCAGAGATTCTCTTGATGTAGAACACACACACAAAACCACCTATTAAATTTCAAGGCCAACGGGCATACGGTTCACAAGTTATGGCTCGATAAGGTGCATCATATTGTCAAGTTTGCAAAAAGAGAGGTCATAGTACAAATTACTGTAGATTCAATCCAAGGAATCAGTATCAAGGAAATCAAACAAACTCAGGAAGTCAACCAAATAGGTTGTCTCAATCTAGACAATATCAGAACCAATATAGATCACATCAACAACAATTTCAGCATCAGTACAATCAACCTCAACTACAATATAGAGAAGGAAATAAAAAGGGCACTTAACTCAAGAGATACAAGAAATACAAGAACTAGAAGATACTACAAAAGAACATGAAGTTAAAGCACTTTCAACAAATATAGTATTTTATAAAAATACTAATCATTTACTTGATCAAGATACAAACATGAAGCGGAATGAAGAAAGCGAAAAAGAAGAGCACAGGTTCGAGAAAGAAGATGAAGATCATATTGAAGACTAAAGTCTCCAATAACCAAATAATGTAATACAAGGGGTGTTGGAATATATTACATCATTTGGTTCATGCTAATGTACCACCTTGGGTACATCTTTAGATTAGGAAAGTATCTTATATTAGAATGAAAGTATTTACTTTATGCAATGTAATAAATGCACAAGTGTGCAAAGTATTTTGGCAATGTAAATGTGCATAGTTATCCACATGCACATGTCATAGAATAGGAATATGAAGAGTCATAGAAAGAGTGAAGGCCAAGAAAACTCCATATGAAAAATCACATTCCTTTGTATATATGTGTATATGAGGGTATAAAAGATATAGCAAGATATAGAAAGATATGGAGTGATTGGTCATATACAGTCATAATGGAGAGTGATGAAGTATGATGTATTTGAGGTCTTTGTTCAATAAAGATCATATTTTCGTTAGCACTTATTAGTGGCATTTATATGATTCATTTCTAAAGTTATTTATGAGTTTTATATGCTTAATATATTTTCATTATCATATATTTCATATTGCAACTTTATTTTAGATCTTGTGGTTACTTTATCTAGCTTCAAAAGCAAACAAAACTGCCTTCTCTTCTATTTTTCAAAGGCCACCTCCTTTAGCAACATAAAGTCACTGTTTTCTTTGAGAAATTAATGTCAATCTACAATATGATAATGTTACATACCATCTTCACTCACACAAACAAAAGGTCTTTTTATTCATTCGTGTAGCCCTAAATCTCAAAAAGCTACAAGATATACACCCAAATTTTCTAATTCATGAAAACCCCTTTGTCCCAAAGGCTTCTATCTTGGCCTCAATTTTGAAAATAAAAATAAAAGATGTATAAAGTTCCTCTAGATAATTTTTCTACATCTCTTTTTCCCCTCCCTATCCAACGAAAAAACTCCTTTCTTTTAATGCTCATTATTGAGCCCTTAAAAGAAGCGATTTGAAAGGCAAATTTATAATGAAATGTTTAAAAAGCTTTCATAGATTTTATATATGCTTTCAACCTAAACAATTCTCCTAATACTCGTCATAAAACCACTAAAATAAGATAATATGAAAATCATTTATAATGAGAGCCTTATAAAGCTTTTATGTATGTTATATGATATTATTAAATGTGCTTCCAACCTTACCAATCTTTACTTCACAACCTTCTAAAAAAGAAATATAACTTTGTTGTTTCTTTTGGCTTTGTTATTGTTCAATGCCTACTTCAAATCTTTTATGTTTTCACATGCTACAAGACTACTAATATTACTCCTTTGCAATCCATAAATGACAAACGAAAGTTACTATTCACATTGCAACTAAACTAGCATATATGTCTTCGACACATCATATTTGCACATTACAACTAAACTAGCATATATGTCACATCATATTCGCTTGTGAAATCAAGATTACTTTTATACTTCACCATCATCTATATTCATTAAATAGCTTTTTGAATATTGTCTCTTAGGCCAACATCTTTTTCAAAAAAACTTTTAACAATTCATTTGAACTTGAAAACTATAAAATTGGTTCTAACAATTTGTGAGCTCAAGTAGTTGAGAAGGGTTGTCATCTAAAAAAAGGCTCGAATTTTAGTCTCTATGTGCATAGAGAACCCTTTATGTGAATAGTGGATTTTAAACCCCAAATATCTCTTATAGTGTTGTTCAATAACATTTTGAGTATTGTCCCTTTGACCAACATCTTTCTAAATAAAGGTCGATTAGATTTACTAATCCCAAAAACCATAAAACTACATAAAATAGTCTACTAGTCTAATTTGGGAGTGGTTGAGACAGTCGTCTTTTACGAAAGAGGTACATGTTCAAGTCTTGGGGAACATAGAGGCCCTGTGTGTGTGAATGATGGATGTTTAACTCCAAGTGAGTTGTCCTAACCTCACTGTAAACAATATTCATGACAAAGCATAAAAAAATATGTTTAAAAAACACATAATCTTAAATTTTAGAATTCAACACCAAATCTTCTAATTGCTACATAACTAATATTAATCATTTATACTTGAAATTAAGGGAATTTACAACAATTTTAGGCTGCAATCGATGTACTCTTATAACAAGAAAGATAAAATCATCAACTAAAACAATTGAGAATTGAAAAAACAAACACATTAAATGAATGTGACATGATGAAAACCATTCTAAAGAATAAAACACCAAAGAGAAAATTGATAATCATGTATTTATTTCATCAAATTGGAAAGTAAAATGTTGAAGACAAGAAATATGACTTGCTTCAAGCCCAGTTCAATTGTAGTCTTGTAGTATGTGAAAAAGAAAATATTAGAAGTAGAATTGCAAAGGAATAATATTAGTAGTCTTGTAGCATATGAAAACAATAAAATACTAGAAGTAGGCTTTGAACAATAATAGAGCCAAAAGAAACGGTAAAGTTATATTCCTTTGCAATCAATATGTGACAAACAAAGGTGATTATTCACATTTGAACTAAACTAGCATATATGTCTTTTACACATAATTTTTATTTGTGAAAGCAAGGTTCCTTTATACTTTACCATCTATATTTATTAAATACATTTTTGAATATTGTACCTTAGGCCAACATCTTTTTCAAAAAAACTTTTAACAATTCATTTGAACTTGAAATCTATAAAATTGGTTCTAACAATTTGTGAGCTCAAGTAGTTGAGAAGGGTTGTCATCTAAAAATAGACTCAGATTTAAGTTTCAATGGGCATAGAGAACCCTTTATGTGAATAAGAATCCTTTATGTGAATGGTGGATGTTAAACCCCAAAGGTATCTTATATTTTCGTTCAATAACATTTTGAGTGCTGCCCCCTTTGACCAACATCTTTCTAAATAAAGCTCGTGTAATTTTAATAATCCCAAAAACCATAAAACTACATAAAATAGTCTACTGAGTACTACCCCTTTGACCGACATCTTTCTAAATAAAGCTTGTGTAGTTTTACTAATCCCAAAAACCATAAAACTACATAAAATAGTCTACCAGTCTAAATTGGGAGTGATTGAGTCAATCATCTTTTATGAAAGAGGCATATGTTCAAGTCTTGGAGAATATAGAGGCCCTATGTGTGTGAATGATGGGTGTTTAACTCCAAGTGAAGTGTCTTAATCACATTGTAGACAAAATTCATGACAATGAATTAAAAAATATGTTAAAAAACACATAATCTTATAATTTAGAATTCAACACAAAATCTTCTAGTTGCCACACAACTAATATTAATCGTTTAAACTTGAAATTAAAGGAACCTACAACAATTTTAAGCTGCAATCGATGTACTCTTGTAACATGAAAAATAAACTCGTCAACTAAAACAATTAAGAACAGAAAAAACAAACACATAAAATGAATGTGACATAATGAAAACCATTTTAAAGAATAGAACAGCAGAGAGAAAATTAAAATTTTGTATTCATTTCATCAAATTGGAAAGTGAAATGGTGAAGACAAGAAATATGACTTGCTTCAAGCCCAATTCAATTGTAGTCTTGTAGTATGTGAAAAAAAACAAAATATTAGAAGTAGGATTACAAGGGAATAATATTAGTAGTCTTATAGCATATGAAAACAATAAAATATTGGAAGTAGGCATTGAACAATAATAGAGCCAAAAGAAACGGTAAATTTATATTCCTTTGCAATCAATAAGTAACAAACGAAAGTAACTATTCACATTTCAACTAAACTAGCATATATGTCTTCTACACATCATTTTCATTTGTGAAAGCAAGGTTCCTTTATACTTTACCATCTATATTCATTAAATACCTTTTTGACTATTGTCCCTTAGGCCAACATCTTTTTCAAAAAAACTTCTAACAATTCATTTGAACTTGAAAACTATAAAATTGGTTCTAACATTTTGTGAGCTCAAGTAGTTGAGAAGGGTTGTCATCTAAAACTAGACTTAGATTTAAGTTTCAATGGGCATAGAGAACCCTTTAATAATGGTGGATGTTAAGCCCCAAATCTCTCTTATAGTTTCATTCAATAACATTTTGAGTACTGCCCCTTTGATCAACATATTTCTAAATAAAGCTCGTGTAGATTTACTGATTCCAAGACTTTCTAAATAAAGCTTGTGTAGTTTTGACATAATGAAAACCATTTTAAAGAATAAAACACCGGAAAAAAAATTGAGAAACTTGTATTCATTTCATCAAATTGAAAAGTGAAATGCTGAAGACAAGAAATATGACTTGCTTCAAGCCCAGTTCAACTGTAGTCTTGTAGTATATGAAAAAAACAAAAGATTACAAGGAGGATTACAAGGGAATAATATTAGTAGTCTTATAGCATATGAAAACAATAAAAGATTGGAAGTAGGCATTGAACAATAATAGAGCCAAAAGAAACAACAAAGTTATATTCCTTTGCAATCAATAAGTAACAAACGAAAGTAATTATTCACATTTCAACTAAACTAGCATATATGTCTTCTACACATCATTTTCATTTGTGAAAGCAAGGTTCCTTTATACTTTACCATCTATATTCATTAAATACCTTTTTGACTATTGTCCCTTAGACCAACATCTTTTTCAAAAAAACTTTTAACAATTCATTTGAACTTGAAAACTATAAAATTTGTTCTAACAATTTGTGAGCTTAAGTAGTTGAGAAGGGTTGTCATCTAAAAACAGACTCGAATTTAAGTTTCAATGGGCATAGAGAACCCTTTATAAATGGTGGATGTTAAACCTCAAATCTCTCTTATAGTTTCATTCAATAACATTTTGAGTACTGTCCCTTTGACCAACATCTTTCTAAATAAAGCTCGTGTAGTTTTACTAATCCCAAAACTTTCTAAATAAAGCTCGTGCAGTTTTAACATAATGAAAACCATTTTAAAGAATAGAACACAAAGAGAAAATTGAGAATTCTGTATTCATTTCGTCAAATTAGAAAGTGAAATGCTGAAGACAAGAAATATGACTTGCTTCAAGCCCAGTTGAACTGTAGTCTTGTAGTATGTGAAAAAAACAAAAGATTACAAGTAGGATTACAAGGAAATAATATTAGTAGTCTTATAGCATATGAAAACAATAAAAGATTGGAAGTAAGCATTGAACAATAATAGAGCCAAAAGAAACGGCAAAGTTATATTCCTTTGCAATCAATAAGTAACAAACGAAAGTAATTATTCGCATTTAAACTAAACTTGCATATATGTCTTCTACATATCATTTTCATTTGTGAAAGCAAGGTTCCTTAACACTTTACCATCTATATTCATTAAATACCTTTTTCACTATTGTCACTTAGGCCAACATCTTTTTCGAAAAAAACTTTTAACTATTCATTTGAACTTGAAAACTATAAAATTGGTTCTAACAATTTGTGAGCTCAAGTAGTTGAGAAAGGTTCTCTAAAAATAAACTCGGATTTAAGTTTCAATGGGCATAGAGAACCCTTTCTAAATGGTGGATGTTAAACCCCAAATTTCTCTTATAGTTTCATTCAATAACATTTTGAGTACTGCCCCTTTGACCAACATCTTTCTAAATAAAGCTCATGTAGTTTTATTAATACCAAAAACTACATAAAATAGTTTACCAGTCTAAGTTGGGAGTGGTTGAGACAGCCATCTTTTACAAAAGAGGCACATGTTCAAGTCTCCGAGGACATAGAGGTCCTACGTGTATGAATAATGGGTGTTTTAACTCCAAGTGAGGAGAACATAGAGGCCCTATGTGTGTGAATTTTGAATGAGTTGTCCTAACCTCATGGTAAACTAAATTCCTAACGCATTAAAAATTCTATTTAAAAATACATAATCTTAAATTTCAGAATTCAACACAAAATCTTCTAGTTGCTACACAACTGATATTTAAACATTTATACTTGAAATTAAAGGAATTTACAATAATTTTAAGCTGCAATCGTTGTACTCTTATAACATGAAAGAAAAACTTGTTAACTATAAGATGAAAGAAAAACTTGCTAACTTAAACAATTGAGAATTGAAAAAACAATTATGATCAAAACCATTTTAAAAAAAAACAAGATTAATTATCAGAAAATCCTGTATTCATTTCAGAAAAATTGATTCTCAGAAAATCCTGTAGTGAAATGCTGAAGACAAGAAATATAACTTTCTTCGATTCCAATTCAACTTTAGGCACTACACTTGGGTGTGTACAATTGCATAAAGGACCCCAAATTGCATAAATGCTTTTCAAGACTAGAAAAAGAAAAGAACCTGCCCATGAAAGACAATGGTTATACCAAACTTTAAAGGATCTTTTTAAAGAACCTGTTTTTTATCTTCAAATTTTGTTCCATAAACGATATTATTATGATCTCTTTGAATTTTCGTTCAGAAAATCCGTCTTTTACCCTAAAATTTTGTTCTATAAGGATACCATTATGATCTCTTTGAATTTTCGTCCAGAAGACCCAAGTTCAAACCCAAATACAAGAGGACCAGAACCCTTAACTGTGCTTTACTTTAAAAAATAGACCAATTCAAGAGGACCTGGACCCTTTCAAAAACTTAAGCTTTACCCTAAAATTTTTAGGCAAGAAAAATAGACCAAGAGAACCAAGATCCTGGTTCTCCTTTCAAAAACTCACATGCTTTTAGTGCTGACCCTTTTCCCAAGAAACATCAATGCCATTTTTATCACCATAATATTCTTACCAATGACCTCATCAAAACACATGTATTGTCCAAGTGTAACATTTCCAATACATGTATTTTAGGTTTTCGGTAGGTCGTATCTTTGATACAGGTTCCCATCAACTCCTTCAAAGTTTACCTTGATTATTTGAATATTCTTACCAATGACCTCATCAAAACACATGTATTGTCCAAGTGTAACATTTCCAATACATGTATTTTAGGTTTTCGGTAGGTCGTATCTTTGATACAGGTTCCCATCAACTCCTTCAAAGTTTACCTTGATTATTTGAAGTTACATTGTTTGGCAACTCCTTCAAAGTTTACCTTGATTATTTGAAGTTACATTGTTTGGCAGGGAGTCCTCACATCGTCTCAACATGTTTATTTGATGTCACTATTATTTTTAATGTTGGACACCGATATAGTTTGCCCCCTAGACACAGTGATTCCAACCAACGCCCAAAAGCTCTACTATCTAACCACAAGCTATGTATGGAAGAAAGGATGAATGCCAACAAATTCAATGCTCTCAATATTGTGTCACAGTAACAAAGATGGACTGCACTTCTGTCCTCAAGCAGAACAATCTGCTAAACTTATTAAATACACATCTGCTCATTGATCTCTCTAAAAAGTGCACATAGAAAAATGGCTGAAAGAAATAACAACTAAATAAAAGATACAAAGGTCACTCGTTCAAGCTAATGACAATGCAATGGAGACAAAATCAAAGTACAGCTCACTCTTTTGTTTGTTCTCCAGAAATATCCGTAAAAAACATCCGCTTCGGAGGTCCCACGGTTTATCCAAGAGAACATTAAATCAATTAAGTTTCACACCTCATACAGATCCGTCCAAAACAGTATAGCCACCACTCCACGTGCTTCTGGCCTTCCTTAACCTAATCCAAAGCTACAGCACTAAGAAATTCCCACATCCATATTTGATTTCGCATAACTTATGAACAAAAACAAGAAAAGAATTCCAGAATATTACATTATGTGACTGAAGAACATCATAATGATATAAGCATTGTATTCTAATTCTTTGCACTATTTGGATAGAGATACATCACACTAAAACCATCAACTGTAACCATTAGAATCATAAGAAATCATGTCATTACCTTAGGCAAAACATGCCCAACAGCATGGGATGACAAGATATTTGAAAACTTAGCCCCCAGCAATTAAGAACTTTGAAGACAAGTAGGGTCTTGCTTGAACAGCCAATTGGCTGCCTTTATTATTCTACATGAGTAGGAACTCTGGAAGAAAGCATGTCTACAACTCTGCGAGTTAAATACAATTTATGGGCATCTTCAAATCATGTTTACAATCTGAGCAAGCTACAAGCTTACTCCCGTCTTTACAGGCCATCCTCAACTACACAAGTATGTACAAAAGCCAGAGAACCTGACAAGAACAGCAACCCATAATTCCTCCAAATAATCATTTAAAGGTCAGGTGCTCTTGGCTATACAAGTAGACTTAAGCATACCATTCAATACAAATCCATGGTGCTTTCCAAATTACTAACCTAAGCTCCTCTACCATGTCTGCTTTTTCTCTGCTAACAATGGGGAGACTCTAACCATAAAAAAGGGGGGCAAAGTAGGAGAGGAGAAGTTTCTTCTTCATCCACCAAGACCTAACAAGCCCACCTGAGGTAACGGCCATATGAACAGTGTTAATTCATGCTAAATGTTAAGTGATGATTCACCTCGTATAGGTATCATAAGCATGGCAATCATAAACATAAAACAAGCTTTCTGGAACTATAAGCGGCAATTTTTCAATATAATTGAACAGCCTTAGTAGGTTCTCCTTGTTCAGTGTTTCCATATCCACCACTTCTCCATTGCTTGTAAACATCCACAAGTCTGTGGAGTTAACTCTTCTCAGACTACTGTCCCTACAGAAAGGGCATGATCCTGATCGTGCATTCCTGCACACAACAAATCAAAGCTTTAATTGTCAATTGATTTCAGTGCACCTATCTTCCTTGATAATAAATTCCCAACTATGCAGAAGTAAAGCAATTTTTTTTTTTTTGCTGTAACTGAAGCTATTTATTCATGTTATAGAACATTGAATAACAGAAAGAATTGTAGTTTAGATACATGTGCGTTTTAATTTCATACCATTCCCTATAGCACCTCATGCACATTGCATGGCTGCAGGTAGGTAATACAACTTTGGCATGGGGCTCAAAGCATATTCCACATTCTTCTTCACGTTCCAAATCAAGGTCGGAAAGTTTTCTCCTTTCTTCATCCACCTTTTTCTTATATCTTTCCATACAAATCGCTTTCTGTTTCTTGTCTTCCATCTCTGTTAAACCTCCTTGGAGTTGCATTAAGGAAGGATATATCACAGCTGCAACCAACGCAGACAGCATCACTGTTATGTCACAACTACCATACCTCACTGTTTCCCAAATTCAAACAAACAGTCATGCAAACAACTTACCATAGAATTCCCGAAGACTAGCTTTCCTTTCATGAACAGACATGGTGGTTGTCCCGTCTGAATAGACCTGCTAAATACCGACGTCATTATAAGGGATAAAGGCACCAGCACCATTACAACAAAGCAAAAATTTATTTAATAAATATCCAATCTACATAACATGAGAATTACATAATAAGTCAATGCTCTTATTTTTCAGGCTTTTATTGGTTAAACAGTTTTGGTTGTTAAACCATATTACCAATACTTTGAGCATAGAAAAATGAAGCTTGATAACTTAATCAGATATATCTTGATTTTATTCGGTGAAATCTTAAGCTAACCAAATAGAAAAATTGATAGAGAAAGGAACCAAAGCACCACACCTTATATATTAATATGTGCAGAAGACCTAATGTACTGGCCAGGCTGCAATCAGTCCACTGTACAAGAAAAAGAAACAAGGGCGCCACAGGGCTGTAAGACAACCTCATTTGAAGACAGGCACCATCATAATCCCCTGGAAATGCAGATGCCCTGAACCAGAGTAATACTTAATTTTTAGTTCACAGTATCAATCTTTTGCTAGCACCTGAATAAAACCTCAAAGGCAACGCCTAAAAAAACACTATGCAGAGGTGAATATGAATTAAAACGTAAAACTAGGGGATCATTCATTAGCTTCTATAACTCTAAAAAAATTAAGGAAATCTCTTAATGACCATCCATCCCTTCTGTAATGAGAGAATTTAAATTCACACTATGGAAACACTGAAGCCCCTGATTGAGCCTGCTCAATGGTATTTTCCCTATATGAGATGATACATGGCACATAACACACCATGTCGTCAATTTACCGAATTAATAGTCCTGTTGCCTATGGATACATCAAATGGCAATTTGCCAGTAAATGAAAAATGAAAAATGAAAAACTAAGTGTTTGTGTAAACTGATTTCATTTGCCAGTTACTAGAATGTAAAAAGCACTATAAACTATACCTCTAGCAAGCACTATAACGTCATACTTCTTGAACAGCATTTTACTCACCAAGCATTGTACACATTGAAGGGGCTCAAAATATATTCAACGAGGTTCTGATGGGCTTGAGATATTTTGCCTGACCAGGGGATTTCTCCCTACTTGGAGGAGGTTTTGTATTTTCAATTTTGCATAGGGCTGCAGATACTTTGCCCATGAGGTATGCCTTACCTGACACGACTGCAAATTTAAATACGAGAAGACCACCCAGAACATCTATTCTGGAATGCCTTCTATCCCTCAAATGATTTCTAAGAAAACGCTTCCAATCCTCAAGGAATTCACCTATTGCAGGGAGTTCAATACATTTCCCTCAAATGAGTTTCAAAGGAACACCTTCAATCCATAAGAAAAAAATAGCTATTACAGGGAGTTCGATGCAGTCCATCCAACGAAAGACCTTTGAACTATTCCCTTCTGGAATCTCGAGAGAACCTATCCATTGGCAATTCAAACACTTCAAGGAAACACAAGTTCATATCCTTTAAAGACTTTCAAATGACGGGAAATAAAAGACCCTCAGAAATTCTAAGGAAAGAAAATCCCTTCATCCTCAAAAAGACCAACACAAGTCCTGTGCTTCTCAAAGAACCCCCCATCCCACACCCCACTATTTTGGTGCTCATGAGGCTCTTTCGAACACCCTCCACCAAACCAAACTTTTGTCAAAAACAATATTCCCAAAGACTCTCACCATCCATCAAAAGGCCTTCAAATCATTTTCTCAACGAAACAAAAGCAGCATAGTCCCCCAAGTCCCCAGTATCCACACCCAAAACCAGTAAGCGCAACACAAACAATACCACAATTTGCACCCAATCCAAATGGCCCAAATGATGGACAGACCAAACAAACAAAAAAGGCACAATCAACTCTCACACTGCAAAAATCCCAAAATATCCACCATGGTCATAACCCAATCCTGATTATATTCATCCTTTCATCCCATCCCCGGAGAGGACACACCTCCCATGGGGTTTAGAACAACAAGCCCACGTTGACCATCACTGAATCCTACACTAAAAAAATCTCCTTTTCCCCGCCCCTGTATAAAAACAGACCCAACTTAAAAAAAAACCAAAAACAGTAAATTCCTCGTATCACCTAGTCCTCCACCGACAAAAACCTCATCCCCCCCCCCCCCAAAAAAAAAAAACAGAACAAAAATTACCAAATGCCCACAAAGACCCAAAATTTCTAAATAAACCAGAGACTGGTAAGGCAAACAAATGCTGCCCTTCCAGAATGATAGGAACACCATCACCATCAAAAACAGAGCAATTCTGTCAAAACTAGCCCGGACCCTGACCATGACCACAGACTCTGAAACTTACAATGTGTTAGCGTGCTGAATATCGGCCTCCAATGCTTTGATGGACTCCTTGTACGTCTTGGGCGGTCTCTGCTCTTGCAGTTGCTGCTGCTGCCAAAGACCCATCTCCGATTTCTTCTCCCTCTGAAATTTCTCCAGCGAAAATGTTCTGCTTCCACTTATATACACCGATTTAGCATATCCCCTCTAATCTAACTGGCCACCTCCTCTCCACCTCCAAATTGGTTGCATAATTCGCGCATTTCCCCCTTATCGAAATACACGATTAATATATTGCAAACAAAATCATCTGGGCTAATCTTATCCCCCCATCTCCACCCACCCCGTATTCATCCACAACAAGAATTTATACATTGCTGCGGGAAATTCGTATAATACTTAGAATTGAATCCACCTACCTAATCCTAATCCCGGCCCGCCGTTTTATCCTTTGCTTGTGGTATTTTCCTAATGTGTTCACAACTCAATTCTAAGCTTCTTCTGTTGACTTGCTTAGTGGCATGTCTCCTTTTAAGGCTGGCCCCTCCAATTCGTTGGAGGACAGGTTGAGAGTTTGACGGAGCTCAGTGCTCGCTGGCGTGGCCATTTATTCACAGACATATTCGATAAGGCTGACATGTATGCTGTTTATCTCATCCCTTATGTCCACATGCCTTATACCAGGATAACCTTCTCTTGGATTTTGCTAACAAATAATAATAATAATAGCTGATGTGGATTGTCTAATTAGTGATTTTCGCCGGTTGGGTTTGGTATTGCTTGCAGGCCACGCAAAATATATTAATGCTTTGATTGATTCTGGTGGAATATTTTTTAAAATTGGTAAACACCTTTTACCTGATGTGAACATGTTTTAGGATTCTAGCACAAGCTTTCTTGGTAATGATAAAGTCAACAAAATTTAGATTGATTATGGAATAGTTGGTTATCATAGTAAAGATACAGTCAACATAATCTTGACTATCCATAAAATACGGTCGACACTATCAAACGGTAAAAACAAAGTCAAGGCATTAGCAGTCGACCAATACTAATGAACCTCAATTATGGTGAAATATTTTTAAAGGTTATCTTTGGGTGGGTTGATACCAAATGGTAAAGACAAAATCAACAAAATCTCCACAGTTCGAGCATTAGCAGTCGACCACTACCAATGAACCTCAATTCTAGTGGAATATTTTTAAAGGTTGTCTTTGAGTGAATTGACGGTCGTTTGATTTGATACCAGTAAAAAACAAAATCAACAAAATCTCCACCGTCTAGGTATTAGCAATCGACCACTATCAATGTGCCTCAATTTTGATGGAATATTTTTAAAGGTCATTTTTAGGTGAGTTGGGGTCGTTTAGGCATTAGCAGACCACTACCAATGAACCTCAATTTGGGTGGAATATTTTTAAAGGTTATCTTTAGGTGAGTTGGGGTCGTTTAGGTATTGGCATTAGACCACTACCAATGAACCCAATTATGGTGGAATATTTTTAAAGGTTATCTTTAGGTGAGTTAAAGATGAAGTCAACAAAATCTCCACAGTCTACGTAGTCGACTACTACCAATAAACTTCAATTCTGATGGAATATTTTTAAAGGTTATCTTTAAGTGAGTTGGGGGTCGTTTGATTTGATACCAAACAATAAAAACAATATCAATAAAATCTCCACTATTCAAACAATCTCCACCATCCAAATATTAAAAGTCGACCAATACCAATAAACCTTAATTTTGGTGAAATATTAAAAGTCAACAAAATTTTGATTGTTTATGGAATAACACTTGACCCACGGTTATCGGGTAAAGATAAAGTCAATAGAATCTTGACTATCCATAAAATACAGTGACACTATTAATCGGTAAAAACAAAGTCAACAAAATCTCACCGTTCAGACATTAGCAGTCGACCACTACTAATAAACCTCAATTATAGTGAAATATTTTTAAAGGTTATCTTTGGGTAAGTTGATAGCAAACGGTAAAGATAAAATCAACAAAATCTCCATCGTCCAGGTATTAGCCGCTACCAATAAACCCCAATTCGGATGGAATATTTTTAAAGGTTATCTTTGAGTGAATTGACGGTCGTTTGATTTGATACCAGTAAAAAACAAAATCTCCACCGTCCAGGTATTAGCCGCTACCAATAAACCCCAATTCGGATGGAATATTTTTAAAGGTTATCTTTGAGTGAATTGACGGTCGTTTGATTTGATACCAGTAAAAAACAAAATCTCCACCGTCCAGGCATTAGCAGTC
The DNA here is from genome assembly GCA_028583015.1 of Wollemia nobilis. NCBI lineage: Eukaryota > Viridiplantae > Streptophyta > Pinopsida > Araucariales > Araucariaceae > Wollemia > Wollemia nobilis. The sequence goes on from JAQPPZ010001028.1 coordinate 8,989,543, forward strand.
GACCACTATCAATGAACCCCAATTTTGGTGGAATATTTGTAAAGGTTATCTTTAGATGAGTTGGGGTTGTTTAGGCATTAGCAGACCACTACCAATGAACCTCAATTTTGGTAGAATATTTTTAAAGGTTATCTTTAGGTGAGTTGGGGTCGTTTTGGCATTAGACCACTACCAATGAATCCAATTGTGGTGGAATATTTTTAAAGGTTATCTTTAGATGAGTTAAAGATAATATCAACAAAATCTCCACAATCCAATCACTACCAATAAACTTCAATTTTGGTGAAATATTTTTAAAGATTATCTATAGGTGATTTGATACCCAACAATAAAAACAAAATCAACAAAATTTCCACATTCAAACATTATACCAATAAACCTTAATTCTGGTGGAATATTTTAAAAAGGTTTCTTGAGGAAGTTGGGGGTCGTTTGATTTGATATTGTTGTTCAAATGTTGATGGATAGATAGCTCGTTGGGGGTAGAATTGTCGCTGGCCTAAGTGAACGACGACCCGTGAGCTTTCTCTTTGAAAATAAGCATGTTTGGTGAACGTTCGTGACCTCTTCATTTGCCAAACTATACTTATGTTGGTTGAATGTTTTTAGTTATGAGATCACACTCTATGTCATTGCTTCTGGTGACGTGCCCACAGACGCTCCTTTCGGCTGACTTTGGCCCTTCGGGGATTGAATGTAACATGCAATTTTATCATATGTTTTTTTTAAATAATAGTGTATTTGTCATTAATTTAGTAAGTAATTATTAATGAGCAATTTTTTTAAAAATATTTAAATTATAATTATTTTAATAATAAATAAAAATGATTATATTGTTTCATTTAGTTATTTAATTAGTTAAGAATGTAGAGTTTTTTTATTTTGATCTGAAATTTAAATTTTATAAGTAGAAGAAAAGGTATTAAAGTGGAACGAAATTCTAACATAAAAATATGTTATTGGAAATAAACAGTTTGTATTGTAACAGCATCACATCCACACATGTTGGGACTCAATAAACCTTAACATCATTAGGATCAAATGATACTAATTCAATTAGTTAGATTTTTTAATATTAAAGAATGTGAACAAATTAAATTCTTCCACATTTAAGGAGAACAAAAACTTAGATTTGAATCTTACCAAATAATATTTAAGTTATTATAATACTATTATTTATATTTAAAAAATATGAAAATATTACCTACTTTAAGTTATCCTCAAATATCAATTTTTAATTATTTTTATTAAAATTTGATTAATTTTTTTGTCCGTTTTAGATTTGAATCTTACCAAATAATATCTAAGTTATTATAATACTATTATTTATATTTAAAAAATATTAAAATATTACCTACTTGAAATTAGTCCTCAAATATCAACTTTTAATTATTTTTATTAAAATTTTGATTAATGTTTTTATCTGTTTTTAAATGAAAGATCGTTTACTTTATTAATATAAAAACAAATAAGTACAAAACAATTGCCCGAAGTCAATCAAAGACCAAATATATACAACACAAGGAATATAACAACCATCTATATACATCACAAGGATTACATCAACTGACAATATACATCAAGGAAATAAGCCCGAGTAATACAAACTAAAAGTATGAACATCAATTACAAAGACTAATACTGATAACTACAACCCAAAAACTAGCAATAAATCTCATCGGGCGCTTCCAAAACAAAGAAATAACTGAAGATAGTACAAAACAAACAAAACGAATTTTCAAATTATACTTTGAAATAAATGACTTAAGATAATACAAACGTATGCACCTGAGTAAAACTGTCGAACTGAAAACAAATTGTAAAGTAATTATACATTATTACTGGTTTAAGATACTTCGTTAAAAAAAAATAACTTTTAATTATTTTTATTAAAAAAAATTAAATATTTGTCCTTTTAAATTATAGATTAATTATAATGTTTAGAGATACTTTTAAAAATAGAGAAATATATAGGCGTTTAAAATTTGTTTGAAAATTATTTAAAATAAATTAAATTTAATTATTATATAAATAAATTAAAATAATTTATATTTTTTTTATTTATTAAATAAATTTTTAATAAATATAAACCTTTTTAGATTTGATGCAAAGATTGATAACATAATTAAATATTTTAAAATTGACATTTATTTGTTTCTATAAGGGACACTTTCAAGGGAAATCAGTTCGCTTGACCTATTTACAAGCAACATCCTCACTCACCGTTTTATGAAGACCTTCGTGATTATAAATTTAATGAAGGATTGCAGGTAAGCGTTCTCACTTACAATTTCATAAAAAGGTTTACAAATATAAAAATTTTATTCTTGGAAGTTTTTTTTATGTCGAATTTAAGAAATTTAATTTTGGATTCAACAAGGACTTTTAATATATGTTCTCAGTAATTATATGGGTGGTGTGACTTGGGTTCAATCCCTATGGTAGATGTGTATAAGAAGTATTATTAAAAAAAAAAAAAATTATGAAATGAAATGAAAGATTTTAACAACGTCCTTGAGACCCAAACATGGCCTATCGAACCTCCAAATATGGAAACACAGTTATTTAAATCATATGACCATTAATATCCTTGAGAAGGTTGTTCCTTCTCCTACTTATTTGGGTTAGCAACTTTCTGATTTTTTAAATTTTACTGTCTTCAAATAACTCTATTACAAACCCTTACAAACCCTTTCCAAGTGTTTTTTTGTATTTGCCATTGATGTCCGAAAAACTCGGGCATTATAGATGAAATGTTCCTCTGTCTTTATTGCCCCTGTTATGCATAGAATGCATATCATTTCTCCTCATTCCATTCTTTATTGCCCCTGTTATGCATAGAATGCATATCATTTCTCCTCATTCCATTTCTAAACTTTCCCTTCACATACTTTTTTATGTCTTTATTGAAATTTGGACATTCATTTATAAATGCTTTGCTGAATTTTGATTCAAACAAATAATTTTTATTTGTCATTTCTATATATATATATAATTTTTTTTGATACCCAACGTCATCTAAAAAATTAATCAATTATGAATGTTTTACTTTTTATCTATTTATTTATTTTAATTGAAAATGCTAGCATCATATTACAATCAAAAGTACAATACAACTATAAGTTAAATATAAGTTCCTTCCTTTGCACTTGGTAGTGCCCTAGTAATGTTTAAATAAAAAAAAAATTGTTTTAAAATTTACAATAATAACAACTTTGATAATACGAATCTTATTCATACTTAAATTATATAAGTAGATTACTTGGCAAGGAAGTGGCGCATCCATAATGTTATATTTTAGCGAAATGAAAATATTTGATTAAAAAAGTTTATTAGTGAAATTATAGTTTGTCGTAAAAATATCATATAAGTGGGAAATCATTTTAATTTTATGTAATCAATTTAAAAATAAGGAAGAAGTTTGATTGGAAATTGAATCCCACATTTAAAATAAAATTGAGATTTTTTAAAAACTTTGAAGAATAAAATATTTTCATTTGAAAAGGGTCCATAGATAGCAATGATAAAAATTATTTTAAAAACCAAAAAAAATCTTTGAAGTAAAAAAAAAAATTATAATAATTCTCATCAAAACATATGATTAAGTAAATAAAGGGTTAGTATGTAAGTTTATAATATACAAATCAAGTGCTTTTTTCTAAGATTATAGAATAGATTGAAAAGAAGTGGGAATTGACTTCTTATTATTTAATAACTTTTCTTTCAAAATTTTCATTATTTAATAATTTTTCTTTCGAAATGATTGTTTTTTAATTATATTTTATAATTCAGAAGTTAAGGATAAAATATTGGTTTATGTGGATGATTTTTTTTAGAGATGAAATTGTTTTGAAGGCATTTTAATATAGGTTATAAGGTTTTTGTATTTTTTTTTCAAGGAAGAACGTATACTCATATATTAAGAAAACAAAAGTTATATCATGTCAAGTTCAAAATAAACCAGCATATAAAAACAACAGATACAACTACTTAAGTTGAGTTAAAACAGACTCAAGTAATGTCATAAACCATTCTATAATTGTCATAGAAAAGAGCTATAAAATGTTGAATCATAGCTAACTGATAATCAAAATACTCAAGGCTACAGCAATAGTCTGCTTGTCTTCTAGCATCATGAAATTTATCAAAGAAGAACCTGTATTTGACCCTGTAGCTTCTCATATTTCGAGCAACTTGTAACGAAATTTTAAAACTTGTGAGTCTTCTAAAAGACCCAGTAAGTGATCTTTGCAAATTCTGAAAAATCTCCTTATTTCTATACACCAATCTAATCCATAATATCTCTGATGATAATATAAGCCAAAAATTATTCAAATGTTTTTGTATATGAGGAATAAAACCCAGTAAAATATGTTGTCTAGTCATAGTATCATGAATGTTCCATCTCTGCATATTATACAAGAACATGTGCCAAATTTCATGAGCAAATAAGCAGTCAAAAAAGATATGCTCAACAGAATCAAGAACTCTACAAATAGAACAACTCATAAGATTATTAGAATCATTCAAAATAGGCAGTCTCTAAAGCAAAAGAAGCCATCTAAACCAATATTTCTTAGGTTCCAAGTGACTGGACCAAATATGCTGCAAAATGACCTGACCATAAGACACTGAAAGATCCATCTGCCAAACTCTCTTGATATGCATAATGATATCATTAGTATCAGCCAAAATATTATATAACTACTTGGAAGTGATTTTATAAAACTAAACATCACCTTTCCAACGCACATTATCAAACAAAAATTGTTCATCTAAAACAAAATTAGGAGAATTCAGCTGCAAAAAAAAAGTTCTTAAGAAACAATATGACTATTTTTGTGAAGCAGGAAGACCATACTGAGTCCTAAGAGAATCCCAAGATCTTAAACCGCCATTATCAAGAATATCAACAAATGTTTTTATACCCAAATTGGCCCAATTTCTAGCAGAACAGCCTTTTGTAAGAGTAAGAAACTTATTTCTGTACATAAGATTCCACCATATAGAGCTATTCAAATAGAGGATTGAATTATCATTAACAGGCCAAGCAAAATGACTACCTCTAATCATCTCCCAGGCTTTCCAAAGACTTCAAAACACAAGTGAACCAAAAGGAGCAACTGGAAATTTGCCTAGCAAGATATCACTCATGGGGAGGCCCTTCCCATACGGGCTTGTTTAGGAACAACCATAAGAATATTATTCCTAACTAAAACTTTCCAATGTTCTTCTCCCTCTATACAATTAATAATCCATTTAATAACAAGGGCCATTCCTTGAAAACGAATATTTTTAAGGCCCAAACCTCCTTTTAACTTATTAATAACACACTGGTCCCATTTAACACTATGTTTCTTTTTACCAAAAACATTACCAGCCCATAAAAAATTCTTGATATGCTTGTGAATGCCATAAACCTGATAGGAAGAAAAAAACCAGGCTGAAGCATAATATATAGTATATGATGACAAAATCTTTTGACATATATGTAGCCTGTCAGCATTAGAAAGAAATCTCTTATTCCATTTAGAAAACTTCAGTGGTTACATACAAAGAGCTTAGGCTAAACTTAATTTGCTACAGGTTGGTGATAAAGGGTCAAAACTTTTCTTTAAGTACATTAGAGAAAGAGCCATTTTGGATAGAATTACTGGAATCTGGAATGGACATCAGTTGATCTGTGATGATAAGGGCATAATGAAGGTGTTTTTTCATTATTATCAGGAGCTATTTACATCAGAAGCTAACAGTTCAAGATATAATGACAGGTTATATTGTTGTTCCCTAATTCCTAAGAAAATTTCTTTACAGGAAGCTGAATCTTTAGGTGGTCCTATTACTAAAGATGAAATTATTAAGGCCATACAGTCTATTCATAATGATAAGGCTCTTGGAATTGATGGACTTCCTATTGAATTTTATAAAAAGAATGTTGAGTGGATAAGTGAAGATCTCTGTCAGGTGTATGAAGAGGCTATTCATAATGGATCCTTGGGTAAAGATATTAATACAGGTATTATAAAGTTGCTTCCTAAGGATGGTGATAAGTCTCTAGTCAAGAATTGGAGGCCAATTGTCTTACTAAATGTTTCATATAAAATCCTTGCTAATATTTTGGCACTGAGAATTACTAATTATCTTCCTAAATTAATTAATCCTTCTCAAACAGGTTTTGTTAAAGGGAGGTATGTATTATAAAATCTTCTTACTAGCTGGGAAGCCATGGATTGGTCTAAGTTTTCAGGTCAGAATGTTGGAATGTTGTTGCTAGATTTTGAGAAGGCTTATGATAGAGTTGAGTGGAATTTTGTTATTAAAGTTCTTGAAGCTTTTGGTTTTCCTTCTAAGTTTTGTGATATGGTGAAGGTCTTATTATCAGATGTTGTTGCTTATATTGAAATTAATGGCCTTCTTTCTGATCATATTGTGTTACAAAGGTCAATAAGGCAAGGATGCCCTCTTGCGCCTGCTCTTTATGTTATAGCCAATGATGCTTTATTTTATCTGCTCAGAGAGAATGTTATTAGTCCTGTTATTAAGGGTATTGTGCTACCGAATGGTCAAGATCTTGTGAATATCCATTTTTTTGATGATACTTTTATATTTGTTAAGATGATAGAGGAAAATTTTGATTCCTTGTTTGCAAAACTTGACTGTTTCTGCAGTGCTTCAGGTGCAAAAATTGCTAGATCCAAGTCAATTTTGTTAAGTTGGGACAATGTTGCCCCTCCTTGGTTGGCCAAATTTAATATACAGTGGGGTGGTCCTACGAGACAAATTCGGTATTTGGGCATTCCTTTTGCTCTTGATCCTAATCTTAAGAATATGTGGATTTGGGTTAAGGAAAGGATATCTACCAAGTTTTTATATTTTTTAAAACTATGGATAATACTTTTAAGAGATTTCATCTAGAATGCACCAACTTCTAGGAAGCAATGTGCACATATGGATGTATGTTACCTAAATATTTTGAAACATTTTCCACAATTAATGGTGGTTGAACCATAATTGAGGTGATGGTTTAATAAGTGGAATATGAGAACATAACGTTATTAATATCATATATGCCACTAAAAAAAATTTATCACCGACAAAACTTGAATTTGAAGGGAATTATATTTTAATAAAAGGTGGCTCAATTTATATATTTTTCGCTAAAAAATGATAGAGAAATATCATTTGTCTCCTCATATGGCAAATGTCATCATGGTTTATTTAGAAAAAACATTTAAAGAATATGGCAAATGTCATCATGGTTTATTTAGAAAAAAACATTTATAGAAATTGAAAAAATGCTAAGGAATTACATATCAGGTTTAAATTTAAAAGGAACCAAATTTAGGAAGGAAGATGCAAAGTCAAATTTCAAAATGAAAGCTTTAAAAATATAACAGAGATTGATGGAAATAAAAATATCGGTGGAAATGAAATGAAAATTGAGACGAAGGTCCAATAATAGAACAAAGATAAAATTCAACTCAAAGAATGGTTCATTTATAAAGCCAAAAATAAATATCATAGATGTTAGTAAGAGATAGTGCTAAACCATCAAATGGCATTAGCTCAATTAGTTAAATTCCTCGACATTCAAGAAGAAGACCTAGGTTCAAATCTTGCCAAGTGATCATGCATAATAACCAAATTATTGTACTACCACTATGCGGTCATGATGTAATACACATGAGGCTCATTTCAATCTATATAATCAATTTTTAAAAAATACATGATGCTAAATCCACAGATAAAAATAAAAATTGATGATAAAGATAATATCTTTAAACATTTGAGATATGAATATGGCTTTCAAAAGATGCAAGGAAGGGACCAAGTGGAACTACAGATATAATGAATTTCAAAGATGTTGTAAGGGATGCTCAAACTCCAATAATTCTAACTGGCCAACAAGGTTTTTTGTGTCAACCTCTTCATATGCCAAGGATTGATCCCAGGAAAAGAGACTCTAGTTGTATGCGAGTGACATCTCCAATTGTTAATCTACAATGATCTGACATTCATGATAGGATTTCTACAATGAAGCAACAAGGGTTGATATGCTGATTCTTGGGCTTCCAAACATCCTTACCTACTTTTATAAGTTCAGCGTTGAAGCAATGGCGAACTCCAGGTGAGTTTAGTATCTCAGATTATCCTAATGGATATTTTTTGGTGTTATTTGCTAATGAGGAGGATAGACAATAAATATTCCAAGGTGGTCCTTGGTTTTTTGGTCGAGTTGGTTTGTTTATGAAACCCTGACATGTTTTATTTAAGGCTAAAGAGGAAATACTTTCAGTAGGACCTGTCTAGGTCAGAATTCTTGGTTAATCGGTTGAATTCTGAAATCCTATAGTCTTCTTCGTATTTGGTAACACTTTAGGTACCTATATGATGACAACAGATAGCACAATGCAGTTCAAACATTTTATTTATGCTTGGATTTGTGTGCTCATAGACTTTAATAACCCCCTACCAAAAAAATCACTTTGCAGTTTGAGAAAGAAACTTGGGAGCAAGAAGTTGATTATGAAAACATTCCCTTTAGGTGTTGGGTCTATCATGAATATGGTCACTTAGTAAAAGATTGCAAATATGTAGTCTTGGAGAAAACAAAGCAGGATCAAGGTTAGGAGGAATTTTAGGTTCCTAAAAAAAGCATGTTACTAAGAAAATGAAGCCTACAGATAAGTCAACCTCTTCAAATAATAGGTTTTCAAAACTTGTAGTGGAAGATGATTTAGAGGATGTGGATGATTCTATGGAGATGAAGATTTTGGAAACCCAGTTTTGGATAGCTCACAAATTCCCCACCCAAAAATAGTCAAAGACTCCTCAGAGAAAGCCATTGGTCTGGTTAACAATAATTCTGAGATTTGTCCTCAACAAGGGAACACTCACCACAAAAACACAGAATGGAGAAGGTCAAACAAGGCTTTAGTTCTCAAGGAGGATCTCATGGATCTATGAATCAAGCTTTAGCCCTGTATTCTTAATCAATAGAAATAGATTTAAAGCTAGAGACATTAGGAGTTAGTCAAACCTTTAGTTAAAAAATGAATTTGGATACTAACCAGAAGGCAGGAAAGAAAACAAATGTGGTTTAAATTTAAAAAGAAGGGAAAAAGTTGGTTTCAACAGGTCTTTGGATTAAATGATTAAGGAAAAATGCAAACCAAGGATGAAAATACTGGTGGGCTTTGCAAATTAGGGATGCTCTTCTTTCTATCCTTTCTCTGGATGGCTCCAATTATAAAATTACCCTATTTATTTTTTCTTTGTATTAGCTTCTCTCTAGTTTAGTCAGGGTTTTTTAGTTCCAACTCAAAAAGATCTTTCTTATGTTTCATTTATTGAATATTGGCCTAAAGGCTTGTTGGTCTAGTTTGGCCTTAGATGTATTATGATTTTTTCCTCCTTTATTTTTTCGATGTGTGTGTTTTTGTGTTTTGTTTTGTTTTTTGTGATTTTGTTGCTTTTTTGTGTCTTTATGTTGTTTTTTTTTTTTTTTGTGGTTTATTTTTTGATACATAGAGGAATCAACAACTACCTTCCCTTCTTGAACAATTGGTCACAGGGTCAAGTCACATTGCATCCGACCATAGCACCAAATCATGGTGCTACCACTATAATCCCTATCTCACCTCGATAAACACGACCGGAGTTAGGGAGACCCTTGGTGGCTCGGGGTTGGTACCACCGTCATCAAGTTGGTGCACACATAGAAAACTCAACTCAGACTACTACCTTTGTCCAAATTAGGCATACCCCTGAGGTTTGAACCTAGGTCTCCTCTTGGTGAGTGTCCAACGCCTTACTAAACCACCTAGCCCTCGAGGACAAAGGATTTATGGTAAACCAATGTGATTTGAACTGGAGTTGCCTAGATTTGCACTGTACAAATCGTGTTCCTCAACTGGTTGCCTCACACCAACTCGACTACACACTCACCCTTTTTTTGTGTTTTTTTATCTATTTTTTGTGTTTTGTTATTGTTTTTCAATTGTGTTTTTATTATTTAAAGCATGCTCTTTGAGTGTGTCAAAGGGGGCAGGCCAGGTGCGAACCGTAGGCATATTTTGGTGAAATAGAGTACCTTGGCACTAGTATGCGAGGCATGACACATTTCATTCTATTGGCCATGGTCTTGGTGAGGATTTTATACAAAATGTTGCAAAGACTGATAGGACGGTAATTAGATATAGTAAGGCACTCATGAGACTTTGAAAAGAGAGTGATGAAGGTGGAATTAAAATATCGAGTAAATTAGATATCAATTTTATTACGATGATAGAAATAGTTCCCCATGTACTACTCCATACATATTTATTTAACTACAACTACATTATTTTAGTAATTGATAAGAATAGCCTCCTTGGGTCTTACCTGAAAATGGTACCTTGAAAGGGATGTTTTCCACAAAATAAAAAAGAATATAAATTTTAAAAAAGTTTTACTAAGGAGTGAATTCTTAGCTTATTTTATTATAAGAAATAAATACAGGCAACAAGGAAAATAAGAAATACTCATTGAAAAACAATGAAAATAAGAAAAATATTCAAGAGACAATAAAATCTTCAAAAAAGAAATCAAGTGACTCAATTGTAAATGGGATGGACAAATCTTAAAAGCAAGAAGTAATTAGGCTATTGGTTTGAAATTATAAAAATTAAAGTCATTACTCTTCCAAAGAACTAATGGAAGGGCCTAAGCATATATATTATTCACTATTATAAACTTTGGATTCTTGGATGATGTTAAGATAGATTTATCTTCTTCTAGAAAAGACAAGTCATAATCTTGGCTAGTTTAGAACAATAGAGGAAATTGTCTCCTTTGTAATAGTAAATTAAGTTTAGAATGTTATTATTTTGAACTTCAAATATACATTATACAACAAGTGCAAGGGGAGGTCTTATATGATAGAAAATCGAATAAGTTATTGTTATATAATAGTTGGTTACAAGTAGAATATATAGATTTATCAAATATTTTATTACTAGCAAAACCAAATCACAGACCAATAGTCATCTATTTTCTAATAGTCACTTTCAAGATCTTGATTTTTTTCAAATGAGTATATTTAACTTCAAGATCTTGATTTTTTTTTCAAATAAATATATTATAATTATGAAACAAAGTTTGAAGGATCATACACATATAAACTTGTTAAAAAATAAATCTAAAAAAACAAACAAAAAATTAAAAAATTAAATCATTTAATAACATATTTAAAAGAAAAAGAAAAATTAAATCTAAAGTTACAATGAAAATCAATAAAATAAACCAAAATATCTACTATTCTTATTACATATTTAAAACTTTTATATATTATATTCAACTTCTTGAAAAAAATGAAAATAAAAAATAATATATTTTTATATAATTTACTTTTAACAAAAAAAAATTCAGCCTTGATAAGGACATTACAATGACAAAAGGTATTGAGCTTTCCTTAAAAAAAACTCAAATTCAATTCATGGGAAGGGTGGCCTCGATATACCTCGAACTTTTTAACCTATTCAAATAAACAAAAAAAAAGTCCTATTTAACCTATTCAAATAAACAAAAAAGTTTCAAATAGGACAGGTTTGGGCTTTGGCTCTTCTTCGAAAGGTCCAAGGTTCAAACCGTGGCGTGGGCAAGTGTGTAAGGGGATGGATGTGTGTTAAATTCCCTATTGATTATCATAGCTCTCGGCTTTGCGAAGGGTCAATAGAGATCATGATTGAAAAGAGATTGCTTCACATTAACCAAATTAAAATAAAAATAATAATAATAATAAACTATATATCTATATACTTAAACCTCCCCGAAAAAACCGAAATAAATTAAAGTTAAAAAACCTTAAAACATCCATTGTAGCACTACCTTAATAAAAAACAATTTTAAATTAAAAAATAAAAAATCAATTAATTTTTATGAAAGATTTTTTTCTGTTTTTTTAATTGAGTGAGTAGAAACTCAAGCCGATGTAATGTTTTACATTCTTAAATCGTTCATGTTTTGTACATTTTCCTATCACGCAATTTAACATAACTGTTCTCGCCTTTCTTTTTAGACCCGGGCTCAACCCTCACATTACATGTCTATCAGAAGGTTCTCATATTTTTAAAGTCAATTAATATGATTTGTATTGTAAGATCGGCCTGATTCAAAGTTAGGAGATCAGGTTTTGAATATAATTTATATTGTAAGGTTGGTTTGATTTGAAGCTTGGTAAGTTGGATATTTATTAAGGGTAGTTCAAATTTTGGAGCATTTTAAATTTGGATAAAAGTAGTAGTTTTTTTTTTTTTTTTTACATAGATGAATTGGTTACAATCATAATTTGTAGTAACTGCCAAGACAGGGTTTCAACCATTAGTGATTGCATCCAACAAACCCATCCGTCTTGTTAATGGTAACCCGACGTGAGATGGGGACCGTCAGATGCATAGGGTTTGTATCGTCGTTGTCATGGGGATTGTCGGACATGCAGGGAATGAGATGGGGACCGTCGGATGTATAGGGTTCGTACTGTCGTTGTCATGGGGACCGTCGGACATACAGGGAATGAACCGTCATCGTCAGTCGGGTGCAACACGCTGAGGATTAGACTACTGGCTATGCATGGACACGCCCGCGAAATTGAAACCTAGGTCTACTCTTGATAAGTGCCCCAGCTTACCAATCCATCTAGCCTCACAAACCGATAAAAGTAGTAGTTTGACCTCAGTCCGTTGAGTGTGCCATCAGCTTTGATGACAGAGTCTCCTTCATTTTGGATCATGTTTACCCAGACGAGGTAGAAACTATAATAGCATCAACATGATTTGATGTTGGAGACAATGTAACTTGATCCTATAACCCTTTGTTTAATGATAGTTACCAATTTCTCTATATCAAAACCCAAAAAAATTAAATCATAAAATTTATAATTATCTTTAAATTTCATTCAAAATCATACCCCATAAAAAATAATATTACCCGTTTCTTCTTTTATTTATTTATTTATTTATTTATTTATTTATTTATATATATATATATATATATATATATATATATATATATAATTACCAAAAGAAAGCACTAAAGGATGTATTAAAACGCACGCTTACGGTTCAACCCTTCGAATAAAGTATGGTATATTCAGACCTTCTCTACGTGAAATTAAATAAATGCCTGGAGCCCAAGAATTTTTTTTTTCCAAGATACCTCTTCACAACGCCATAATTGGAATGGAAAGTAGGAGTAGGATTCCATGTGGCCTTCCATGGAAGAAAGAACATCTGGTCATCCATAGCAAGAAGCTTCTAGGTGTGATTTGGTCATCCATAGCAAGAAGCTTCTACGTATTATAATATTACTTGGACTCAAATGCTTTGTATTTATGCAACGGAATATTTAAACCTTGCACAAACTTTATGGACTATATTCTTCTCCCTAGAGATGAATATATATATATATATATATATATATATATTTATATATATTTATTTATTTTAATACCTCAAAAATGTTATTATATATTTTTATTTTTATTATTTTAAATTAAAGGTAGGGTTGGAGAAAGATTTTAATAATTATGTTGAAATTATAAATTTCAAATTGTTGTCAAAATCAAACAGATGGTAATAAATTGGATGCTTGATGTTTTTGGGATGAAAAACATGATGCTTCAACCTATCTTCTCTTAAATAAAAGAAGTCTGGATAGAAGTGAAGCTCTTACTTTTTGGTATATTTATAGAGAGCTGACGTGTTTAGTACAAGAATTCAATGAGGACAATGTATTGAAGTTGGTCCAAATCTCTATCTCAAAGGATTAATACACTTCAATTAAAAACAAACATAAATAAAACATTTAAAAAAAAAAACTTAAAATTTGATGATTTAAAAAATACTGTTTAATAAATTAAAAAAATATCTAAAAATAATTAAGATAATAAAAATCCTTATAATGTATAAAAGACTTATAAGTCATTATTAAAATTTAAAAAATAAGAAAAACACATCTATAATTTCATATTTACTTTAAAAAACAACTTAAAAAATAAAAAAACATCTATAATTTCATATTTACTTTAAAAAACAACTAAAAAATAAAGTTTCCTAGATTTCCCTTTCGTAGAATCTTATGAATATTAAAGAAAAACAACCAAAGTTTGACTTAAAGCATTCTTTATATAAATGGTTGAGATCGCATTTATTGATGCAACGATAAATAATTAGCATTATTCTCTGATGGGAATAAAGCTGAAAGCATCTCTATTTTCAGGGTACATGGCAAAAATGTCCCTATCCGACTCGACCTAATAGTATTACTATTTATTTAAAATACTTATAGGCAAAAGATTCCAAATTTTCTTTTTCCCAATCCTTGTAGAAAGAATATATATTTATATTATATTATATTAAGGTAGGGTTCCTTGAATTTTTCAAACCACTTGAAAATATTATTGTGGCGGTTCCATTTTTTTAAATTTACCTGAAAATATTATTGTGGCGGTGTTATAATATGCTAACAAATATTAATATCATATAATTTATTAGATATTCCTTAAAGGAGTTGGAGAACAAGTGGATAGTTAAAACTCTCTAGTTGGCCCAGGTTCAAATATCTCCTCTCACATGTTGCGGATATGCTATGTAAAGGCTGTATAGTGACCACATAATAATATTTTTACTCTTTTAAATAAACCACATGGTGAAAGTTTATTAGATAAAGCATTATTTTTACCCTTTTAAATAAACCACATGGTGAAAGTTTATTAGATAAAGCATTTAGTATGATAAAGATAGTTAATTATAATACATAATCGATTTGACTTTTAGGTTATTATTGGAATTTTGAAAAAAATGCTAGAAGCATATATGAAAAATATAATTTCATATTTAATTAATATAAAGGTTAAATCGTGACCACATACAAATATTTACCCTTTAAAATAAATCACATGGTAAAAGTTTATTAGATAAAGCATTGAGTATGATAAAGATAGTTAATTATAATACATAATCGTTTTGACATTTAGGTTATTATTGGAATTTTGAAAAAAATGCTAGAAGCATATATGAAAAATATAATTTCATATCTAATTAATATAAAGGTTATATCGTGACCACATAATAATATTTACCCTTTTAAATAAATCATATGGTGAAAGTTTATTAGATAAAGCATTGAGTATGATAAATATGGTTAGTTAATTATAATGTATAATTGATTTGACTTTTAGGTTATTATTGGAATTTTGAAAAAATGCTAGAAGCATATATGAAGAATATAATTTCATATCTAATTAATATAAAATTATGACTTTTTTTTCTGATAAAAAAATAAAGTTTACTTATAGATTTATAGATAGAAGGAAAATAATTTTATTCCATTTATTTGGGTTTATGGATGTTTTAATAAATTATATAATGGTATTTTGGTAAATATATATTACCTAATAATGTGGAATTGTAGATTAAAATTAATATTTTTAATCACTTTAATTTATGTTATTTCATCATATAAAATAAATTAAATATTATAAAAAATAATTACAATATGGAATGTGATTTTTTTTAAAATATTTATAAAGAGATGTTATTTTGTTTAAGGATAAGAAGCATCATCAATAAATATCTTCTTATTTAAAGATAAGTGATGCCATGGCTAACCCCAAATGTAGATCAATTTTTATTTTTAAAAACTTTCGATGGATTGTGAATTGTGTTATAAAAATTTTAATTTTTTTTATTATAGATTTTTACGTTCTTTTTATACTGGTTAACTAATGATGCCATGTCTAACCAACAAGGGATGGTAGCTAATCCATTTTTGTTATTGAAAATTTATAGATGGATTTTAATTGTACTATAAAAAATGTTATATATAAAGAGAGATGCTTTATAATAGTTAAATAATTTTTTTTGTTCACCACACTCACACACAACCCACCTACCTTGATTTCAACCTAGTTTATGGAATGAGAGACTAAAGCCATACCACTACAGTGTCCCACACAGGGAATTTTATTTTATAAAGCTTAAAAACTAAAGCAATTGAAAAATCATGACTTAAGTTACTTTTCCAAGAATGATGACACCATAATACTTCAATATCATGGGATTTGATACCCATTTGATTTTTTGCCAAACAAGCAAATATCATTTCTTTTTATGGAATTCAACTCCCTCATGGCACAACTTAACCTATGCTATTATGACCACTATGGTTCTAGCCTTGCCTTGGTGCCAATGTCAATGTTACCAATGAAAATAGATAGACAAACCTAAGGTGCCAACACAACATGTCACTACCAAATGGCAGAATGAATAAAGAGAATATTTCTAGAAGAAAGTATTAGAGACACATGTACAATCATCTAGTTTTTCTACTCGACACTTCAATAAATAATGCCAATTGCAAAAGAAGCAAGTTCTATATCTAGTATTAAAGCTATTTTTGATCAATTAGGGAGCTAAATAATTTAACCTTCTAATATCTTTGTAACTATTATATATTTATATATATCTTAGGATTATCTTAGGATACTTCCTTTTTATATTTTTTATGCGACTTCCATTTTTTTACTTCATCATATTGATCTCCATTTTCTATTCTTCCTTTATAATTATTCTAATTTTCTCTTCTTATATTTATCCCATATAGATCTAGTCTATCCCTATAGTTGCTAAGATTTTATGATGTTACTTATTTCATTGCATTAGGATAGAGTGCCCTACACCCTTTTGTTCCATGTACCCCATTTACTAATTATTTGTGTAGGCCTTGTATTTTATAGTGTATTTACATTTGCATTATCTATAAATAAAATTGCATTCTTATGACAAATATTTTATTGTCCTATGTGACTACACAAATCTAATGTATAGCTCAAACAAAACCACATCATAGTTTATGGAGTTGTATTCCTCACCACCATTTTTTAGCCCTACAATGCAGATCAATGGTCTTTCTAGTAGTTGGCATAGATGTCTACTACCATTATATTATAGGTGACTATGTCATGCTTTAGCATAATGCCATACTCAAGGGTAAGCTAGCTTAAAACCTCTGTGTCATTCCATGGGTGAAGCCAACCTAATGAATAATATTATGGGTGTATCATTGTCTAGAATTCAAGCCATTTGATTGTCTTAAGTGATATATTATTTTGATTTTCAATGCCAATCATCATATGTAACAACTTTTCTTTTACCTAGCATAGGTGTGAAATAGACACTTCTCTTCAAATGCTTTTGAGGTTGAGGCATTATCATCTTGTTGATTTTTTGTTCTCAATAATATGGTGTTGAACTCCTCTTTATATTCTAATATAGAGATGAAAGCATTGACCTTTGAATGCACCATCAAATACTTCTCCTAGACTCTACACTCAGATTCATTATGAGTGCAAGTCTTGTGGTGGTTGCACCATTTGTTGTTCATATTTATTTATATTTGTTTTACATTGTCAAAGAACTCTTGTGATTAAATGATATGGAGGGGATATTATTTGTTGGTATTGTAGGTATTCATACAATAAACTATTTGGTTATTGGTTCCAACAATATCTAATAAGGTGATAACATCAATTCTTTCTATTTTATCTATGACTTCTCTTCAAGCTTCAACAAGAAGTTAATGCTTTCACCAAGGATTTTAATGGAATAAAATCTATTTTTTAATGGATATAATAATAGATTATACTAATGTACTCTAATATTTATTGCTTTTAATCAATGTTGATGCAAAGTTGACGAAGAAATTCATTGAACTTGTCAATGTATTACTAGACATGTTAGTATCTAAGATTACATTGTTGCTAGAAATGCATGTTCCTATCCTTATAATGATGGAGTGAGTAGAACCAAGAAAATGCCACCTTAATATATGTTTTCCAAGAGATTAATAGTTCTCCTTCACCTATGATCTTTTTTTTAGTGGCTTGCCACCAATAGTCAACTAACTTCGAACTTTTACTTCTTCAAGGCCACAAAAATGGTCCTATTGGCATAAAAAAAGTGGTTGGTAGAAAAGCATATCTCTAGATGTTTGATTTAGGTATCCAACTCTTTGGAATTTATTTGGATTAATAATATTAGAAAAATGATGTTAGTCTACACCTTTATCAAGTTGTGGCTCTTAAAAGTAAAAGGTTGAAAGTTGTGGATGAAGCTTTTATGTTCATCATGAGATCTCGAAACTACCCAAAAACTATATTCCTCTATTATTCTAAGGAATCTCAAATGAGCTTCTTATTGTACTTTATATTTATCTATGTTGGTAATTATTTTTATCTTTGATGTTTCTCTATGAACATAGCATTCTTAAAGGTACTTAGGCATGTAACTTAGTGTGAGCTCTTTCTTGTGATGTCATAAATGTGTGTGAGGCAACATCCATTGATGAAGTATGTTGGAGGCTCTATTTTTGGAAATAAGCACTAGAGATAAGATAAAGGAGTGATGAAATAAATAAAAATTATGTAGAACTCCTTTGATACCACTTGATCTACACTATGGTGCCCAAGATGTCATGGTATATAGGACAACTTCCTAATCAAACTTTTGACCAAAATAAGTTATGATTCATAGTTATGCAATAGAACTAAGCGTAATATAATATTTCTCATAATACTACAACTTTATTTATAGGTATTACAAATTTAAGCACACTACAAACTACAAGGCTCATATAGCTAATTTCACAATAGTATAACTGCTTAGTATATAAGAGGTATGAAACAACATGGCACAAAACACTCTATTCTTGTGTAGTGAAAGAAATAGTAGAACAAAATATTTGTCATTTCAAGGATAACCTAAGTCTATAAGGTGAGAAATATATAAATAGAAACCTAACAAAACCTCAAGGGAAGAAAATAATTAAAGAACAAGATGATGACAATAGTAGAAGAAAATAAAATAAAAAGTAGACTATTGCAATCATACTCTATATACCAAATGCATAATAGTAAGAAAGTAATAAGGAGGTTAAATGGATTAGCTTCCCAATGAATCAAGAAACATTTTCAATGGTAGTTATAGAACTATTTGTTCTACTTCCTCTATAAGTGGAGCCAATCTATAAGTAACAAGTGACAAGACTAAACAAATGCAAATGTAGTAATAATACCTAACACTAGGAAGATGCTTTCTATGCATATTGGTATTTGGTGATGATATGTGGTGTTAACATCATATGTGTGATTATCTACATGAGTTAACATCATAAGCATTGACACCAAGGCAAGGTCAATGCCAAATTCAAGATGCTACAAGTTGGGTTAGTGCTAAAAAATATATGATATCACAATAAGATATGGTATTTTCCTATCTAATGAAAAGACTAGATAGGGGTTGAGGGCTTTTGGCTAAAAGTGGTGTGTCATTATCATCCTTGGAGATTTGAGCAACCCCTATTTTTCTTAGATTAGAATAGGATTAGGTATTCATCTATTTCCTTGTGGAAGACCATGTTGTAAATGGATGGTCTAGTCAGATCATGCATTTCATACTAAAGATATATTTGTTAAAGTTATATGTGTTTTAACATATGTTATGCCTTTGGATATTCGTGATGTCCTTAGAAATAAGGGATTAACCTATTGATTATCCTTAGGATCCTAGGATGGAAAAAGTTATTTAAAATTGAAGTTACGAAAGAAATCCAAATAGATGATGAGTTTTTTTTCCTATTTCTTGTTAATTGGTTGTATCGGATTGAAAGTCAAGGTATTTAATTGGTTGATCTCATATCATTTGATATTAGATAATGAGTTGTTTAACTAAACTTAAATGCAAATTCTTATTTGAAAATCATTTTTGGGTCTTTTGTGACATTGCAAATACGCATATCAATAAATATGTTTTTTTATAAATACATTAATGACTATCAAAATGGAGTTTAGATATGTTTTTCATTTAGTAACTATGATGATTTTTCACAAATCGTTTTTGTTTTTAATGTAAAATTAACTTATTGATTTAAAAAACAAGTCATAAACAAGCTAATTGAGTTCAAGTGCTATGTGTGATAATAAGAAATTAAATAAAATCTAATGACACAACATCAACATGCCATATTTATACAATCACGATTTCAAATATACAAAACTATTACTAAAAACATATCATAAACACTATCATTCTTTTCAACATGCCAATAGTGATTGGAATTATTATTTACAACACACTTGAGCCTATGGAATTAATCTAGAAGCTTTTCTACTTGTAATGTTCAGAGATATAATGCAAAATAATAATTTTATAAATGTAATGAAAATGTAATTAGTATATTTTTTTTCAAGTGATGATTAACAGTTAAATTCAGCCAACCTTCATGCTACTCAATCAATAACACATATATCAAATTTCTTGACCCTCATTGGAATGTAAAACACATTTTGCATTTACAAATGTAAATGCATTAAAAGTGCCTACAATTTTTTGCTTGATAGGAGATTTGGTTACAACCAGACTATTTTAGTAGTTGGCAAGCCTACAATGTGTATTTTCACTAGGTGGCTTTACTTTAAATACATGCGGTATAAAGTAAAGCAATAGTTTTAATGATATAGTTAAAATAATAAATGAATATTATATAGATTAGTATTCAATTTAAATATGTAATTTTATTTTAAAAATACTTAATATATTTTATTTTAAGGAAAAATATGTATTTTATTATGTTTAAGAAATTTAATTATATTATTTTTGTTTGATAGTTTTTTAAATATGTATTCTTTATAATAATTTAAAAAATCTAAATGATATCTATAAATATCAAAATAAATTAACATTCTCTTAAACAATTACTATTATAGTTAGTGTTTATGATTTTTCTTAAACTACTAACAACATATTAAAATAGGGATCACATATATTTCAATTGAGGGGGACTCACAAATTATCATCAATGCTATTAACAAAAATGAATGTACTGGATAAAAAATTATATTATTTCTGATGTTCATCATCTATTACTAGAGGCAATCTCCTGACAGTGTGAGCATTTTTATAGAGAAGGAAATCGAGTAGCACATAAACTAGCAAATTATGGTGCTAATATTCATTCCCATGAAATTCAAATTTTAAAAGGTAACTAACCAAGTGAGATTTTATGTCTTAATCAAAATGATGTCAAAAACAAACATAACACTAATATATAGAAAAAAAAAATGAAAAACTATGATAAAAATGTATGCTACAACAAATGTAATAGTTTGATATTTTGATGGGAGTGGCCTCAATAAAAGCCACATATAACCTATATAAAAAAAGAGATCACTAGACATATAGAAGCAAATAAAATAACAATAACCAAACTTTGTGCATAGAAAAATAATAATTTTAAAACTCTCATAGGCCAAAGCTTAAAAAAAAAAAATAGATCTTTTCAATACCCTTTACTTTTTTTTTTCCATGCTAGTGAAAACAATTTGCAAAAACCCTTCTATTTTTCCATTTTAACCAACAAGTTTAAAGTTTGATCTTTAATAATATTCACATTTTGTATAAAGAATCAAAGACCTTATCACATTAAATAAATTACTACTTTAATTTATTTAGGGCTTATCTAGTATAGTTGGGAGATAATACTATCTTCACATGAATTCAACCAATGTTTGCCAAGAAAATAACCACTATATTGTTCTCCTTAAATACACAAGTAGCTTCACATTATCAAACTGACTCAAAAGCCTTGATTTTCAAAATTATTAAAAAAAATATTTTTCAATTCTTAACCTTTATTAACCCACGTGTTGTAGGTGAGTTGGAGAGGGTATGGCAATCCTTCGAGGGAGGTCCCTGGTTCGAATCTCCACCCTACCAAAGGTACATCGGATACCCAAAATCTAGTTGATAATGTTGGTGCAATCAAGGTCGGGCACGACTCCCGTATGATTTTGATGGTGTAGAACCTCCTAATCGTGGTTTCTCAAACTAAGGTGGCTCCACAAGGGGTTTTTTACTAAATTCAAAAAAAATTCTTAACCTTTATTAAAAAATCATATTAAAGTTCTTAGTGAATTTGTTTCAATCCACGCTTAAATAATATAGTGATCCAAAGTCAAATGAAGACCTTTTGCATTTGCCAAAGCCCAAACCAAGTTATTAGATTATGGCCCTATGAATTTCTTTGAGAAAATATGATTGTTTTGAACATCTACCTATAATATTTATCCTTCCTTGACCTAGTTTTATTATTGACGGTTAATAAGGGGATTGAAAGGGCCTCGTCCCTTTTACAAAACATGTCTCTTCCTTGATCCAATTACTTCTTGAGGCTCTTCTATATTTATTGCAAAGAGAGGAACATCTTCTCAAACACTATTATGATTAATATTTCCATTCACTCCTTTCTGGGGAAGGATTAATTTTTTTTCTAAAATCCAAAATTTTTGTAAGTTTATTCCTTAACAAATTAAATTTCCAAACCAAATACATTTTTAACCATATAAATAATTATTTGAAATACCTGCCCCCATAACTAAGTAGATAGCTTTAATTTATTTTTTCACCATGGCCTTTCTTTAGTCCATGTAAATAACCTTATGAATAGTTTATAAGGATCTTGTTGATTAATTGAATGTATTAAGCAACCTATTATTAAGGCGATAAACAAGTAGTTAATAAGAATATGGATATCATTTTCATTTGCAACAATATAAAAAATACATAAGAATGATCAATTCTAACCTCTTTATGAAATTTAATGAAGTTCATTTTTTTTTATGGGTTTCAAGCTAAGAGAAATAAATAACTTTTGGTCAAGTTATAGGATTTCAAACTTAATTCCATACAAGGTGCTTGTACTCAATAAAATTTATTTTCAAGAATAACTTACATCTTGCTTTTATTAAGCATGTGTGTGACTCCTTCCACCTTGATTATCCTCTTTAGCATTCTCTACTTCTCTACACAAATGTTGGATTGGATAATGTGCCAAGGTCTATTTAGAAAAATATTTTAGAATCCTTGATGTCAAAGATTTATTGGATCTTATTTTAAGATATTTATTTCTTGAGGTAAGAAAGTTTACTTATATTGAGCTTAGCATATTTCAATATATATGCCTATAAATTTTATATGTATCTATTCAACCCCTCTCTCTCTCTCTTTCTATATATATATATATATACATATTTTCTATATATATATATATATATATATATATATATATATATATATATATATTCATATATTCATATATTCATATATTCATATACATAATATACATTTAAGTCATGAACAAATAAATCAAAACCTTTTTTAAATTGTGATGCATCAAATAAAAACAAATAAATCCAAACCTTTTTTAAAGTGTGATGCATCAAATAAAATGTATATGTAAAGACCTAAATACAATAAATAAATTTATAATATACGTATGACTTAAAAAAGATAAAAATACATACAATTTCCTTATATTATCTTTTCCCTTATAATTTTAAGTATAATACTTAATTGAAAGATATTATTTCCCAATGACTATTACGTAAAAGTGTTGAGTTAGGATTTCTACACTCTAATCCAAGGTTTAAATCCCAAATGTAGGCACCTTGTCGAGGAATTAAGATACATAAAGGTAATCGTCAAACTTATAACAATGTATGGAACTAGAGTTGAGTGGTCATAGATTTATGGTCAAGTGTAAATACCTTATGAAACCATTTCCACTCTCATGTTCTCTATAAAGTCTATCTAATTTTAAATGTGTTACCATGTATTTAGTTTATAATGAAGTGAGTACAACTCATTCGAGGGTTAATCACCCACCACTCATGTACTAGACAACTATGGTCATCAAGATTTGAATACAATCCTTCTTCATTGATGATGACCTATTTCATAAACTTAAGATCAACTTAACACAACATATTGATTGTAATGTTATTTCATTGATGTAATTAGTATCAATAAAAAGTGTAAAGTCTTAAAGTATTAAATTCAATTTTGATGGTGCTTCCAAAGATAACCCAGGTGTTGCAGGTGCTGGAGGACTATTTAGAGATGACAAGGGCTCAATACTCCTTACCTTTGCAAAAAAATTTAAAGACCAAACTTGCAATTTTTGTCGAGGTCAGAGCATTATATTAAGGGATGTTATTACTAGAAAATGTGAATTGTCAAAATTTTATTATCGAGGGGGACTCTCTATTCATAATAAATACTCTTAAAGATCTGACTCAACCCAACTAGAAAATATTAAACATGATAACAAAGGCTAAAATATTATACCAATCAATGGAGGAGATTCAAATAGCTCACACCTACAGGGAGGGAAATAGGGTTGTTGATGGCCTTGCCAACCTTGGAGTCTAGCAGAATAGTCTTATAGTGTGGAGAAGTGATTTTCCCCTAGATATTGGGAGGGAAGATTATTAAGTCTTAGCTTGGGCATAAGCATGATATGGAGTTATTGCGGGCTATTAGAAGTGATGAAACACCAAGATCTTGCGGGCTAAAATCCAACTTTGATGTTTGGTTTGATTCAAATTGACCTGGAGAAAAATACCCGAATAGAGTAGGAAATATTCCTCCTTTTTATTCGTTTTTTCCTTAATTTTTAACAATAATGTCCAGTTTTTAGGTGGCAACCTAGGAAAATATTGGAAGTGGAGAAAGACATGAAGAGGAAGATATTTCGAAACTATTGGGTTATGTCTTGATGGATTGTTCTAAGGAATATTGATTATTAGGCCGGTTATGGACGCTTCTCGAGGCCCTTGGTGGTTTATTAACTACTTGGTCTTGTCTCTGCTTTTAGTTGTTATGGAATCATGTAATCTCCTATGGGTAGGTTGTTCTTTTTTATTTTCTTTTTGTCTGCCCTTTTTGACCTCTTGTTGTCTTGGAGTCTTTGATTGCGTGTCAAAACCCTATCTCAAACTTTTTGTACAAGGTTTGGGGACCTTTCAACACCCCTTATTTAATTTAATAAAAAAAAATGTGGGAACATTATTGTTCTACATTTATGATATGTTCATTTGTAATTTTTAGTCATTCCTTTCTTTGGGACTAGATCCTTTACCTAAAATATAAGCTTTCAATCATAATAATCATTTAACAATTTTAATCTTTGAACCAAAGAAAATTTTACCTATTTTAAAAGTTGTTTGAAGGATATGCCCCATGGATAAATTAATATTTTTTTAATGATCTTGTGGTTGCACTCAAACCAAGCCTATCATTGAAAATTTTACAAGAAAAAAATTAACAAGATATTTTTTTTGTTTGTGGAAAAAATCCTAGAAGGGATGCCACTTTCGGGTAAGACCCAAGGATGTAGGGGTATCTCTTCCACCAAAATATCTTAGGGCTCGCACCTAGCCTACCACATTTAACATACTCAAGGATAAAACCTAAAGCAACATAAACAAGAATACACAAACACACAATAAGATAATATAAAATAAAAAAATAAAAATAAAAATAAAAGAAAAAGAAAAAAACATGCTCCTTGAGTGTGTCAAAAAGATAAAGCACAACCAAACACAAAAAAAAACCCACAGAATCACAAGAACAACATAAAAAAACACAAACAACAAAACACTACAAAGACCCAACCAACAAAAACATAAAAAACAAAATAACCAAAACCTAAAAAATAAAAATAAAACAAAAAAGCACCCAACAACAAACAACAAAAAAAACAAAGAAAACACTCACACACCAAAACACAAAAACAACAACTAACACAAACATACATAAACAACAAGAATAATTAGAAACAACACTAACAAACACAAAAACACCCAAAACCAACTAAGCCAATGGAGCTATTGAAAAATCCAATGACAATCTCTATCAAGGAAAGAGTTGAAGAATAGCACCAAGATAGAAAAGATCACAATAATTACAAAACCACAATAGGGGTCAATTTAAACATAGGTTCTTGTATTGCCATCAAGAGACTGAACAAGGAGAGGATCAGTCCTAATTTGTTCTGGCCACCACCAAGGAGGATAACCATAGCACTTAAATTTCCTTTGTCAAGAGCCCAATTTGCCATAGCATCTGCCACTTTGTTCTGTTCTCTAGGCACATGATTGAAAACAACCTCTTAAAAGCTGTAAATGATTAACCTAATCTTATCTATAATCTTTTGGATTCTCCAATCAATCTTCTTAGACCCTAAAGTTCAATTTAAGTACTTGATCATAACTTGAGAGTCTAATTTTGCAATCACCCTTATCCACCCTATCCTAAGAGCCTCCTGCAAACATCTTAGAAAAACATGCCCTTCTGCTAACTTATTGGATATAATTCCTAACTTTTCTACAAAAGTAAAAATTGGAGTACCATCCTCCAATCTACTTATCCCTCCTATATTAGCTCTTCCAAGATTTCCTCTGGATGCTCCATCTGTATTGATTTTTATGAAGTCTTGTGGGGGAGGCTACCATTGCTGAGTTCTATCCATCATTTTGTTGGTCCCTTTCTTCCTTTTATGTTGGGCTAATCCATTTATTATCTTTGATCGAGCCATAATTTGTTCCCATAGTTGATTTGAATTGTGAGGATGAATTAATAAATAATCAATAGTCTCTCTCAAATTTTCTATGGTCTTTAGCCAGACATAGTGGATGTCTCAAATTTCTTGTTGAAATATTCGCTTGTTTCTCTCCTTCCAGATGTTCTAGGGAAGAATAGTTATACATGTCCACACTATTTGGTTCACATACTAGTCTTTTCCTTCTTGTTTGCTCCAATATCTCCATAGTTGTTCTATGGATTGATCATTGGACCATATTAAATTTAGAATGGAAGCCATAATATTCCATAATATTGTAGCTATGGGGCACTCTATGAACAAATGGTTAATAGTTTCATTGTTATCCCAACACATTACACATTGAAAGGGCCCATTAAAACCTTTCTTCATAAGTTGCTCCCCTGTGAGAACCTTTTTATGGAGCAATAACCAACTAAAGAATATGATTTTTGGCCATAACTTTTGAGCCCATAACTATTTAAAAATATCTTGATGATGATGGGGATTAATAGGTTTTAAGGCTAAGTAGCCTTGAGCAATAGAGTACTCACCATACCCTAAACTATTCTAGCCAATGCAGTCCTCAGGTTGTAACCATGAAGGCTATCTCATTTGAAGGATTCTATGAATATCCTTTTTTTGAGCTTCAAAAAGTTGTATTGGCAACTCTTCTATTGGTACCCAACACCTTCCCACCTTAGCATTTCTTGTCTAATCTGTATAGTATTTGGCAACTTGTATCCAACTCATCCTATGCATTTTATCCATTATAGGCCTTAATTTTGGATGTTGGATAGACAACAAAAGGCACCCATCCCAAGAGTCTATCCAAAAATTTATCTTTTGACCATTTTGAGTAACCCAAAAGAGCCTTTTCTTTATCAAATCCACTCCAATTTTTAAGATCTTTAAAATTGGGGACCCTCTAGAAGGTAATTGATGATGAATTGAGTCAGATGGATCTTTATTTTCTGCATACTTGGCTCTTAGATTTCTGGTCCATAAGGCATTGGGGTGGCTAATTAATATCCAATATAATTTTCTTGCCGAAGCCTTATTATTCTTAACTATCAATCTGAGACCTAAGACCCCTTCATGAGTAGGAAGACATAGACTCTCTCACCTTACTAGTGCCCATTTCTTCTCCATTTTTGAACCTCTCTATAGAAATCTATGACTAATTTTGTTTGGTTCATTGAGCAAAAACTTAGGGATGTTCAACATTGCTAAAACAAATATTGGGATAAACTAAAGAACGAATTTGATAAGAGTTATTTGACCTCCTGATGAAAGCCATTTGTTGGTCCAATTGCCTATTTTTTTCTTCACTTCCTCTAATAACCATCTCCAATGCTCTTTCTTTTGGCTACCTAGATTAATTGGAACACCCAAGTATTTAATTGGGAGAGAATTTTTTTTTGAATCCTAGTCTATCCATTATCAACATCTCTTTTTTGGGTGAGCAATGAAAAAAAAGAACTTTATATTTGTCTTCATTAATAAGTTGCCTTGAGGCTCTAGTGAAACAATGAAGAATTTGCTTTATTGAGGTTGCTTCTTTTATAGTTGCCTTCCCCAAAAGAGTGGAATCATTAACATATTGTAAATGAGTGATAGGTTTGACTCCTTTAGCTATAGTAACTCCTTATAACCTATGATAATCTCGATTCTTAGCAAAATTCCTTCCCAAACATTCAGCAAGGATGATAAAAAGATATGAAGAAAGAGGATCTCCTTGTCTTATGCCTCTAGAAGTTGAGAACCAGTAAGTAGGGCATCCATTAAGAATAACTGAATAAGAAACTGAGGAAATACAACCTTTGATCTATTTTTTCCATTCTTGAGAGAATCCAAAATTTTCCAACACTTAGATGAGAAAGTGCCAATCCACCCTATCATATGTTTTGGATAAATTCAATAGAATAAACATGGAGAGGGATTTTGAACTTCCATAGAATGAATAGCTTCATGGGCTAACACTATCTCATCAACTATTTTTTGACCTTATTGTGAAGCAAAGGTTTGAGCCTTTCTGACATAATATTCGAAATAATTTTTTTAATAACATTATATAAAGCAATTGGTATATATCCAGTAATGTTATCCACCTCTTGAGCTTTAGGAATTATAGCTATAAAAGTCTTGTTGATATTTTTGAGGATTTATTTAGCCTTTCTAGCCTCTTCTACCACCTCAAGAATGTCATCTTGCAAAACATACCAAAATTCTTGATAAAATTAAATAGGAAAACCATTTGGACCTGGGGTTTTCCCCTTTTACATTTTTAAAACTACTTCTTATAGTTCCTTCCTAGTAATAGGAGTAGTTAGAGCCACATTCTCCTCATCAATGATAAGAGTAGGTATAGCCTGAAGAATTTCTTGTTGAGCTTCTGGATCAAGCAATTGGGCTATAAAGAGGTTTGAAAAAGAATTCACAGCTAATTAAGACATGCCTTCCCAAGTATGGAATATATATCCTAGATCATTCTTCAGAGAGGGTATAAAGTTATGAGTTCTACGAGCTAGGAGATACTTGTGGAAGAAACTTGTATTCTTGTCTCCATCTTGTAGCCATTAAATCCTTGACTTTTGTTTCCACATTATTTATTCCCTTCTGTCCCATTCCTTCACGTGGGTTGAAATATTAATTTCTCTCTTCACCCTGTTTTTTGTGAGTCCCTCAAGAATGAATTTTCTCATTCAAATCCTCAAATTGGGTTAGTGCTTCCATTTTCTTAGCCCTAACATCTCCAAAATCCTCCCAATTCCAATTATTTATTTTAAATTTAATATATTGTAATCTTTTGACAAAAAATACATCTTAGTACCATGTTTTGGCTTGTCTTCTTGCCATCATTGTTGTATCCTTGACTTGAGATATTCTTCTCTAAGCCACATTAACTAAAAATTAAAAGGAGTTGGCTCACCCTTGGTTTTCCACACTTCAATTAAAACTGGCCAATGATCAGATCCTGCATTGTTTAAGATTTTCACTTTTGGGATGTGTCCTTACATTAAATATTTATCTGAAAGCAAGAACCTATCTAGCCTTTCAAGAATGCATGTTGAGTCTTATATTCTATTGGACCAAGTCATAAAACTATTGGTTTTTTTTATATCCACTAGATGAAGGTTGGCCATGTTCCTTCATGAGTTTGTAACTCCCATACAACTTCCTACTTCCTGCTATTTTTTCTTCTAAAGAAAGGATAGAGTTGAAATCTCCTCCTATCAAATCCCAAGCTTCCAAAAATTGAGAGGTAATAGAAGTTATATTTCTCCATATTGTTTATTTATCTTCTATAGTACATGGAGCATAGACATTTATATAAAGAATAACCTGATCTGGATATCTGTTTTGGGCAACCAGTGCTAGCATTCCCTTACTCCCCATCATGCATTGTACTGTAATTTCCTTTGGATCCCAAATAATTGCCACTCCTCCCGAGAACTCTTGGTTGCTGAGGGACACTACTTTATTAGATGACCAAATTGTTTTTGCTATAATTTCCATTTCATCCATAGAAACCTTCGTCTCCTTAAGAAAGAGAAGTTGAGACTGATTTTTTTGAATCATTCTTCTAATTTTTGATTGTTTAGAAGAACTCCTTTAAGTCCCCTAATATTCCAAGTGATAATATTCATAATTAAACCGATTTGATGTTATATTATTTTTTAATTCTTCTATTTGGAGATTTGAAATCCTACTAAATCCTCTCCTCTTTCTCTTTATTGGGAAGCTTTTAAGAAAAATCCTTGGCTATATGGCCATATTCGTGATAGATTCTACATCTAAAAGGGACATTTTCGTAGTCTACTTGTTGCTCCCATATTTATTTCCCATATTGTAAAGTAATCCTCTCTAGAATAGGGTTTTCAAGGTCAATTAGAACACAAATCCTAGCATAGATCATGTGATCCAACAATTGAGTGATATCAGCTATCATCATGAAGACTCCTAAAGATTTTTAATAGCTGCTAAAGTATTTAGATTCCAGTATTCTGCTTGGAGTCCGAATGAATTAACCTAGACAGGTTCCATTGATGGCATTTCTTCCTCAGCTTTGAACTTGGTATGCCAAGGCTTCATGAAAAGCCCTGCCCTACCTAAGAACCATGGCCCTCCTTGAAAATATCCTTCCTATATTTTTTAGTGGTAAACATAGCAAGAAAATAACCATTACGGTAAATAGATATTTGGAACTCACCTTTAGTTCTCTAGTTTTTGGTAGCCCATTGCTTGATGGGAGCCAGATTCGATTGAAATCCCATGAACCGATAAATTAATCCTCTCCTATACATAGTGTCTATTATCTCTTGAATATCCTCCATTGCCAACTCCACTAATGGAGATCCATTAGCTGCTTTCATACAACCCATATCTATTTTCCTTGGATCAATTTTCGGCATCCTCAATGATTTTCTTTGCAGTTGTTGGTTATTTTCCCCTCTTATTTAAGATGGTCTTACACTGATTGTTTCTTTAAAATTTAGTTTTCGAGGGAGAACCTTGGGCTCGATCCCTTTAGATTTTTTTTTGTGATTGGCTCTTTTTATTATATGCCCTAGCCGTAGTTGTAGTTTTATCGAGATCTGAATCTACCCTCAACATGTTATCTCCTTTTGTTTGACCCATCTCTTGAATCTTGTTTCTATTTTGTTTAAGCCCTTGTATGTACCTTCAAAAAGGATACCCTTCCTCCTTATTTTATGCTATGAACTAAAAAGAGTGATCATTTTTGTTCAATACCTTTTCATTTTTTTGGATTTGTTGGTCCGCATGCATGGAGGAATATTGGATATTAATTTTCCCTATTCGCCTTGCTTGTTGCTCACTTGAATCGATGCCATGAAGATTATCCCCGTTGAACATAATTTTTGCATGATCATGTTGGATTCCTGATAACCCTCCAGGAGGCCCACAGACCCCCTGAATATTTTGCCCCAAAGGGCCTTCTTCGTTGATCTCCACTACTTGTGCTCATAGCACTCAACCTCCACAAAATCCAAGAGGTGCTCTGATCATTGATAGTCATAAAAATTATAGTTTACACTTAGCAAAAACCCTCATTGTTTGCCCAATCATTCCAATCCAAAGTCCATAAGATTTTGGTCATTAGATATGCATCCTTTGTCCTATTATTTTTTTGTCCATTTAAAAAGATATTTTAATATAGCCTTTCTCTAATCTATAAAAATGACCTCATGAATGCTTTGTTAGAATTTCCTTGATTATATTATCATATTGAGCTAACTATTTCATATTAGGGCAATAAACAAATAGGTATAAAGATGGGTATCATTTTATCTTGTAGTACCACCTAAGATACATGTATATGGTGCATTCCAATCTATTTTTAAAAATATATTAAGTCAATTTTAATGGGTTTTAGACTAAGAGAAAGAAATAACTTTTCACCAAACTTGATTCTACTCATTTAGGTGTCAATCGCCTACCACTCTTGCACATTAGGCCACTATACCCTCATTGAATTGAACTTGAGATTTTTTTATGAAAGACAACATATTTCAAACACTCAATCTCAACTTGATGGACTATATTAATTATAGTATTATTTCATTGTATGTTATTAAGCATAAGAGGTCTCGCATCTCAAAATATAAAATTTCTATTGTTTGATGTCTATGCTATTTTCTATAATTTACATTTTAGATTTATCTACTTCTAGATTCAATATGACTTAGCATAATCTTCTTATTATATAATAAAATGCATAAATTAAAGCTAATAACATTATGTATTAGACTATGATTTCTATTACAACTGGGTGGGTAAAACTCCATAGTCAACTTTTTTATTTGTAATATGGTGTTCTATTTATCATGTGACAACCACCCCATAAAAACAAGTCCTCATCTTGAGTAGAGGTATAAGAACAATGATATATGAATGTGAATATTGAGACAATTGTCATACATTCATAAACATGGTCTGGCCAGTTTCTACAAAAAATTTATTAGAAACTTTAGCAGTATTTGTGCATCTCTTACAGAGACAATGAAGGGGAACAAGAAGGAATTCCAGTGGACAGTTGGAGCAGACAAAAGCTTTGATATTCTGAAGAAGAAGGTCACTGAGCAACCCGTCTTAGCACTTCCGTATTTCAATAAGGTGTTTCAAGTGGACTGCGATGCGAGTGGCAATGCGATAGGAGCCATATTGAGCCAAGAAGGTAGGCCTATAGCTTATTTCAGTGAGAAGCTCAATGATGCCAGGAGAAAGTATTCGGTATATGATCAAGAGTTATACGCCATAGTTCAAGCACTCAAGAAATGGAGGCACTATTTGTTGTCGAAAGAGTTTGTTCTCTATACCGACCATCAAGCGCTGTAGTATATTAATAGCCAAGGAAAATTGAATCAGAGGCACCTAAAATGGGTAGAGTTCCTGCAAAGCTATACCTTTGTGCTGAAGCATCGGAGTGGAAGATCCAATAGGGTGGCAGATGCACTGAGTAGGAGGCAATGCCTGATGATAGAAATGAAAGTGGAGGTTGTAGGGTTTGCTGAACTCAAAAACTTATACCCTGTAGACCCCGATTTCACAGAAGCTTGGAAAGCCTGCACTGCGCCTGTTGTGTTGGATAGGACTAAATGGTTGGATTACCTGATTCAAGATGGAATGTTGTTTAGGGGGAACCAATTGTGCATTTCGAGGAGCTCAATGAGAGAGAACCTCATTAAAGAAAAGCACAGTGGGGGTTTAGCTGGACACTTTGGTCGTGACAAGACCATCTCACTGGTTAGTGAAAACTACTACTGGCCGCAATTGCAGCAGGATGTGGCAAAGTTTGTGCAGAGTTGTAGGATATGCCAGATGGCAAAAGGTGTGAGGCAGCCTACTGGTTTGTATCAACCGCTACCTATACCTAAAAGACCGTGGGAAGATATCAGTATGGATTTTGTGCTTGGTTTGCCTAGGACGCAGAGGGGGCATGACTCCATATTTGTGGTAGTGGATAGATTTTCGAAAATGGCGCATTTTATCCCGTGCCAGAAGACTAGCGATGCGGTCCATGTAGCTGGTTTGTTCTTTAAGGAAGTGGTACGCCTGCATGGGCTGCCAAGAAGCATTGTGTCGGACAGGGATACCAAGTTTGTAGGATATTTCTGGAAGACCCTGTGGAAGAAACTGAAGACGGAGTTAAAGTTTAGTTCTGCATACCACCCTCAAACAGATGGGTAGACAGAGGTGGTTAATAGGAGTTTGGGCAACCTATTGCGATGCTTGGTAGGGGACAAGCCCAAGGGATGGGATCTAGTTCTACCACAAGTAGAATTCGCGTATAACAGCTCGATCAATCGGAGTACCAATAAGTCACCATTCCAGATCATCTATGGGAGCAGCCCAAGAAATGCCTTAGAGTTGAGAAGGATAGATACGAGGGAGAAATGCAGTGCTGAGGCAGAAGATTTTGTCGAACATCTAAAGGGAGTGCATGAGGAAGTGACAAAACACATTGCCAAGATGAATGCTCAGTACAAGACAAGGGCAGATCAAAAACGCAAAGCTAAAGAGTTCAAAGTAGGAGATTCTATCATGGTCCATCTGAGGAAGGAGCGGTTTCCTACCAAGACCTATAACAAGCTGAAAATGAAGAAATTTGGGCCATGCAAGATCGTTGGCAAACGGGATTCGGGTAATGCCTACGAGGTGGAGTTACCAAACGAACTTAACATCTCCCCCGTGTTTAACATCTTGAATTTGGTCGAGTATCATGAAGGAGAAAGCAGTGAGATACCCAGTCCAGATCTGTGGAGCATTCCAGCAGCCATCCCAGTTGCGGACGAGATAGAAGAAGTTCGGATATGCGTGAGGGCCGAAGTACTAGGAACAGGAGTTACTCGGAGTACTTGGTCAAATGGAAGGGCGGACCCATTGAAGACGTGACTTGGTTATCAAAGGCCGAGGTTGATCACCTGGGTCTACCTCGGAAAGATCAGAAGTGAGGTCACTTCTCAAACTCACCCCGGGTGTCTGATGCAAGAGCATCCGGTGGCGAAGCTGCATTCTTGCATCACCCAAAATGTATTTTTTTTTAAGTACTAAAACTGTCGCGATATCGCGACGCTTTTTGAAGAAGGGCGCCAGCGGGCCAAACTGTCGCGATATCGCGACGCTTTTTGATAAAAAGGGCCAAGGTGCAAAACTGTCGCGAAATCGTGACATTTTTGAGGCAACGCAGCCGTGATGCGAAATGGTCACGAAATCACGACATTTCCAGGTCGGAAAGGTCAAGGCGCCAAACGGTCGCGAAATCATGACAGTTCCGAAGAAAAGCAACTTCAGCGCCAAATGGTCGCGAAATCGCGATGTTTTCGAAGCAAAGCAGCCTTAACGCAAACTGGTCGCGAAATCGTGACATTTCTGAAGTAAAGCCGCTCGGGCACCAAATGGTCACAAAATCGTGACATTTTCGGGGAAGAGCAGCTTGGGCGCCAATTGGTCGCGAAATCGCGACAACTCCGAGGCAAAGTCACTTGACTGCCAAATGGTCGCGAAATCTCGACACCTTCGAAGACAAGGTTCAAGGACGTCGCGAAATCACGACACCTTCGAAGACTAGGTTCAAGGACGTCGCGAAATCGTGACACCTTCGAGGACAAGGCTCAAAGACGTCACAAAATCGTGACATATCCGGAGGCAAGGTTCCAAAACGCAAAGTGGTCGCGAAATCGCGACGCTTCCGGTGCGAAGACTCAACAGCGCAAGGTGGTCGCGAAATCGTGACACTTCCGAGCCAAAGACTCAAGGGCGTGAAATGGTCGCGAAATCGCGACATGTCGCGATTTCACGGCCCGAAATGAAGCAGCGAGTACGAAATACAAAGATGTCACGAAATCATGACATGTCGTGGTTTCGCGGCCCAAAGGAGGAAAGTGAGTAAGAAAGGCCTAGACGTCGCGATTTCGCGACGTGTCACGGAATCACGGCCCCAAGGAGGAGAGAGAAGCCTAATGTCGAAAACGTCATGATATCGCGACCAAAGAGGAGAGAGAAAGTATTGGAGCAAAAACATCATGATATCGCGACCAGAGCGCTCACGACGTTGACTAGCCGACGATTGCAGAGACCAGTGCAGAGGGACACGTGGTGTGAAGTTACAGGTGGCCCGAGAGTATGGAGCGGTTACAGGGACTCTGGCAAGGGGACACCTGGCATCAAATTACAAGCGACTTGGCTCACTCCTATGAATGATGATATGGCGGATGGATTGACAGGCGGTCGCAGCGCACTCCGCCACCCCAGACCATGATAACACGAGGCTCCTGGCAGCATCTCGCAGGTGCAACAAAAAATTTGTGTGGGTGGTTAGAGAAGGCCGCACTTAGTGTAATGATGTGAAAAGGAGGTGGCGGCCGAGGATAAAAATGCGGCACATACATTGTAAAGGGACTCTTGGCCATTTTTGAATAGGATCGTTGTGTATTCGGAGGAAGACCTCTGTTTAAGGAAAATTTGCTGGAATTCGTCTGTGTGTTTCTGAGCTTTGCGTTGATCTTTGTTGTGTGTTGTCTTAGCTCTATATCACACAAAGAGAATTGATTGTGAAACATTTTTGAAGACATATCTCCACAAAAGTAAAAATTTATGGGCACATCATCTTTTGATTGAAGTCTTGTTGTATTGAATGTTGTAAAATATAAGGTGGAGTAAAAAATATTGTTTGATAAGCATTGTTGGAAATATTTGAGTGGGTTTTATATGCATGTTTGGTGTATGTTTAGAGAGCATTTGAGATAGATATTGAAGATTATTTGAGTTAGGGTTTGAGACCCACATTGTGCTCTTTGTTTGGAGAAGTATGAAAACACTTGTTTAGGGTTTGTGAGCAAGTTGTGTTTCATTGATTGAATGATTAAGTGAAAATTATTGAGCATTGGTTTTAAGTGATATTAGAAGTGAATGTGCAAACATTAGAAATCAGATTTATGAAAGTGACTGACTTAATGATTGAGTAGAATATATTGAGTTTTTGATAGAGTACATCATTCTCTATATGTTCTAGAGGTTAAACGAATTCTAGATAGAATATGTCTAAATTGCTTCAAGTTAAAGGAATTACCTTGAAGATTAGACAAAGCATTTGATAGTTTTGTGTGCAAGATTTGAGATTGATTGAGTTGTTTTGAGCATGTACTAGATTAGATTTGAGAAAGTCTTAGTGAAGACTTGAGAACATATTGAGCAAGTCTTAGTGAAGGCTTGAGAGCAGATTGAGAAAGTCTTGGTGAAGAATTGAGGGCATATTTGAGGTAAGTCTTAGTGAATGCTTGAGAGCATAATGAGCAAGTCTTGGTAAAGACTTGAGAGCAGATTTGAGGTAAGTCTTAGTGAAGGCTTGAGAGTAGATTGAGCAAGTTTTGGTGAAGACTTGAGAGTAGATTTGAGGTAAGTCTTAGTGAAGACTTGAGAGCAGATTGAGCAAGTTCTTGAGAGGACTTGAAGGCATATTTGAGGTAAGTCTTTGTGAAGACTTGAGAGCAAAGTTGATTGATTTATTTTTTCAAGCTTTGTGTTAAGGCTTGGGAAAAATCTTAGCAGAGTTGATTTTTGATTGGATCAAGCTTTGTGTTAATGCTTGAGGACAGAGTTTGGTATATATTAGAGAGCAGATTTGTGCTAGACCTGAGATAGAGTTAGAGCATATTTGTACAACACTTGGGATAGATTTTGGTGTAGATCTAAGATATATTTGAGAGTAATATTTGGAGGGGATAAAGTAGAGGATAAAAGTCTCTAGTGGATAGAGATCCATTAGCTAGTGTGGTGAGGACAGAGGTATTTTGTGGAGAGAGATTCACAATCCAGAGTAGTGGGGGTAGAAGTCTTCTAGAAGATCATCAACTAGAGCAGAGGAGAACAAATTTCTCCTATGGATAGAGATCCATAAATGAGAGTAATGCGAAAGAGTTATCCTATGGAGTGTGATCCACAAACAAAATAGGAAGATAGAGTTCTTATGTGGAGAGAGATCCACGAACCAGCTGAGGAGATAGAGGTCTCCTGGATCAAGTTCCATGAACTAAAGAAAAAGGGAAAGAGTTCTCTTGTGGAGAGAGATCCATAAATCAGAGTATAGGGGATCGGTGCCTCCTTTAGATAGAGGTCCATAAACATTGTAATAGGGAATTGATTCCCAAGAAAATTTGTTGAGAAAAATTAGTAGAAAGATTTTCTTCATGGAGTAGCCCACATTGGGTGAACCACGTTAAATTGGTGTCTTTATGAGTCTATTCTGTGTGACGATTTGTGCATTGCTTTGATTACTGCTATTGATATTACCATTGATAATATTGGATAATATTGTTTGGGAAATAAAAGTGAAAGTTGGTCTTATACTATTCATCCTCCCTCTCAGTATAAGCTTGTGTTATTCAAAAAGTATTTGGGGGGTTGTTATTTTGGTTTTTGTTCTTGTTTTGGAGAGAAAATAAAGAGCACATACGTGAAGAATCTAAGAGCGGTGAAAGAAGACTGATTTACAGAAAGGAAGCGTAGAGACCGATGTCAACTAACAGGTATAACTCTTTTGAATAAGAAAAATTATCTTTTAGAATGATACAAGAATTATGTGTTATGTGGTAAGATCATCTATGGAACAGTCAGAGATCGTTAGTGGATGAAAATATTGTAGTTGTTGTTGAATGAGTAATGAAAGTTGTTTTATCTTTGCTGACTGTGGAAAGAAGAAAAAAGTTTGTGTTTGTTCTCGTATATAGATGGTTTTGTGACTAAAGCTTACGTTTACTCTAATTTTATATGGATGTCTTGTTGTTGCATTATTTCCCAAGCCATGTTTTTCAGGTTTATTTGGGAATATCTTTGAGTAAAGTTTCCATAAGAGTAGAGTTAGCTAGGAGTTGACAATATTTAACTCTTGTGCATATTGCTTTAGTGGAAAATTGCATTTGGAATTGTTGAGATTCTTTAGAAAAATCCTTTGGTGGCATAGGATAGTTGTTGAAAGAACTAGAGGTGTTCCATAGAATTTAAGCCAAACCTCCGAAAGTGAAAACAAAGGTTGGACTTGTGAACTTAGTAAATGTTGTTGTCTACTTAAATTCTTCTAACAAGTTTGGCTTGTTGGTAATTGGTGGTTGTGGAACAAATGGAAATTTTGTGAATGTTTTCTATCTTAACTAACTAGAAGAAAACAATGAATGATGGTTTAAAATGAATAGGTGATGTTTTCTTTTGGAACGCTTCAATAGAATGAAGTATGGCATGGTTGTAGTGTGCAAGTTTTATTTTGAATGTGATTATATGATAGACTTGTGTTCTTTGTATGGGAGTTGTCTCTGATACCGAAGCATGGACAAACCCTTTCTAGTGACCAATGTTTAATCTGCTAGGACGTGCTAAAATCCAAATCTACGGTAGAGTCATGCTTTGTTGAGTGATGGTGTACCAACAATGAGCTTTGACAGAGATGTGTTGAAAAATCATTTGCTAAAAAGTTAGAGAAGTTTGAGTATATCATGCATTGGTAGTTTTAAATATCTTCTTTTGTAATTAGGTAGTCATAGTGGTGGACTATGGAACAGAGTCTTGTGTATAAAGAAGATTGCATTATGTTTCTATGAGGAAACTCTCTTTGTAATTTCCATGGCAGTGGATGACTTTGTGTTGCATTGTTGGAATAAATCTTTCAAGATGTTATAGTAATTGGTTTTGGTTGGAAATAATTCTTTATGTACTATTTTAACTGTGTTGTTATGTTAGATGGGAATGATGAACGGATGAACTATGCTAAGGACTTTGTGATTAATTTTCTAAGGATCATATTTGCGATGAGCTTAAGGGAAAACTCTTTAGAATGTTTAAATCCATTTTTGTTTAAGTTGGCAATGCATACCTTGTTGTTATCTCACGAATACAAGAATGAAGTAAAACATGAATCATCTTCTAAGAATTTATATTTAATGTTTCGAAGGCGGACATAAGAGGATAACATGAGCAAGTTCTTTGTTTTTTCCACTTTGCTTAGATTAGAATTTGTTAACATGGAAAGACTCTTAGAGCTTCTAAGAATAAACTTAAAATTTCCCCGTGAGCTAAGTGCTTGCATGAACTGAGAAGGACTTAACCGAAGTAGTCAAAATTTTTGGATGGTATATCTGAACTAGTGTGCTGAACAGTTCTCGATTTAATCGCTCTTTGAAGTACGAGGAAATCACACTAAAAGAATGAAGCTTAAGACTTTAGCCAAACATAACCTCAGATAAATCCAAGTTACAGTGGACATGGTTCCTTATCTTAATGAATTAATTAAAATGGATGCTTCCAGTTAGGCCAACCCCTTAAAGGATGAAGGGGCACACCATCTATTGCTAGCATAATGCAAACTCATTGAATGACCAATGGAGTTTGCAAAAATATGCGTAAACCTTCTCAATATATAGAAGAGGGGAAGATCTACACTAAGTGACTTGTGTAGCGCAATGTATCGGGCATCACCTTTTGAAAGACAAAGAAGGTATGCTTCTACATTAAAGGACACTTGTAGAGATGTGGGTCTACTGGAAAAACCCTTTCAAAAGAAATAAAGGAGAAGGTGATAATCTAATACTAATTAAGGTTAATAATAAACTCATTAATAAGCTAAACACTTATCCGTGGGATAATATGGTTAGAGGAAGGAGTGGGTTTAAGGGGTTTGATGTCCTTAAGCTACTAAAAAAAAATTGTGTGTAGAATTTTTGGGTTGTTACAAAGCACCCATTATAGAATGATCGCCAAGCGATGGTCAGAAAACCACCACTTGGTGGGAGGCTTATGCACCAGTAGTCGACATAGTGTTAGTCAATCTACTTGCGTGTTGTTTTACCCACTAGCTTTGTTGTTGTTTAAGGTTGTTTACTTCTTGCATGTTGCTAACCCACCTGTGTTTGATTCATTGACTGATTGAGTTGGTTGGCAAAAATAATGAATCCCCATTTTTTGAATGATCACTAGTTAATTTATCAAATTAAAAGAATGACTTTTTGCTTTTAGAATGATCAGTGAAGGATTTATTAAATTGGAAGGAAGGACTTTGTCATGAAAATAATGGTATTTGTATACTTAAATTGAATAAAGGACATTTGATTTATTTGAATTAAAAAGATGATTTATATAAGTATTTGATTAGTTAAGGGTATGGGACCTTAATTGATTAAAGAAATGGGTTTTGTAAGTATTTGATTAGTTAAGGGTATGGGACCTTAATTGATTAAAGAAATGAATTTTTTAAGTATTTGATTAGTTAAGGGTATGAGACCTTAATTTATTAAATAAATGGGTTTTGTAAGTATTTGATTAGTTAACAGGACCTTAATTATTTGACTAGTTAAGGGTATGGGACCTTAGTTGATTAAAGAAATGGGTTTTGTAAGTATTTTATTAGTTAAGGGTATGGGACCTTAATTGATTAAAGAAATGAGTTTTATAAGTATTTGATTAGTTAAGGGTATGGGACCTTAATTGATTAAAGAAATGGATTTTGTAAGTATTTGATTAGTTAAGGGTATGGGACCTTAATTGATTAAAGAAATGGGTTTGCAAGTATTTGATTAGTTAAGGGTATGAGACCTTAATTGATTAAAGAAATGGGTTTTGTAAGTGTTTATGGGTATTTGATTAATTAAAAGTATGGGCTTTTGATTAATTAAATAAATAGATTTTATGGGTATTTGATTAATTATACGTATAGTCTTTTGATTAATTAAAAGGATTAATAGTATGGGTATTTGACTAATTAAAAGTATGGGATTTTGATTAACTAAGAAATGAATTTTATGACTATTTGATTAATTAAAAGTACGAGATTTTGATTAATTAAAGAAATTAATTTTATGGGTATTTGATTAATTAAAAGTATGGGTTTTTGATTAATTAAAAGAATGAATAGTATGGGTATTTGATTAATTAAAAGTATGGGCTTTTGATTAATTAAAGAAATGAATTTTATGGGTATTTGATTAATTAAAAGTATGGGCTTTTGATTAATTAAAAGAATGAATAGTATGAGTTTTTTAATTAATTAAAAGTATGGGTTTTTGATTAATTGAAAGAATGAACTTTATGAGTATTTTGATTAATTAAAAGTATGGACTTTTGATTTATTAAAAGAATGTTTATTGAATTATTCCATGCATTGATAAATGATAAATGAATTTCATTCTTAAAGGATAAAATGACTCTCCTTCTATGATGAAATGAATGATAAATGACTTTCATTCTTAAATAATGAATACACTTTTGAGTGATTAATGAAAGAAGTATGCTAGTATGGAAAAAGGGAATATTAGATGAAATAATGGGTGTGGGAAAATTATGGGATTTCCTCCTAATGATTGATTGAATGATTTATGCATGATTACATTGTGTAGATTGTATAGTTGCAATTTGGCATCCAATTTATAAATGCACATGTTTCATAAGTTATTTAGCAAATGCATTTAGTTGCATGCTTCATAAGATCTATGAGTTGTCTTAATCCCTTACTACCATCAACTGAGCAATGGAGAAGCAAGAAGGACTAGAGAAGACTTATATAATTCAAAACATGGACCCTTTGACATAGATTAGTAAAGCTCTTATTATGAAAAGCTTATTGTAAAATAGACTCTAGCATGAGTAATCTCCTAGTTTGGATGATGATGTAATGCTCTACTCTTTTATTGTGGTAATATTTTTACCCTACATGGAATGTGTAATGATTTAGGTTATGAATGTGTTCATTTATATATGGAAGATGTATCTTTTACTTTGTTATTGATAAAATATCTATGATATCATATTTTCACTAACTATCATGCCTTGATAATGAATTAGATAGGAATTACATCTTATTCATGTGTCTTCTTTTGATGAAGTTGTAGATGTTATCTAATGCTTAAATTAAGTAGGTAGACTTAATCACATCCTTATTTAAGAGAAGATAGATAGGAGATCTTTATGGTTTAATGAATTTTAGGTGATTAGAAATGGTATCTAAGAATGTTAATGCTTATGAGTTGGAAGTAGAGAGAGAAACCTAAGGGATTATGGGATCCCTTATGAAGGAACTTTGAGTAATATTGTTTTTTAAAATTTATTCTATAACCTAAATTTAGATAGATGCGTGAAGACATCAATTAGATTTAGGATCAATGAATTTTTCTATCACCAGGAGTGATGGATGGAAAATGTTAGCTCATCGTGGGGATGAGTTGAAAGCTTATTAGCATTACGCTTAGTGCACCTACATAGATAGACTTATGTATGGTGTAGTGATCGACGTACCCTTTTGACAAGAAAAAAGGGATAAGTTAGCTCATTGTGGGGATGAGACTGATAACTTA
This sequence comes from Wollemia nobilis, assembly GCA_028583015.1. Lineage (NCBI taxonomy): Eukaryota > Viridiplantae > Streptophyta > Pinopsida > Araucariales > Araucariaceae > Wollemia > Wollemia nobilis. The sequence continues at coordinate 9,032,370 of JAQPPZ010001028.1, forward strand.
TTTGCATTATGCTTAGTACACCTACATAGGTAGACTTATGTATGGTGTAAGGGATGGGCATATCTCTTTGACAAATTAAAAAGGGATAAGTTGGATCATCACAAAAATGAGACGAACGACTTAATCACAAGATATTAAGTTAATATACAACTTCATAAAATGGCTTATGTTGGGTGGGGATATGTATATCCCTATAGAATGTATATATAATTAAAAAAAAAAAAAATCTCTCTAGTTGGTTAGATTTTTTTTGGGTTGTTACTAATGGTCCCCTAACCCACAAGAGTCTTGAGAATCATTATAGTTAGTTTCTCTAAAACCAACATTCAATATTTCATTTAACAAGAGAATCCCATACTTCTCTTGTATAATGATTCCTTAACTCACATGAGTCTCAAGAATCATTATAATTAGTTTCTCTTTCAAAACCATCCTTCAATATTTATTTTAACAAGAGAATCCCATACTTCTCTTTTATAATGATTCCTTAACTCCCACGAGTCTCAAGAATCATTATAATTAGTTTCTCTTTCAAAACCATCATTCAAAATTTATTTTAACAAAAACTTCCTTTCTATTCATTATCAACAAAAGCAACAACCCTATTTATATTTCATAAACAAAATACAACAACTAAGATCTTGATAACTCACAAGATTTTTCATACATTCAAGGACAAAAACCCATGAACATAACAAAAACAAGAAGCAAAGATATTAACTCTTCTTCTCAACCACTTTTTCCAAAATAAAACAATTCTAGTAATGGATAACCCCATAACAATTCCATTCACTAAATACACTAAACATAACCCTTTTAACCCTCAAATTAAAAGATATACATGCTAAGCTACTATTCACTTTTGAAGCTTCATTAAACATAGCATCCTTATATTTTCTTCCAATTAAAGAAACTATAAAGCATTACTTTAGAACATTAAGACACTTAAAACCAAACTTATGCTATCTAACATTATGCAAATAAAAGCAAAGCACTAAATTCACAACAATGTACTCAAGATCAACAACTCGCAAAGCAAACCAATGCAAAAGCAACAATGCCTAAAAAGTAAGGCATCCTTACATAGAGGCACTTAACCATGCACTCACTAGATGTGTGGCACCACTACAATAGTCACTCGAAAACCATGCATGACCACCCACAACACATAGAAAATTTAATACAATATGAGGGAAACTACCAAACCTGATCCTCTCCTAAACTAAGCACATAAAATGAATGCAAAGTCACAGTGCTTCTCACACTGTAGACCAAACAAGGTTAAGGATACCTATATGGTTGATCGAGTCGCCATAGGGGAAAACACGCTACTGACTAGCCATAATCAGCATGGAACTCCACGCTTGCGATTTAGGATAACATGACACACAAGCTCTTAAAGCAAAAACATGCTTAAAAGAAGCTTAACGTAAACAAAAAATAAACCACATAGAGATCACACCACTAGTCAAAGACGAACAATTATCATAAAACAGGAAATAGAAATGATGCATTCCAGAACCACTCACAAAGTTGGTTTGACTATGGTGCCCACTTAGAAACTCAACCAAGAAGCCATCGAACGAACAATAAACAAAAAGGAATATTGCAACGTCCAAGAGTAACATCAAAGACACAAGGAAACATTGCATAAAACACAGGCAACAAGCATAGGTTTACCTCTCAAAGCTTACCTTCTAAAACCAAAACTTACACCCTCTGACTCCTTGCTCCTCTTCACTTGCTTTACCTCCAAAAAAACCTCCACAAAACCCTACATTGAGCCTCCTAAAAGTAGCTTGAATCCAATTTGTATTTGATGGCCACCATTGCCATCATGTTTTTTGGCTTCACGTAATGTATCTTCGGGTGGCGCCAGCAAGATTTGTCGAGGTCTAGCAAGAGGTTTAGTATTATAACCAGTCGATTGAAAGTAAAAGCATACCTCCTTACTGTCTTCATTGACGATTTTCCCCCTATGTCAAAAATGTTGGGGTTGTCTTTAGAGGTCCCATCAAACTTCAAAAGGCATTTGGTTCCTAACTTTTCTCGATAAAGCGGTTTTTAGGCTTTTTTAATATTGCATGGATAGGATAGTATCCCTAACAAGACATTGAATTTTGACCATGGTTCTATCTATATTGGGAGCTTCTTCTTTGAAAAATTTATTGTTTTTATTGTTCCATATTCCCTAGAGAAAATATATGGGGATGATTTCCCAAGTTTGGAGCATGAATATATCATTTTTAATTTCTATAGGTAGGAAGGTATTTTTAGGAGAAATAAACTCAAGTATTGAAGAGAGGATGGGGGCTTCACTCCAACCAAGAAGACCTTCATGAAGATTGGCCCATACTTCTCTAGAGAAAGGGTATGCCAAAACTAGAAGAGCTATGCTTTCTTCCTAAATATAACATATGGGGCGGATAGACAAACAAACAAATCCTCTTTTTTTAGGTTATCCTGAGTAAGCTAATGATTGTGGTAAGTAGTCCAGAGAAAGAATTTAACCTTTGGGATTGAATAGGGAGTCCAAATAATATTCCAAGTAATGTTACCTACACAATTGGGATTGATTATGGACTTATATCCCTTATCTATTGTATATCTTCCATATTCAGTGGGAGATCCCCATATGATTAAATATTTATTTTCAGCATAAGGTGACAGTATTCCAATCAATTGAGATTTAACCATCTACTAGTGAGATTGTAAATTTGTAGGAAGGCCAAGTTGTTCTTCATTTTTCAACTTCTAACTATGCATTATGGAATTGAGAGTTTTGAAATTATTATAATTTAGCCACTCCCATAGTGAAGGCTCTATGTGTAGTCTAAAATTTCCTAAAATATTATTTGACATAAATACTTCTTTACCAGAGATGAGATTCCATGATATATCTTCTATAATAATGACTTTGGCCTTTTGTTTTCAATGAGTTTACACAAGTTTTTATGAGTGGTCTCGGTCCCCTCATAATGACTTTGGCCTCTTGAATTTCCTTCCAGAATTCAAATATTTTTAGAGCTTTTGGATTGACAAAAGCATCTAGTCTAGTTTTCCTATTGCAAGATTTGTGCACCAACACTTGCACCCACCATTTTAAGGGTTGAGTAATCATTTCCTAAACTAGTTTTGCTTTTAATGCCAAACTTTGCTTACTTGTTGCTTTAATACCGAATCCTCCTTTACTCATAATCCTAGCTATGATATCCCATTTAATTAGGTTGTATTTCCTTTTGTCATCCTGTTTACCCCATGCACATAAAAATATTATAATAATCTTCTCCAACTTGTTAAGAAAGGGATTTTGTGCATGGATAATAGACCATTGGTAGATAATTAAAGCATTGATGATAGCCTTGATTAAGGTCATTCTTCCATTAACTACTCTTATTCATGCTCAAGTCGATAGGGATTCCTAAATATTTGAAAGGGACATTAGTCTTGCTTTTACTACCCAATATTCTCTTTATCTCTTTGATTTATCTATTATCTTTGCTAGAGAAATATATTGAAGAATTATCATGGTTTATATTTTTCCTTGTTGCTTCCTGCTATGTTTTGAGAACCTTTTTATTCTTATGACTGGCAATTTTGTGGCTCTATTGAATAAGATTAGATCATCTACAAATTGAGCATTATTCATTCTTTGAACCTTCTAATGGATTAGAAGTTTTGGAAGTTTTTTTAAACCCCTTTGTTGTTCTAGTAGCGAGGATAGGCCTTCTATTGTTAGATTGAATAAATATGGGGAAAGTGGACAACCTTTTCTAACTCCTCTAGAATCCCGAAATAAGGTAGTGGGTAAGCAAATAAGAAGAAGAGCAATCTAGGGTCTTGAAATACATGTTGCTATTCATTTTCTAAGTTATTCATGAAATCCCACCTTGCTTAGAATTTTGAAGATCATGTCAATTAGTTCTATCGAAAACATTTGCCATATCTACTTTGAGAGTCATGCCACTGGATTTGCCATCCCTGCTAGAGTGTATTATTTCCTGAACTAGTATGATTCCTTCATGAATCCTCCATCCTTTTACAAATCTAATTTGGTTGGGGGAGATGATTATATCCATCAATGAAAAACATTCTATTTTTTTATGGTTTTAGATATTATTTCGTACGATGCTTTACAAAGTGATATTGGCCTAAATCTTCATAGTAAATGGGAATGTTTTACTTTAAATATCATAGCCAAAAAGGTGGAGTTGATTTCCCCATGTATTTGTTGTTTGTTCTTGCTTTCTTCACCCATCCCCAAAATATTTGTCTTGATAATGTTCCAAAAATCCTAATAAAAATTTACATTGAATCCATTGGGCCTTGGTGCTTTAATGCATTGCATGGAAAATACCACTCATTTAAGCTCCTTCATGGTGATACGTTGTGTAATGACCCTCATTGGTAGAACTTATTCTTAACATTGGTTTATGTATTGATGTGTGGATATCTAATGCATAATCTCAGTTTGTGTTACCATTATGTGTTGGTAATTGCACTTTATGCTTTATTTAGAATATGGTATTGCTAATGAATATGTGGTTGCAGGACCAGGTACTCTCATCGATGGATTGGCAGGGGACAACCACCAAATATGAGAGATAAAATTTTAGGAAATTATGGTGATGACTTGTTCATCGATAACTCAAGGGTAAAGAATACCCTTCATTTAGATGCATTGCATATTGCTTGTTGTTTGAATACACCGTTGGGCCATGAGATTGCTATGGGAAAAGGAGTCATCCTTAGTAGGTAGGGGATAATGAGTTAGTTATCTTAAAAAGCCACCTACTGAAGGATAAAGCAATGTGTTGTATTACAAGTTGGATAAAGTCCTCATTTGCTTAAGTTGGAAGCATAGTTTTGATTGATTAAATCATTGAAGTATTAATATAGTTAGTAATATTAATACTTGAGATATTAGTATCAATGTTAATAATTAATATTAACATATGGTATTAATTGGTAAGTGATTAATTCAATTACTTTATTGTTAGCAATTAGCACTAAGAGGAAAAGGTGCTCCAAATGAGTGATTGGATTAATAACTTGTATTTTACCTTATACATATAAGCAGGCTTTAAATTAAAAGAAAGGTAAAGTTAATCAACCTTAGCCTCTAAAATTAATATTAGAGTTTTTAATATTTCTTAGAAGTTAATGTTTGAAATGCTTTTTAATCTTTAAACTTGAGAAAGATGGTGCTCAAGTGAGTTGGCCATCTTGGTAATATAGGATACATTACCCTCATGCACCATGGATGGATGTGCATGGGTGCCTTCATGAGAGTGTGGGTGGATGGGCCTTGGATTATATGTTGAGGGATCTTCTCTTTGATGGTTTTTTATGGTGGAGAATGATTGAGGTGGAGAAAAGTATCTTGGAGAAAGGATAAAGACTTGGAAAAGCATGACAATAGAGGTAATTTATGCAGTTCAAGATTTAAAATAGTTGTTATTTGGCATGATTAATTTAGTATAGCTTTTATGTTGAGGAATCTTCATTTATTTGAGTGTTTCGCATGGCTTGTTGTGTTGAGTTTGCACTTGATTGGGCATGCTTCAATTGTTATGAATATTTCTCCTATTTGTTTAAAATCTATATTTGATGCATGTTTCTTTCGTTTGGCCTTTGGTTTTTGAAGCTTGTGCCAATAGGTTGGATGTGTTTATATGTTTTTTCCTTGGGTTTGCGGTGATCCTTAGACTATTGAGCGGCCAGTTCGGTTGCCTCTAACCTGTATGTTTTCCTTGTTCTACATCTAGTGCTCAATTTCATTTGAAATTATCTTTGTTGTTAGTGCATTGGCTTTGCTTGTGTGTGTTTCAACCTTTTCTTTCTTAGACCTATGCCTTGCTTGCGTTGGTGTTAATCAGATCCCATAGCTCCTTTAATATTTTTTGGGTAAGTAGCTTTGGTTTGCATGATATGCTTATATTCTATCCAAGAATGTTTTGTAGCTATTTTCTTCCTTGTTGAAGTCATCTTTTGCGTAGGGAGGTAGCACCTTCAAACGACTATAGTGTGGAGGAAGTTTTTAGAACCTTTTTTTGTTGCTCTTTAGTTGCTTAGTTTTCTATTAAGGAGAGTGTATTTCCTTTTGATTGCTTTCTTTATGGAGTATATTTTGTTCTTGTAATGCTAATCTCTTTTAGTGGATTAATTATTGACTTCTATTAAAGAAGTAGAATGGTTTGGTTTTCTTAAAGGAATTAAGTTTGGTTTTCCTTCCAATAGATTAACATTGAATAAAAGTATGAATATAGTTTTTGCTTTGTATGGTCTAAATGTTATCTTATAAGACATTAGTATGTTTGAAAATGATAGTGTTCTTATTTATTTTATAAAGGAAGTTAGGGACCCCTTTTTATTTTATTGGCTAAATAATGTAAGCTTTGGGTATCACCTTGTAAAATGAGAAAAGAGCCTTGATTTTGGAAATGATTCTAATGATTTCCTGAGACTTGAGTAGGTAGGGAAATCATTAGAGAGAGAAGTATGGGATTCTCTCCTTGGTTGTTTAATTTTGTAATTGCATGGTTGCTTGCATTTATGCATAGAGCATTGTAGTTGCATTGCATTAAGAGTTGTCTTGATCCCTAAGTTTTTCTTAAGTCTAGGGAGATTCCTTTCATGAAGAAGATCATGAAAAGAAGATGGTGTAGAGGACATTTGGGTGGACTTGCTCTAGTGTATTTGGGAAGAAAATATTGTTATGTAAATGAAAAGTTTGGAATAATACTTGGTTATTCTTATTCCATTACTGATAAGGCTTGGAAGCCTATTTGTAAGTGCATGAAAATACTTTGGGTTTTATGCAATGAATAAATGAAATAATGAGTTAGTATTGATCTCTTTAAATGATGTTTTCATTATGGAAAGAAAAGAAAAACTATATGCTAGCATTGATCTAAATAAGGTTGCTTAAACTAAGTAGATGCTTTATGTTAGCATTATGTTAGAAGTTAGCATTATGACTACTTTAATCATGATTTAAATCTAGCAAGATGTTTCTTTCATACTAGCTTTATGTTGTTATGTATGATCTATTTCATCTTAGATTTAGCATTGTGTTATAACTATGCATGGAGTTTTCCGTTAGTACAATTTATTTGCATAATTAAAAGAGATGTTATTTATTGTTTTAACATGAATCTTGGGAGGGGTTCTTGGGCATTGATTTGGACCTTTTTTAGGATCCTTAAGTCAAAGAATGAACCCAATCATGGGAGGAGTTGCGATGATGCAATAACTAGGTATATGTGAGTCCTAGGAGTTGTGGTGATGCAATAGTTAGGCACTCACAAATTTGGAAGGAGTTGCAGTAATGCAATATCCAAATTCTTGTGATTGATACACCTTAAACAATGAGGACCAGGTTTTCCATAATTATGTAGTTAATAGAATCAATTATGAGATAGTTGTGGTGGTATCATGAACAGTGAGGTTTAGGTAACCATGTTCATTACTAGGTGAGTGGTTATGACCTTAGTTAGCCCACGAAGGTGTGATAACTAAGCACCAAGGCTTTATGCCTGAATAAACTACATAGACAAACTTATGGATAGGTTAGGGAATATACATTCCTCTTTAAGTGTTATGGACCTTAAAGGATAATACCTACGCTACAGTCAAATTGTCCTATACTGATGAGGATATAGGAAAGGTGGGGGGACCACTTTGATATTCTTCTAAATGGTGAGGTTTAGTAAGGTGAACCCCAAAAAATACGGGATGTTGGTCACTCCTATCCACTTGAGTGTCATCTATAGTGACATTAAACTCAAATGTGGTGAAGCCTTGAGAATGCTAAAAATAATATTGGGACTCCTTTGTGAACCTACTTGTGTAAAGAAAAAAATTATCTCTCTTGGGTTGGTTTTGGTGGGTTGTTATAGGTTGGGTCAACTGTTCATTTTCCTCTTGCTTCAAAGAGTAAAGAATTAGATTTAAAAGTGCTCGCTGATTGGTTGCATTAATTTCTCCATCTTTTCTCAACAAATATTTAAAGTAATCAAAAAGTTGTTTTTCATTTATTGCACATCACTTGATATTGTCCCAATTTTTATTTTTAGCTTTGTTACGGTGTTGTACATTTTCCTTTGTTGCACTTTCTCATGAAATATTTTGGTGTTTTTGTCACATTTCTTACACCATACCATTATAGATTTTGTACGTCAATTATCTTCTTCTTCTCTTTCCAGTTTCAATATCTGGGCTATGAGATATTGTTGTTCTTTTATTAAACTCTCATCTCCTCCTCTATTTTCCATTGTGTTTTGGACTTCATTCAATTTTATTTTTAGTATGGGGTAGGGTGTGTCCTTAGATTTCTTTTTGACCCACATTTGTGCATAACTTCCATTTTTCTTGTTGTCTTCTCATTCTTGTTGAACCAACTCTTTAAAGTCAGCCTCTATAGACAAAGTAGAGTTATATTTGAAAGGGAGGGGCCTCCAATTTGCTTGTTGATCAAACCACAAGCCAATTAGACAATATTTCTTAAGAGATTTTGCTTCTATGAGCTAATAGGTTGTCATCAATGAGAAATTGGTCTAATATATTTGCAATGAAGTTGGATTCGACTCTTTTACTAGTATAAGTATATTTTTCCCTTGTTAGTTGTACATCCAATAAGTTGTGTTATTGCAAGAGATCTTCTACTAGCTCTCTATTTAGGTATCTTTTGTAGACCCTCCCTTTTTTCTAGTGGATTTCAAAACTAGATTGAGATCTTCCCCAATCACCAAAATTTCCTACTAGGAGTTAGAATACACATTAAGCAACGTCTTCCAACACCGGTTCTTTTTAGCCAAGATATTAGCAAAATATCTTAAGAAATATTATCTAATTTCAGAAGACTTATATTATAAATATATTCATTGAGTACATCAATTCAGATTTGTGCACTTTGATGGATTACAAGAACATAGCTCAAAACAATAGAAGCATGGTTTGGAAATGTCATCCAACTATCAACAAAAAATGCAAGGAAAGAAGAAAGTTAAAGAGGCCAACTAATAGATGGTTTCCTACCTTAGTAACCGACTAGTGAGCCCCTATTTATATAATTTATGGTCTTCACTTAAAGTTACATTTTATAATTAATTGCTATGTAATTCCCATACTTACGTCATCCTAAAAGAAACTCCGATTTTGTTCATCCTGATTTTATTCATTACGACTTTGTCCAATCAACTTTGAGTGCTTTTGCTTGCATGGTGGCTCTTCTTTACCTTTGCCAAAGTCACCTCCAGAATGACTCTTTGTGCATTGCGGTTTCATTCATCCTAGCTTTGTGCATGAACTCCTTTTGCACAATGCCAACTTTTGGCTTGAAGATATTGATGTCATTGCTAGGGGACCCCTGCCTTTGTGCATCATGGCCTTCTTCGTCCTAGCTTGGCACATATTTGAAATTGTATGATGTCAAGCTAACATCATCGCTAAGAAGGGCCCAATTTCATTCATCCTGACTTTGTGCACCCCTTGAGCCGTCGAAACACTTAGTCAAATTTCTTTAGGGAAAAGAGCCTGGCTACTTATACCGCAAATGTAGTTGTGAATTCGATCTATATTCTTGACTCAAAAATAATTTCCAATAACCTAGAAACATTTTTATTACTTGAAATTAATTTCCAAGAGTCCGAAGTGATTTTCAATAGCTTGAAAATAATTTTATTTTTAATCGCTCAAAATTTAATTTCCAAGAGTCTAGAATTGATTTTCAATAACTCGAAAACAATTTTTTATACCCGAAAATGATTTTTAATTGCCTAGAATTATTTCTAGAAGTCCATAATTGATTTTCAAAAGCTCGAAAACAAATTTATAATGCATGAAAATGATTTTTAATTGCCCATAATTAATGTCCAAGAGCTAAGTGTGGTCTACCAGCAAGGACGCCACTTGCATTATCGGTGATGTGACCCGGTTCAATCCCCATGGTGGATGTGTATAAGAAGTATTACTTAAAAAAATGATTTTCAATAGTCTAGAAACCATTTTTTTATGCCGAGAAATAATTTTCAAGAGTCAAAAAAACAAAATTTTAATGCCTGAAAATGATTCTCAATAGTTCGAATAATAAATTTTGATTGCCAAACAATGATTTCTAATAGTCCATAATTTTGATTACCTAAAAATGATCTTTCAATAGTTTGAAAATGATTTTATATAGCCCAAAAATGATTCTTTTACATGTTCGAAATTAATTTCCAATGGTTCAGAAAACAATTTTTTTTTATTTGGTTAGTGTGAGAAACCCCTACGACCAACTCATAGGGTTGAGTAGGCTCCACCCAACCATGACCCCTCCTAAATTCGAGAGCTATGCTTATCAATAGGGAATTTAACACACAACCACCACACACTCACCCCCTCACACACTCGTCCATGCCGTGGTTTGAACCTTGGACCTCCCGAAGAAGAGCCAAAGCATGAACTGTTGCGTTGTTCCCAGAAAACAATTTTCAATACTTTGGAAATGATCTTTCAATTTCATTTGAGTGCCAGGGTTTCAAAATCTTCACCAGATTTTGAGTTAGTGGATTTAAACTTGCATGTTTTTAACTTCTTTTACGTGACTAGACATATGATCGGGTCTGCAATTACAATCATTTTCTAATAATTTTCTTGGGGTGACCTTGGTAGCGGCATCTTAGACAACTTGCAAAAAGCAAACAATTTCGAGCATTAATTATCCTTAGAGCATGTGCAGGTTCATACTTTCCAAAAAGCTCTTTTCAGAGAGCATCTAATGGAAGAAGTTTATGGACAACCATAACAATATTCATCACAAGAAGCTCAAGGCATAACAAAATTATAGACATATTTAAAAGCTTTAAGCTAAAACTTGAGCTTTGGATGATTGATAATTGCAAACAAACCTAAGAAAACAAGAGAAAACTTACTAAAAATTCAAAAAAGTGGGTCCCAAATCCATGTAGACTAGGGTGTGTTGTGCAAACTCAACACAAGTGTCAAAACGAGGATTCCACATATTCATGTATAGACCACAAGGACCCATAAACCATGGACCACATCTAAAGGTCAGAATTTTGTCCTCCTTATGGGTGAAGATGGTGGCAAAGAAACCCCTTCCACATAGTTTGATTTTTATTTCCCCTCTTATGTGAATTCTACATTCTTTATCAACCCAACCTTCAATGGTTTTCCTATAAACCATAAAAATTCCTTCTTTAATAGCTTCATTTATTATAGGAAAACTTTTTTCCAAACTGTTCTCCATTCTTTGTCAATCCAACCTCCAATGATTTTCTTATAGACCATAAAAATTCTCTTTAATAGCTTCATCTATGGGAAAACTTCTTCCCATCTTTTAACCTTAAATCATCTTTTGAAGTATTAGAATGGAAAGGAATTCCAACATAGAAATAAACAGGGTGTTCAGGAATTATTTTCAAAGAGATGGGCTTCGAGTACGAAACAAGTGTGAGGTGCACCGCATCGTTCGTCGACAGGGGCTTCTGGGCTATAAATATGGCATGAAGGGGACACCACATGAAGAATGGCGACCACGAGGTCTCTCCCTTTCAGACTACCAAACCATCCCACATAATGGTAGGAGCTGTCTAAGCTATAAATACAAACACATAAAATATAACTGTAAAACTTTTGATGGAACCTAAGGGTGGACCTACACTAACGTATAAAAAGAACATTAGGGGTCCTGTTACCCCTGATGAAATCTGTACTTCTGACGGCCCAGATGGACTGAATATTTACAGCAACGACAGCAGATTGGTAGGTATGTGTAGGTAGGAAGAGAACCAGAGCAGACCACACCAGAGCAGCAAATAAAAGGAGAGAATTGGGATAGGTATTGGCAGAATGGATTCCAAGCAGCTGATAGATTCGCTGTTAGACCACACGGCTCTTTACCACTCCACCTCCACCTCGGCCTCCAAACTGGCGAAATCCCAATTCCGGAACAACGTGATCCGGTGGATCTGTAGTCTCCCTGCGGAGCAACGACAGGCGGCGCTGACGACGGTGGACGAGCCTTGGGTGACGATTCTCCTGCAAATGCACGCGCGCATTGAGAGGGACGGGCCGGGCTTCTTCATCCTCCTGCCGGACGTGCCCATGAAATCAGAGGGAAACCTCGGCCGCGAGGCGGAGGCGCTGCCAAGCCTCTGCTACAGAAAGGCCAAGGGCCTTCTCGCCCGTGCCCAGGCGGACAACGAGCACGAGCGGGTTCTGGCGGAGGGTGTCAGACTCTTCAGCTCCACCGAGGGCCAATTTCCGGCGGCGGAGAGACCAAGCTTCGATTCCTTGGTGCTCAAGGAGGATCTAGTTGCTGACGCCGATAGATTTGTGGCCGTCATGGACGCGATATCCAACGGCGAGTTTATGCGGGGCGCGGGCCCAGCGTCAGGGTCGCGGTGGGAGGAGCTGCCGTGGCTGAGAGCGAAGGGTTATTACAGCCTCGCTGCCTTCGTCGCCAACAAGGTGGAGCTTTCACTCCGGCTCGCGTGGCTTAATTCGCACGGCAAGAAGAAAACTTGCGGGGTGATTGATGGTTGTTCTTCGTCTTCTTTTGTGGGCAATGGCCACGACACGGCGAAGAAGGGGGTGGCGTTGGCGAGGTTTGCTGCGAGCGTATTTTGGAGGAAGAAAGGGTGCGTCCATTGGTGGAGCAAAGTCGACTGGCATGCCAAAGCGAAGGCCTTTAAGCTCGCGGTTGCGAAGGCTGTCAAATTTGAGGTATGTGGTTTTTTTATTTTGTTGAATTTGAATTTAATTTGTGGCATTTCTTACAAATTGCTGTTTTTCCGCTGGATTTTGAAGTTAAGCATGCGCATTCTTTTTTGTGATTGCATTTAGTCGTAGCTTTGCCTTATGTTCTTTAAATTCTCGGCTATTGAAAAGTTGGGAAAATGAAGAAAATCATAAAGGCTTGTAATTTGTCTCTGGAACTTTCTTAGCAATTCCATTTCAATGTCTTACTCCGGTTTGGTGAAATGTATTAGATCAGATAACTGTTACATAAGAGCGCACAATTAACTTCCAGGCTCTCAGCCGGAGACCAGTCACAAGAATCTGACAAGACCTCTTATCTTGTAGTTGACTCTCATGACCAAGAGTCTGCCAATGTAAAAATGCATAGACTAATAGAGTCTTCAAACACAAATTATAGTTTCTTCTTCTAGCATTTTAAGGGCAAATACACGTAGTTGAAAAATTTACCAGAAACCTAGCACGTTAAGAAATAAAAATGGACATAAATTCTTCTGGAATAGTCTGCTGTGAAATATGTCTATACCTATTGCTATAACTCTATGCTTGAGTGTTTCAAAGTCGATGGACAATGTAATTCATTGTTTATTGTATGACATACTTTGAATGATTTGGATTGCAAAATCTGGTTTGGTACTAATGACGGCCGGAATTTCACAAGAATTCTTTGCAAAAACACCATGCCACTAAATTTTTCCAGCAACTGGAGTTACTACTGTCTAGACTTTCTCCCCTAACGTAAAATCTTAAGGATTGCTGTAACATTAAAAATTTTGATGCACGAGAAGATCCTCTCTGTACAAAAAGTGAAGAGTAAATCCAGGAAGTAAAAAAAAACTTTACCATTTCACTGAAGTTAACCCAACTTATGGGCATCAACACATACTTAGGGGTAAAGTTGAGATGGAAGACGAAAATGCTCATAGAACAGTTGATGACCAGTTCTCATTGTCGTAGGTGTAAAACATAAAACAGGGAGAGGGGTGACACCCAAAGAAGAATGGGAAAACAGGTTATGTGTATTCTGTTAATCAGAGGTAGTAGAAACAAAGACTTTTATGTTAGGATGTTTGGCCGACAATGACATCCAATCAAGATACCCCCGACATTTTAGAGGCACAGTCTATGGCAACACTATTTGAAGGCCAAATGCTGGAAAAGACAGGAGAGTTTTTGATAAATATCAAGAGCAGTAGAATCACTGTCCAAAAGAGGGCAGCAGAGGCTTAGAATGTCCTGTTATCATCTTTAGTAAATGTGTACATGTTACAGCGTTTATAGCTGTGGTCCGACAAACTGTTTTGTCTGGCAGATGTAATTAAAATCATTTCATATCCTTTATAGCATTTATTTCACCCTTCCTTCTGCTCAAGCTTCTCTCAACAATGCCCAAAAAAGATTTTGGGTTTTAGGTTACTGGAGCACGTATATGCCCACGAGCAAAAACAATTTCAAGAGTAGATTGATGGTGCCATGGAAGAAACAACTTCTGACAGAGTTTTTTTTGACCTGAAGGATAAGAATCAGACTTGGCAAAATATTAGTGTAGGAATTCACAATTCATTCTAAAACAAAAGCTAGAATACTGTCTTTCTTTTTTCCAATGGGATTTTTTGTATTTTTCAGGTAATTCAACTTGTTCGAAATATGAAGGACGTTGAGTCTAACAAAGCAATATCTGCTGGCAAATCTATTGCTGTGCGTAAAGTAAGCAGCAATCCAAGATTTTCTCATCATGACAGTCACTTGAAGTGTCACTCTTTTCCCAGTTATTTATGTAGAAAAGAATCAGGCAGCTGCAACTTCTTAGAGGGTTTGTACATTCTTCAAGAAGTATCATTATTGGCAATGGTGTGCGCATCAGAAGTTCCTGAAGATGATAGTCTGTTTTTCAGCTCGCTGAAATCTGCTTATACAATATCAGACAATATTATGAGAAGAGTTAGAGAAGTATTTGCAAAGGTCTCAAAGGATTTTGTAGAACTTGATCTGCTGAGTGAAGAGAACACAAGGAATTATTCGAATCACCCCAACGCGAAGAGTGCTGAAGTACCCAAAAAGGAAAAGAGGAGAAAAGGCCGCAGTAAGAAGAAAAAGGTCCCCATGTGTAAGCAAGATTTACAGGATGCTTGTCCAAATCAGATTCTGAATGATACTTCTCCAGATCAGATTACATGTGAGGTATTCTTTTTCATGTCAAGATACATTAAGTTTATGTCCTATGACAAAATTTCTGTGTAACTCATTATGCTAATCAGACAGGCGTTGACACTTTCAGGATCAAGTACAGATGATGAACAATGAAGAAGATAGTAGAAAGGGCAATATCAGTCCAGCTATAGATCCAGTAATGACTAAAATCACAATAAAGAAGGTATGTTTATCAGATTTAATCTAGATGTAATGCCTGTTTTCGTGGCATTTGTTAGTAAACTATTGTTTTAAGCATGGTTTTTATGGGTATACTCTTCTCAGGAAAAAATTGACAACTTGATATGTCAAGAAGAGAATAATATGAGCCCAAGTGGGCTGCTAAAGAATTTGGAAACAAAACAGCCATCATCAGGAATGGGTGAGACTCAAGTGAAAAGAAATAAACAGGGAAGAGTCAGGTCCAAGTTGAAGAAGAAAAACACTGCAAACTTGGATGCAACACTTTTATCAAATGGCAAAGATAGAAAACTTGGGGATTATTGTGAACAGCCACAACATGAAGTTGTTGATATT
This sequence comes from Wollemia nobilis, assembly GCA_028583015.1. NCBI lineage: Eukaryota > Viridiplantae > Streptophyta > Pinopsida > Araucariales > Araucariaceae > Wollemia > Wollemia nobilis. The sequence continues at coordinate 9,047,862 of JAQPPZ010001028.1, forward strand.
CAACAGGGCTCTTCATTGCAATATTCTATATGTGATCAAGATATTGATGGTTCAGGAGAGAATTTTTGTTCTCAAAGCACAAATTTTGCAAGCTCTCTCATCAGCAGTACAAATATATGTACAGTTGATAAGGACAGAGCTTGTTCTTCTGAACTGCCAGTTACAAGTTCTGATGAGTTGGGCCCTAAGGGGCATTTATCAGAGAGTGATTTTCATGACAAGCGCGATGCAAACTCTGGTACCTCTTTTGAAAAACAATGTCTGATCTCAGTGATGAATAGTCATGTACTTTGCAAACCTAATTCATCGGACATCAATGATGATGTTGCAAGAATGGACTCCTCGCTGAAGTCTAATATCAGTGAGAGGGACAAGGGAGATGCAAATTTTCTTTCAATAGATTGTAAGAGCACATCTGGTTCTTTATCATTATTGCAAGATAATCTTGATGGAAGTTTGCCAAGTACTGCTACTGACTTAAGTTATCCAGTGCATCAGGGGGAACTAAACAATGAACTGAAGCATGAAGATGCTCGATGTTCTCTCAAGCCCAACACAAACTGTTTTCAAACATGCAATAGTAATTCTGTGGAGCGTGTTGGCACACAGGAGACATCCAGATATGAGACACAGCAGCAACGAATATCAAGAAACCGTGATCATTTGATCAGAGACACTTCTAATTTTATGCCTCCTACATCATACGAGTGGCCTGGGTCACTACAGTTTTGTCTTCCCTCTGCTACTCGTAATCTTCTTCCAGCTGCTACGGATAGGTTGCACTTAGACGTGGATTGGAAATGGCAACATCGTTCTCAACCAGCGTTCGTTACATTGAGACAACCAATGGTAAGAAATTCATCATGGCAGGGAGTCTACCATAAAAGGAACCCAAAATCACAAGCTGCTAGAAAAGGCTTAGAGTCATCGCCGGTGGTTCCAACCGGCTGCAATTTGACTCCTCCTATGGGATATTCCCTTGAAGCAGGATTCACACCATTTCGACAGCGCTCTTTTCAGGCAGGATGTGTGTCTTCTAATATGGAATTGAATGGACACATGAGAATGAAGGAGGATTCCAGGTATGAAGGGACAGATGACTCTGCGTGCGATGATTTAAAATATGTATCTGGAGACACTGATGACTTTGAAGGCTACGCCATATCTGAAGATGAAGGTGAGAAGTTTCCTTCTGAAAATGCATCTAACAATGTTGATTACAACCAGGTTTTTGGTGGTGGAGTAATGTATTGGAACACTGCCGATTATGCTGGAACTGGTTACTCAAGACCTCCTTCACTGAGTTCTGAGGATAGCTCTTGGGCCCGACATGAAGATGATTTGAAATTGGTTATTGAGGACATAGTTAGCCTTACTCCATTGCCTGGTACATATGGTAGTGGTGGGGTCACTTCACCACCGACAACATTTCACTCAACTTTTGATCATTACTGTTCTGCGACGCCAACCACCCCCGGTACTTTTGTGAAGACTGGAAATGATTTCACTGGGAACTTTACTCCTCCTGGAGGACCAGTCTCTGCATCTGAAGAACAAGAGAATAGATCAATAAATAAATGTAGTATTGGTGTAGTTGATGGAATAAAAGGGGAAGCATTTTCTCATCCAATTCTTCCGCCAATAGTTATTCCAAATCCATCTAAACAAAGACCAAGGAATGACGCACATTCCCGAGAATCCAGAAGTCCATGTCTACCTCGTAATCGAAGGGAGCCAACCAGACTAAAACGTCCACCATCACCAGTAGTGCTTTGTGTTCCACCAGCTCCACCACCCCCTCCACCATCTCCTGTTGGGGGTTTCAGAAATCAGAGGCGGTTTCCCAATGTTAGATCAGGCAGTTCCAGTCCACGGCACTGGGGAATAAGTGGTTGGCCAAATGAGGCAGAAATTGATGTTGCTGACCATCATATGTCTCCAGGAAATCCAGAAGTGGTAAGCTTTGGATGGAGAAGGAAGTGTATCACAGCTACGCCAACTATGCACTCTCTTTCTGCTGCCTTGCTACGTGATCGCTTGGTTGCTATTCCCCAATCGGCCTTGGAGCAAGAACATGTAATGCTCAATTATTTGAAGTTTCGTATATGAAATTGTAGATTTCTTTTTTGTCATCTGTGTGTTCTTGACTAGATTTTGCATTCCTTCCCTTCTGGTAGACTCTTTCCTGCTTTTACTGAATAATTTGGATTCTTTTTACAGCCAGATATTGCCCTTCCACTGCAATCAGCTTCAATACAGAAAAATCCTGCTCTTCAGGCATCAGTTTCTAAGCTGCACAGCTTGCTTCATGATGAGATTGAGTCTTTCTGCAAGCAGGTAGTGTATGTCGTCTTTAATTGACAAATATAGTTTGTAGATATCTTGAGTTTCTTTTATCCTTTTGATTACATTGATCAATTCCTTTTTGAAGTAGTCACAGATTAGTGTCTTGAAAGTGAAAATTTTAGAGTGTATTAGTTAGAGATGCCTCATAAATGCTTCTGGCTTGCTCTCGTCTCGTTGCATTTCAAAATAATTTTTGGACAGGTTTTAAACAGTTTTGATTTTTCCTAATGTGGAGATGCAACTTTCTTGCCTACAGAAGTTTATTTATTCTAGGTAAATAGTATAATAAAATAAAAGTAATTCTATATTACTTGAAGCACATTATATATTTACTTTGGAAGACAAAAATATGATTTTTATTCCAATATCTTATTTGTAACCATTTCTTTTAAACCCTATCTTTACCTTTGCCCATTTCTAGTAATTGGAGTGTATTTTGGTCCTTATTCTCGTGGTAATTGCCTACATGTTGAAAAACGTTGGTTGTTGATTATCACATTGAGTTCTCTAACTTTTTTCAGCTGAGAAATAGACTTGATTCTATCCTTTATTGTTTTTTTTTTCTGTTTCTGTGGCCTATTTCACATACGAGTTTTACTTTGTATACAGTCCCTTTAGCATTGTTGAGTATCCTGAATCGTCAACATGCCATTTCCTAGGAGAAGAGAAGCCATTAAGTGCAGTTTGGCCATTAAGTCTAGTAGAATAGAAGCATTAAGGTTGGTCATGCATAAGGTAGAACTAGGTTAACCATAAGGTCAAAGAGAAGTTCACGTCTATTTTTAGTAGCGTTAATCAGTTGTAGGGAAACTGGAAAAACCTAGCCCATAACTCTATTAGAAGCTTTAACCCATAGAAAAGAATTATTGGCTGTGGGTTAATAGAATCTTTGATCCCATCACCATGAGTTGGTGTTAACATACACCTAAGAACTTGGATTGCCTGATGAGAACATGTTGCATTGTTTTGGATGGAGAGCTGTTTGGATTGACTGCTTCGAGTTTTCTTATGGTTAGTTTCAAGTAATAGTGGTGATATGCTTGCATTTTCGTTATTGTTTTTATATTCATTATATAATTTAGCATAAGAACTCTATTTTATTCCCTTTGCAATTTTTGGGAGTCTATGCTATTTGGTTTACCATATATTGCCTTTTAAAGATATCGTTTCAATGTCTAAATGCATGTAAAGCAGTCATATACAATTTCCTTATTAGATACTAAATTTGAATCTGATTGAACCTTACTTCATTGTGGTATTTATTTGAAGTGGATAACTAGAAATGAAATATTATTAATGTCCGTGGTGGGCCAAAAAAAGGCCCAAGGGACAAGGACAATAATGACTTCTAGTTAGTGGGCTAAAAAACCCAACAAAGAAAAGAAACTAATTTAAATTCAAAACGTAACCCGACAAACAGGCCAAAGAGAAGGGGAATAGAGAAGGGGGAGAAGAGGGGGCGAGGGAGCAGTCCAGAGGAGCGGAGTGCACACCAAGAAGAATGGAGAGAGAGAGGGAGGGGGGAGGGAGCAGCCCAGGAAGGGCAAGCTCCAAGAACCCCTAGAAACTAATCTCTCCTAACAGTCGTGGCCGAAGTATTCGAGCTGAAGAAGTCCATGATATGTCTCTGTCCATCGCTAGTTCGAGACCCTAACAAGCTGTGGGTGCGCTATCTAGTGACCCTGTTGCCATCCGAACTGGAAGAAGCAGAGCGTTTCCGACCGATGTCACCTGGTCCGTCGGAGTTGGTGAAGTAAATTGTGATGAGCCGATGTTGAGGGGGGTGAGATCCATTTGGAGGAGAGCTTTTATGGCGACGAAATCGAGTTCTCTCCCTAAGAAAGAGTGCGAGACACCGTTGGTCCAGGTATTTGAAGAAGGTAGAAATAGACCGAGAGTTGTCTTTGAAAAGGCAATGGAATCTGCCTCGGATCTTGTAATAACTAGGACAACAAAAAATAAAGTGATGTAGGGTTTCAGCTTCTCCCAAGGAGCAAAACAATCAAACCCGCTCCTCCTTCGGAAGATGGTAATTTGACTCAATCCGGAGTTGGTGAGAACTCACCCTGAGTTGTCCAATCGGTATTTGAAGACTATTCATTGTGTGCTTTTGAAGGTATTGTGGAGGAACTACTCTGCCCTCTTGAAGTTGTAAGAAGTGCTCACGGTAGAAAGACAACTTGGGGGAAAGAGGGGCAACAAGAGAGATCCATGTGCATCTAGTGTACTGGAGACTAACATCCTTTCGGATCTCGTGGAGCATCTTCTCCTTACTAAGCCGAGAGGGGGGGAGAACACTCAAGGAATAAGGGGGGAGCCTATCTATCCGTATTTGAATGCTGGCCAAGAGGGCAAAGACCTGCAAATACCAGCTCCTTCAACCTCCCCAAGAACTTGGAGAGAGTTCCATCGAGGAGCGAGGACAAGGTAAGGGTACTGCCTTCTGCCCGTAGGGGTATCTCCTAGAGTACAAATCTTGGGAAGATAACCAATAACCAAGAAAATAATCTCAAGTTGGAGAGGATGGCTCCAAACTCTGCCAAAATAATAGAGTGGGGCACTATGCCCTTGCAACATATGAACCGTCAAAGAAAGAGTGTTTGTACTCGTTCGACTCGTGCCCACTCAGTCGGGCCAAGACCAGGACCCCAAACCACTGACTCGTAAGTAATAGTTGGCTTGACCAAGGTGTCAAAGATCCTCATATTCACAGAGATATCTTAAAAATGTGCTTTGAAGCAATTCCTCTCGAGCAAAGACAGAGCTGCATACCCCTTACACACCCGGGCCTGGGCGGTGGGCTTCACACCAAAAGTGGGACCAGTGAATAGAACCCCCAAGTACACATATGAGGTGGCGATCTCAACATCTTAACCTTGAAAAAAGAAGTGGAGATGAGATAAAGCCTCCCTCATAGTATTGAACACTATAAGCTTGTTCTTAGAAAGATTCATTGTCAACTATCTCGAGTCACAAAAAGCAACAAGTGTGTCCAGATGACGTTGAAGCCCTCAATTGTCTAGATGACTTTGAAGATTCACTGTCAACTGTCTAGAGAAGAGAAAAATAGAGTTTTCCAATGGACGATGCTTTTTCATGCCTCTCTCCTCAAACTTCAATTGATGAGCCATATGAAGTTGCACAAATTGATATTCGAGGGGTTCGAGGAACCAAGTAGTGATATGTTGTAGAGTGGAGGCAGATGAGTTGGTGCATGAATGCATGAAGCATAAACGCTTGCAGACATGTATGTTATAGGATTCATATAAGTTGTATATGGTCGTGTCATATGTCATGTTGTATAAAGTGTTGTATATTCCATGTTATGTAGTGATGTAATCAATAGCATGCATTAGGGGTAATTTTAATGTTTAATGTATATAGGTAGTTAGGTGGTAGTTGGGTAATTGCCAATTGTTTATTGGTGATTGTGATACTTAACTATGCACCCTATTCATGTTAGTCAAGGCATGTTCGTCGTGTGGGGTAGTTGATATGGAGATGTGTGGTTTGTATGTTGTACACTTGACCAAACCATGATGTATTGTAGATGTTTGGAATGTGAAGGATCAATGTTATTTAATGCGTATTATGTCACATTATTTATTTGTTTATTATGGAATTATATTGTAGTGTGTTGCATTATATCTCTTTGTGCATTATTGTAATACTCCCACATGCTACATGTTGGCACCCTTCCTTGTACAAAGTTGGTTTGAAGTTGTTGGTATTGAGTTATGATGGGCATCATGCTCTAGAAGATAATCAATGATGACAATAGGAAGATTAGAGTGTGACAGTCAGCATAATAATCCAACAATAACTTCCTTAGGGGGAGGAAAGATGAGAACCAAAAACCATAAGTGATGCAAATTTCTTTGTTGATGTTGACAAAAGGCCAGTATGAATAGCGGGAAAACTTGATTCAGCTAGAAAGGCTAATATTCTTAGATGTGATTGATGTGGGTTGTGTTTTTGACAGTGTGTGAGGTGAAAGTCCGACATGGGAACAATTGTAGAATGGCATGTTGTTGGTGCAAAAGACACGAGTTTGGCATGGAAGAAACTACATGTTTGTGTACTTGATGGGGTGTAGGCCAAGAGTCCAACATAGCGTCAAGTAGTGCCTGTGTTTGAATTAATTGAATCAATAGGTTCGAATGACAACCAATGTTCGGTGATGCAAAAGTGTCCTAGGTTTTGTGGTCTTGAGACAAAAGATCTAGTCATACATTGGAAAACTTGCATCATGATTTGGAAGGCTTTGAAGGGAAATCAATGAGGTAGATTGGAGGATGTTATTCTTTGTGACGTTGTGGGACCATCATAGATTGGTATGTAGAATTTCTAAAGAATAAGTAGTAGATTTGAGAGGAATTGCAGGAAGCCTTTGTGAAGGAATTTAAGTTGTTCCGCAGCGACGAAAAGATCATTTGAGAGATCTATAAAATAGAGGAAGGGAGAGAGATTTAGAGATCTATAAAGTAGAGCAAGGGAGAGAGAGTCTGTTCAGTCTTGCAACCAAAGGTTGAAAGTGTTGGTCAACCAACTATAAGAGTCGTTCGATAAACTGAACTATAGATGGTTTGTGGAGGGACTTCTTGTGTATAGGAAGAAGGTCAAGATGGTCCCTTTAACGACATATGAAGAGGCTTGTGCAAGGGAAATGAAATTAGAAAGCGATTCGAAGATATGATCTTGATGTTGGGGTGAAGTTAGCAACTTTGAAAATGAGTGTGAGGAGTTTGAGAATGAACGTAACTTGGAAGATGAGAGTGACATGGAAAAGGAGAATGGATAGACTGAGAAATAATGTGCATGTTAGACGAATTTAAAGATCAATGAGACATGCAGTGCAATGTCCCGAAAGAAAACCAACCATTTTGTGGTGTTTTTAGGGGAAGGACATTTGACCATATGCCCCTTTATGTTGAAGAACAACCATCAAAAGAATGGAACAAAGGAAAAATGTTTCACGAAGAGAAGATGGGTTTTGTAACAATTGCTAAGGCAACAAGAAGCCAAATTGTGTATACTTGTTGATCAATGTCATAAATGTTGTCTATGGAAGCATTTTGTGCAAGAATGTTAGAATAGAGGGAGTCAATATGGAAAAGTGACGTGTGAAAAACGTTCAAATCATGAAAAGTCCCAAATAGGAAGTAGTGTATAATGTCAACTCAATTGTAGTAGACGTCAAAAAGGGGTCAGTGCTGTCACAGTTCAGATAGCCAACTTGTAGTAATTTTAATCACTACTTTGCTGTAGTAAAGAACATTAAAATGCTCATAGTTTGTAGAGAGGCAATACCTATAGTTATGTTTTTGTAAAGGCTTCATGCCTCAAAGATTTTGCAAGTGTAAATATTGTAAATATTTTGTAAGTGTCAAGCACAAATGTCCAAAGCTGTTAAAAATTCTATTCCATGAGCACCTCCCAAGGCTGCAAACTATTTAGAGTGTTAAAGGGTCACTAGCTCGAATGGATCGAATACTCAGATCCAATTTTTTTGTATGCTTTAATTGAGTTTTGATGATTTACAAGGATTGCAAATGTTTGAATAGTATGATGTCACTTCAGCCAATTAGAATACGTGATAGGCTTCACAGTAGTGCCCAAATGCCCATCTCTCAAAAGTTCCGATTCGTTGAACTTACAGTGCAAATTTCATAATCAACTTAGAACTGAATGCCAAAGACTGGCTGGTCATTCAAAGGATTCCTTTAGCCCAAGTGTGGAACGGATGACTAATGTCATTCGAGAGCATTCTCCATCAATTAGGGAATGCGAAGAATATGTTAGTGGCTCTAAGCCATCCTTGCATTCTAAAGCTTTGTCCTATTCAAGGGGATGATCGTAGTTGTTCGTTAGCGACACATGGTTGCATAAGAATCCATCCCAGGAAAAAAGTATATGCCAACCTTTGGATGGCTGATTGAGTTGAAGTTAGTGGGGCTGTTCATTGGCCAATTAGTGAATGCCTTGCTCTTCTCAAAGGCAAACTTTTTCAAAGGCATTGAGAACGCTTGAAACTCTCTTTCCAGCTATCCATCGTAGCAAACATGACAAACAATAGCATCCAAAAAACCGGGATGACATCAACAACTAGGTGGCAATTGAATCAACAAGATTCTGTCCAACATGGTAGACTTACAGTAGCATCTTAGTGTACATGGTGACGTCATTGATCTAGATGGCAAAAATTTAAAGTTTAAGATTCAAATTTCACCTTTCAATGGTAAGAGTCAAATAGGTTAGGATTCAATGCATTTTCGGAGCCCAACCTTAAATTTGCAAGATCTATTCCTCATCAATCCTGTAGAAGAGAAGATTGCATTGTTTGATAAAATGGAGATCTCGAGGCATAGGAGAAGGCAGGCGCAAATAGGTTTGTGCGTTAAGTGCATAAGCCAACGATAAACCTCTAGAACGTGACTACTTAGAATAGGATTTCAGGCACTTGTGACATTTCCCAATGGATTGAATAGTCAAGGAGGTAGATCTTGATGCCAGATTGGAAGGCATTACAGTAAAGTCTACAAAAACCAGGGATAAAATGAGCAATTGTAGTAAAAGCTGCGATCAATGTAAATATTCTTTTGCATATAATTCTGATAGGTGTCGCATTGATGTTGTTATTTAGTTATTTTGGTACCCAAGATCAAGGCCAATTTGAATTGTATATATATATGAACCCTAGGGCACATAAAAACTCTCTCTCAAATTTTAGTTTTCACATTAAACTTTGATTTGCAAAATCCTTGGTGTAAGTTCGATCCTTTTTCATCAAGAATTGGAGCGCAAGAACGATTAAATCTATGTCTTGCATTTTGTATATTATTGTTTTGGGGCATTGGTCCCTTTGCAATTGTATATTTTATGTATCTCTTACTGTTGGAGTTCTAGTCCTTAAGACTGACCCCTTCGTTTGGCCCTCTTTTTACCATTATTACTTTTATATACGAATGTTTAGCATCGAACAATTGCTTGAATATGTTAGTTTATGATTTGATTGTGATTGTTAAGTCTTATGCTTGGTGATTTGTCGAGAGAAACTTTGTAATACTATAATTAGATTTGAATGGTTAGAGTAGTTTTTTATCCCTTTTCCTGCAAAAATTTAGATTATGATTCATGGAGCTTGCTGTCTCTAAGGATTGTTTGAGATAGAATGTTAGATAGAATCCAAATGTCAATCGCTTGACACAACCCATGCGTTCATACAATCACCTGAGTTTCATAGAGAAAGATTGTCATTGGGTTGAAGATACAAGGCTTTGTTATCACTTTGAGAATGTTGTCCACAAGGAAAATTTGGACATGATAACAAAGGAATCAACATATACTAGTGACTTGGGTGCAAATTGGTCAACCTAGAAAATTGATTACCATCAGTCGCTAGACACAACCCATGTGCTCAGACAATCACCTAAGTTATATAGAGAAAGATTGTCATTTGGTCGAAGATATAGGGATTTGCTGTCACTTTGAGAATGTCGTCCACAAGGAAAATTTGGACATGATAACAAGGGGATCGATATATGTCCCCTTGACCACCAACATAGGTGGCGACAAGTGTTTCTTGTCGATTTGTTAATATCACAGGTTGCATGAAGTGAATTAGGAACTTGGGAAATATTGTTTTGCTGTTGGAGAATTGTAGATTCTGGTTTTGTGAAACATTTATGGAATAAGAGGAAGCAACAGATGTGCAACAAATGTTTCCACTAATGAGATCAATATCTGTACCCTAGTTGATCAAGTAATTTGTTTGCTGATAGGGTTGTGGACACATTGTAGATGTAGGTGGATGAGCTGGTGTGTAATTCCATGAGCATGAGCATGTTGTGGCATTCATATGTTTTATCTATAGCCATGCTGCATGTCATGCTCTATACTATGTTGTATGTTTGAACTTATGTAATGACAATAAATAACATATATTACGACAAATTTTAATCTTTCATCTATATAGGTAGTTAGGTCCTTTTTCACAACCTACCAATTCTTGTGATACTTTATATGTACACCCTATTTGCCTTGGTTGAGGCATGTTTGTCTTGTGTGTGGTAGTCAATATGAAGATGTGTAGACTCTATGTTGTATGCTCGATGAGACCATGATGTGTTGCAAATAATTGGAATGTGAAGGATGTATGTTATTTATTACATATTTACATGTATATATGAGTTCTTCCCATTATGCCTCTTTCTTTATTTGTATAATATATAATTACATTGTAGTGTGTTGCATTGCGACTCTTTTTTCGTGATTGTAATACTCCCACACTCTACACAAGGATGTGACAAATCATGGCTCTAGATATTTTAAACTTCTGACAAGCTCTAGACAATATTTGAGGCAAAGAACAAGACCAAAGCTTGTTCCTTAAAAGCCAACTTCATTGTTTAAAAATGAAGAATGGAGAAAAACTTGAGTCATTCTTGAGGTGAGTTGCAGAGCTACGTGCATCACCACAAGCTTTGGGAGAAATGTGCTTGATGACACACTTGTTCCCATTATTTTGAAATCTCTCCTTTCACAATATAATGTGTTTGTGACAACTTTGAATGTCATTGAGCAAACACCAACGTTTGAAAAGTTGGTGAATCCACTTCAAAAAGTAGAGGCCTCTCGTACATCACAAGATGAAGATCAAGTTCTTCTTTCAAAGCAAAAAGGGAAGCAACCAATCAAGAGAGGTACAAGACCTCAACATTGCTTCTAGCATCAAAGAAACAATTTTTGCATGCAAATGACATCTGAACTTTGTGGCAATAATGATCACACATTGAAGGAATGTTGGCACAATCCATTCACAAATGGGTCCTCTTCTCAAGCAATGCATCCGCAGTCATCAATGTATAAGAAGTCATCAATGGATAAGAAAATCCAAATTGGAAGAAGGTACGTCAACAACATAGTAATGTTGCCGATGACGACCACTCAAGAGAATAAGAAAACGACCACATAGGAGAAGAAGAGCATGTATTTGCTTCTCATGCTCAACTAAATCAGCCCAATGATGTTTGATATGTTGATTCTGGAGCAACCAAACATGACCAGTTGAAAAGATTGGTTCCAGATCCTAGACTGTTCTAGTCCTACAAGAAAGGTCTCTTTGGGTGACAACACATCGTATTACATCAAAGGCATAGGTGATGTCAAAGTGCGACTTGGATCACAGATATGCAAGATAACAAAAATCTTGTATGTTCCAAGAGTCACTAAGAATTTGCTCTCCGTCAATCAATTACTCGACCATAATTTGAAGGTTGAGTTTGACAAACAACAAGGATCCAAGGTATTTCTCATTCGTGATAAATTAGAAAATCCATGATTATTGCATATGGTAAAGGAATAGGAAAAATGTTTGAGCTTCATACAGTTTAACATGACAATTTGGCATTAATTGGCAACTCTAATATTTTTGTATCACTCTGGCATCGACGATATGGTTATCTAAGTTTTGGCCATCTTATTACACTTCAAAAGAAGCACTTGTTCATAAGTCTTCCTTCTTAGAAAAAATCTACTCAAATTTGCCCTTGTTGCTTAGCTGAAAAGCAATATCAAGCTCCATTTTGTTCCTCAGAATCTTGAGCCAAAGGGCCTCTCGATTTGGTCCATACTCATCTTTGTGGACCCATGGCTTCGAGCTATAATGGCTCTAGATATTTACAACGGTGAGAACATCGAGAAGAATGTCTGCCAAGGAGATGCCCACCTTTCTTTCTTCTTCCGCAATATCCATCTTGTTTTTACTAGCGTAATTTTTCTATGTTCAGTCTTCACTTTCATCCTTTGTCTTTGTCGGTTTCACACTATGACTTTGAGGAACCATGTTTATTCTAACTCTGTTGGGACTGCAGCCAATGGTCATGTATGAGTGTCAGTAATTGTGAGCATTTACTTTACTCACCGATGGCCTATCTGATAGAATTAGTTAGGCAAGAAAACCATCCTTCATGACATAAAAATCTGTCATCCATACTACTTTGATTTCTGAAACTGCCATGTTAATGCTTACTACTTCTGGCTTTTTTTTTTCCCTTATTCAGAGATTTGAGCTTAAGGTTAGAATGACAATCTATTTTTAGCCATATTGCTTTCATTGTGGATTCTATCATTATATTGATAATGACTCCATTGTCTACCAAAAGACGAAGAATGTATCCCTTTTGGGATGTTTTCCACAAATAAAAAAAAAAAAAGATGAAGAATGTAAATACCTTTGCATAGAATGGTAATCTATTTTTAGCCATATTGTCTTCATTGCCGATTCTATCATTACATTGAAAATGGCTCTAGCTACAATAGTTGTTGGTACCATACTCTCTGTTGAGAAAAGCAAATGCTCACAATTACTAACACGAGGGATACGTGACCATTGTTAGTAAATTTTTCAGATTTTATACCTGCAAGCAGAAAACACAATAACAGAGAACAAAACAGCAACACAAGTAACACAGAGATTTTACGTGGAAACCTGCAATGTGCAGGAAAACCACGGGGCAATGGCAACTTCTTCTTTTATTGATTTCAGCAAACTTTACATTCTCAACTTCATACACATGCAAGGGATCATTCCCCTTTTATAGAGCAGAAAAGGAAGACACCGAAACTGTTCGTTTCCTCTCCCAAAGGAAGCCTCCGAAAAACTGTTCGTTTCCACTCCCAAGGAAAAGCGTCTGAAACTGTTCGTCTTCCGCATCCAGACGTCTGGCACAAACTGCTGCCTAGACGTCTAGCTGCCTAGACGTCTAGCACTGCTGCCTAGACGTCTAGCAGCAGCCTTTGCTGGCTAAAACCCTGCATAGTGACTTCACCTCCTAACATTCTCCCACTTGAAGTCAGTATACAGGAATTCTTTTACCAATGTTTTTCATCCAGTGCCAATTGCCCAATGCTGCCCTTGTTATATTTTCAGCAAGCCCAGAGAAGTTCTGCACCACTCAAACTTCTCTGTCTTGACCGACTTTGTAAGCATATCTGCAGGATTCACTTCAGTGTCGATTTTCTGCAACAGGATCCTACCTTCTTCCACCACATTTCTTATAAAGTGGTACTTGACATCAATGTGTTTCGTGCGATCATGGAATGTTGGGTTCTTCACTAGCTGAATAGCACTTTGGCTATCACAATGCAACGTAATTTTCTCCTGCATTATCTTGAAGTCACCCAACAGTCGCTCTAGCCAAATTGCCTCTTTGCTGGCCTGAGTCGCTGCAATATATTCTGCTTCAGTGGTTGATAAAGCCACCACAGACTGCAACTTAGAAGCCCAACTCACAGCTCCACCAGCAAGAGTGAAAGTATATCCTGTAGTGGACTTTCTCCCATCTCTATCTCCACCATAATCAGAATCCACAAAACCTTTAACTTGCAAATTTGTCGATCCATAGTAAATAGCAGCATCTGAAGTGCCTCTTAAATATCTGAATATCCACTTCACCGCATTCCAATGCTCCTTACCAGGATTTGCCATGTACCGGCTGACTACTCCCACTGCTTGGGCAATATCCGGTCTGGTGCTCACCATGGCATACATGAGGCTTCCTACTGCTGATGAATACGGTACACGAGACATGCTTGTCTTCTCTGCTTCTGTTCTAGGACACTGGTTGGAAGACAATTTTAAGTGTGAAAGAAGTGGGGTACTAACTGGTTTTGCATTCTGCATATTGAAGCGCTGCAGAATCTTTTCTACATATGACTTTTGACTTAACCAGATCTTTCTTCCTTTTCTGTCCCTGTGTATCTTCATCCCTAAAATTTGGTTTGCTGCTCCTAAATCCTTCATTTCAAATGTCCTAGCCAACTGAGCCTTAAGATCAATGATTTTCTTCATGTTGGGGCCTGCAACCAGCATATCATCAACATACAACAACAAAATAATAAAACTGCCATCATCAAACCTCTTATAGTATCCACAATGGTCAGCTTCACTCCTGCTGAAACCTTGGCTCTTCATGAAGGTGTCAAATTTTCTGTACCACATCCTTGGCGCCTGTTTCAACCCATACAGAGATTTCTTCGATCTGCAAACCAAATGCTCTTTGCCTCTTTCTTCATAGCCCTCAGGCTGATCCATATAAATCTCCTCCTCGAGATCACCATGCAGGAAAGCAGTCTTTACATCAAGCTGCTCCAGTTCTAAATCTTGTGCTGCTACAAGTGCAAGTAAAACTCTAATAGTAGTCATCTTCACAACTGGAGAGAAAATTTCATTAAAGTCTATACCTGACTTTTGCACATAGCCTTTTGCCACCAAGCGAGCTTTATAGCGTTCCAACAACCCATCGTTGTTCTTCTTTACTTTGTAAACCCACTTGTTTCCAACAACCTTTCTTCCAGGTGGGAGATCCACAAGTTCCCACGTTTTATTCTTGCGAAGTGCCTCGATTTCCTCCTCCATGGCTTTCCTCCACTTTTCTGCATTCTCGGACTCTCTAGCTTCCTGAAATGAACTAGGCTCACCATCATCAGTTAACAAAGCAAAAGAGGACTGATAAACATGAGAATACCTTTCCGGACACTTTTGTGGACGTGTAGATCTTCTAACCCAATGATCTGTTGATTGTGGCTCTTGGTCTTGTGACCGTTGTGGCTGCTCTACTTGCTGTTCTTCTTGCTGTTCTACTTGTTGTTCTGCATGCTGATCAAAAACTTCAGCATGCTGATTTTCATATTCATCTTCGTTCATATCTACTTCAACTGGTACAACATTAGGAGTTTGCTGTACCTCCTTCCTTTGCATGGATTTTTCATCAACAATAACATCCCGGCTAATAATTACCTTGTGGGCAGTAGGATCCCACAGTCTATACCCCTTCACTGTATCTCCATAGCCGAGAAAAACACACTTGCTTGACTTTGGGTCAAGTTTGGACCTTTTTTCTTTTGGTACATGGGCAAATGCATCACAGCCAAAGGTACGCAAATGAGAGTAATCAACTGGCTTACAACACCAAACCTCCTCCGGAATCTGTCCATCCAACGCAGCTGTAGGTGACCTGTTAATAAGATAAACAGCTGTATTAACAGCCTCTGCCCAGAACCTTTTATCCAACATGGATGCGTTGAGCATGCTTCTTGCACGTTCCATGATTGTGCGATTCATCCGCTCAACCACACCATTTTGTTGTGGAGTATATGGTACAATCTTCTGGTGCTTAATACCTTCCTGCGTACAAAATTTATCAAATTCCTTGGAGCAATATTCACCCCCATTATCTGACCTAAGACATAAAATCGACTTGCCCAAACTCTTCTCTACCCGTGCTTTGAACTCTTTAAATTTCTGCAAAGCTTCCGACTTCTTCTTAGAAAATAAACCCACACTCTCCTAGAATAATCATCTATAAAAGTCAGAAAATAGATGGCACCATTTAAGGACTGAGTGGGGACTGGTCCAAATATATCCGAATGTATAAGTTGCAGAAAATCAGAACTCTTACCAGGGCTTGCGATGAAACCGAACCCTCTTTTGTTTACCAAAAATACAGTGCTCACATAAGTCTAAATTACAAGACTTAATCCCAGAAAGCATACCTCTGTCATGCAGAATTTTCAGACCTTTTTCACTCATATGGCCTAGGCGTTGATGCCATAGCATTACTGCATCCTGAACAGAAGTTGTTGTTGCATGGTTTGTCACCGTATCACCGCATAAACGATATAGGGTCCCATAAGATTCTCCTTTTGCTACTACAAGAGCTCCTCTGGTAATTTTGCAGTAGTTGTTACCGAAAGTGACAGAATACCCTAGCTTATCCATCATCTTGATTGAGAGCAAATTCTTCCGCAAATCGGGCACATGTCGCACATCACATAACATCCTTTCTCTACCATCGTCCAACTTGATCCTTATGTCCCCTCTTCCCACAATTTCTAAAGGATGATCATCACCCAAGTAGACCATTCCACCACAGTATGGCTGATATTTGTCAAACCAGTCTCTGTGGGGAGACATGTGGAAAGATGCACCTGAGTCCAAAACCCAGGTATATAAAACAGATCTGTTGTTACTGATACAAAAGGCTTCACATGTTGCCGTCTCTCCTGAATCTGCTGTATTGGCCTCAGCTGATGGCTGAATTTGCTTTTCACCATTCTTTAATTGCCAACAGTCCTTCTTTGAGTGCCCTGGCTTCCCACAATGCCAACACTTCCCTTTCTTCTTACGTCCTTTAGACTTAGATCTGGACTGTGATCTACCTTGTTTACTCCTCTCGAAAGATCGACCTCTCACAGATAGGGCTTCATTGGTTGAGGGTTCCAGAGACGTTTTTCGCCTCAACTCTTCTGCCAACAAAGCGGCTACCACATCATCAAATTTTAGAGTTCCTGATGATGCATTACTGATGGTCATCACCATATGATCCCAGGTGTCCGGGAGGGAACAAAGTAGGGTGATAGCTCTGTCCTCATCCTCCATCTTCACATTGACTGAAACCAGTTTACTGATAAGAGTATTAAACTCATTCAAATGATCTGCCACGGATGAACTTTCCTTCATCCTCAAGCTATAAAGTTGCTTTTTCAGAAAAACCTTATTTGTTGCTGATTTTGTTTCATACAACTTTTCAAGCTTCTGCCAAAGGGCTTCCGCGGTCTTCTCTTCAGCTACATTGAACAAGACAGAGTCTGCTAGGCAGAGACGGATTGTAGAAACCGCCTTCCTGTCCAGCGTTGCCCACTCCTCATCTTTCATGTTGCTTGGTTTACTCGCGACCCCTTTCAAGGCTAGAGCTTGGTCATTCTGAACCAGCAAATCCTCCACCTTCATCTTCCATAGAGCGAAGTTCCTGCCATCAAATTTCTCAATCTCGAACTTGGTTACACCTCCTGTCATTGTTTCAGCTCCCACTCGCACAAAACCTTAGGCTCTGATACCAGATGTTAGTAAAATTTTCAGATTTTATACCTGCAAGTAGAAAACACAATAACAGAGAACAAAACAGCAACACAAGTAACACAGAGATTTTACGTGGAAACCTGCAATGTGCAGGAAAACCACGGGGCAATGGCAACTTCTTTTTATTTATTTCAGCAAACTTTACATTCTCAACTTCATACACATCCAAGGGATCATTCCCCTTTTATAGAGCAGAAAAGGAAGACACCGAAACTGTTCGTTTCCTCTCCTTTTCATTTGCAGGATACTTCTGTTCTCATTTTCATTTGAAACTCTGTACGAGTAAAGCAACATATTTGGATGGGTTACAGGCAAAATTTTTGAAGCATGGTATTGACCCTCTTGTTGGGCCCCTCACTGATATCTTTAATCTCTCTGGTTGTTTTGGGTTTCCTTATTCCTGGACTCAGCATATCATTCACTCCATTCATAAGGCAGGTGGTCCCCATGAACCCAATAACTATAGGACTAGCATGATTGGGCATATCTTTGCCAAGCTCTATGCCACAACATTGGATGTGCTTCTCTCCCGAAGGTTGGAGGAGGGGGGTTTCAGGGCTCTTGGCCAAGCTGGTTTTCGACAAGATCACCAGACCACAGATCACATTCTAGTCCTCAGAGTTATTATTGAGGAGGTGCGTTCTAGGTCCTCGAAGGTTTATTGTTGCTTTGTTGACTTCAGGAAAGCCTTCGACACGGTGTCTCGACATTTACTTCTTGAGAGACTACGGTCAGTTGGCATCTCTGGGCAACTTTTGACAGCGGTTACACGGTTATATGAGACTGTGAAAGGTCGGTTTCGCTTCCCTCAAGGGCTTTCAGACTATTCTTAGCACCATAGGAGTGAAACAGGGGTGCCCCCTCTCCCCGACACTTTTTGGGATCTTTATCGACGAGCTTGAGACTTATATTAAGGAGAATGCTCATGCAGAGGATGGTTGCCTTCTTCACTATGTGCTGATTTCTATTCTCCTCTTTGCTGATGATGGAGTTCTTTTGGCCTCTTCTCCTGAGGGACTTCAACGCCATCTGGACAAGCTTTCCACTTTTTGTGACTCGAGACAACTGATGGTGAATCTTTCTAAGACCAAGGTTATGGTATTCAATACTACCAAAGAGGCTCTATCTCATCTCCACTTCTCTTTCCAAGGTCGGGAGGTCGAGATCACCACCTCTTATGTGTACTTGGGGGTTCTTTTCATCGGTCCCACTTTTAGTATGAAACCCGCCGCCCAGGCTCGGGTGTGTAAGGGATATGCAACTATGTCTTTGCTAGAGAGGAATTGCTTCAAAGCACATTTTCAGGATATACCTGTGAAGATGAGGATTTTTGATGCCTTGGTCAAGCCAACTATTACTTATGGGTCAGTGGTTTGGGGTCCTAGCCTTGGCCCGACTGAGTGGTCACGGGTTGAACGAGTCCAGACACTCTTTCTTCGACGATTCATTTGTTGCAAGGGCACAATCCCCCACTCTATTATTCTGGCAGAGATTGGTGCCTCTCCTCTCCAGCTTGAGATTATCTTCTTGATTATCGGTTATCTTCACAAGATCCATACTTTCGGAGATACCCCTGAGGGTTGCAGGCGGTACCCTTACCTCGCCCTTCGCTCCTCGATGGAACTCTCTCCGAGTTCTCGGGGAGGTTGAAGGAGCTGGTATTTTCAGGTTTTTGCTCTCCTGGCTAGCATTCAGATACGGATAGACAGGCTCCCGCCTTATTCTTTGGGGGTTCTCCCCCCCTCTCGGGAGAAGACGCTCCACGAGATTCGGAAGGATGTTAGTCTCCAGTACACTAGATGCACATGGATCTCTCCTATTGCCCCTCTTTCCCCCAAGATGTCTTTCTACCATGAGCACTTCTTACATATTCAGAAGGGCAAAATAGTTCCTCCACAATACCTTCAACAACACACAATGCATAGTCTTCGGATCACTATTGGACAACTTAGGGTGTGTTCTCACCAACTCCGGATTGAGTCAGATCACCATCTTCCGACGGAGGAGCGGATTTGCTTGTTTTGCTCCTTGGGTGAAGTTGAATCCCTTCATCACTTTATTTTTTGTTGTCCCATCTATTATGAGATCCGAGGTAGGTTCCATTGCCTTTTCAGGGACAACTCTCGATCTGTTTCTACCTTATTCAGATACCTAGACCAGCGTTGTCTTGCACTCTTTCTTAGGGAGATAACTCAGCTTCGACGACATAAAAGTTCTCCAAATGGATCTCACCCTTCTCAACATCGGCTCATCACAACATACTTCACCAACTCCGACGGACCAGGTGACTTCAATCGGAAACGCCCCACATCATCCAGTTCGGACAGAAGTAGGGTCACTAGACAACGCACCAACAGTTTGTCAGGGTTCCAAACTAGCAATGGGTAGAGACATATCATGGACTTCTTCAGCTCCGGTACTTCGGCCTCGACTGTTAGGAGAGATGTTTCTGGCGTGTTCTTGGAGCTTGCCCCCCTGGGCTGCTCCCTCCCCCCTCCTCTCTCTCCGTTCTTCTTGGCATGCACTCCTCTCTGTTGGATTGCAGCCCTCCCCCTCTTTGCTCTCCCTTTTCTTTTCTTTTCCCTTTCTCTTTGGCCCGTTTGTTGGGTTTCATCTTGTATTTATATTAGTTCTTTTCTTTGTTGGGCTTTTTAGCCTGCTAGCTGGCAGTCATTATTGTCCTTCTTATAGTCCCTTGGGTCTTATTTTGGCCCACCGCGGACATTAATACTATTTCATTTCATTTCATTTCTCCCAAAGGAAGCCTTCGAAAAACTGTTCGTTTCCACTCCCAAGGAAAAGCGCTTGAAACTGTTTGTCTTCCGCATCCAGACGTCTAGCACGAACTGCTGTCTAGACGTCTGGCCTAGACATCTGCTGCCTAGATGTCTAGCCTAGACGTCTAGCGGTGCGGCCTAGACGTCTAGCGGTGCTGCCTTGACATCTAGCAGCCTAGACGTCTAGCAGTGCTGCCTAGACGTCTAGCAGTGCTGCCTAGACGTCTAGAAGTAGCCTCTGCTGGCTAAAACCCTGCAAAGTGACTTCACCTCCTAACCACCATTGGTTGCGGTAGAATAAATGTGGTCCCCCAAAGTCACAATGTGAAACTGATGAATACAAAGGATGAAAGTGAAGATTGAACATAGACAGATAATGCTAGTACCAACAAGATGGATACTGTGTAAGAAGAAAGCAAG
Source organism: Wollemia nobilis (assembly GCA_028583015.1). Lineage (NCBI taxonomy): Eukaryota > Viridiplantae > Streptophyta > Pinopsida > Araucariales > Araucariaceae > Wollemia > Wollemia nobilis. The sequence goes on from JAQPPZ010001028.1 coordinate 9,068,325, forward strand.
GTGGATGTCTCCTTTGGAGACTTTGTTCTCAATGCTCCAATTGATCTGTTGTAATAGTTATCCGAAGCGGAGGTGGAGGATCAGCTACAACAGGTGCACTTTGGAGACATGATAGGGTAGCAGTTAAAGGAAGCCTCTTTTTGGCTCTTCCGCAAGTATAATCACTTGTTCAACTTTGATCATAAATAGTCGCGGGAGGGGGGAAGGAGAGAGCAAAATCTAGGTGTTCTAGATTTCCCAGTTTCAAAAGTTCAGGTGTCCTACTCAATTTTGGCAGATTTGTCAAAATGAACTACCAACCTCATGTATGGACAGCTGTTGGCATTACCATCAAAGCAGCAAAGGGAGATACATAGTGGGCTTAAAACCAGATTTACTTCTTAAAAGTTGAGGTATTGAATTGATTGAGTTCATGCCATTTGATAATTACCACATTAAATTTACTCTGGTAAAAGTTATTTACTTACGGTAAAAATCAAATTACCGCAATATCAGTAAATAATTTTTTACTACACGGTAAATTAGGAAATTACTATATTAAAAGTTACCAACAGTAAAAACAAAGTTACCAAAGGGGTAAAAGCACAATTACGGTTAAACACCACCACTAAATGCGGAGTGGTCTTGGCAATGGGACAAAAAATGTCGATTGTCGACACCAACAGAATTCCTGATGGTATGCTTACCAAAGGTACTTATGCACAAACAAAATATACACAAAGGCACAAAGAAATACACAAAATGGAAAAGAGATGGCATCACAATGCTCAAACTACAACAACAAGAATATTTTATTACATACAAAGCGGGAAGAGTACAAAGAGGTGCTCATTAGATTGTTTCTAGGGAGTGGATTTGGTCCTTCTGTTGAGTTTCCGTCTTCTATGGACTAAAACAATTATTGCATGCCACTTAGCTCAGAAAATTCCTTTGACACAACCTCAGTAATGCTTCATTCTTCCTTTAGCAAGCTATGCCAGCTACCTCTTACCCTCTTGCTTGCTTCAAACTTCACACTTTCTAACTGGTCTTACAAAGGGTGATCTACTTTATTTATAGGCTCATGGGAGCTAAATACTACATGGATGGAGACATCTAGAAACCAATACATGGATGAAATAGCACATGGCTCTAGATATCTCTCTTTTTGGATATCTACATAGTATTTCTAAAATATATTTGGAATTCTCCAATGTATCTTCGACTTCTAGACACTTCTTAGATATTCTTACAAGATATTATCATACACTCGATTATTTGATTAGTATCTGGAGATACTTTGATGTTGTGAAGAAGACATTATGATGAGGATGACACTTTAAAAATTAAAGTTTTACTTTTAACTTTTACTATTTACAGTGACCCATCCCTATCATTATTTGTATTTTGTTTGATATATTCATTTTCGTTTGTGGCACGATTATTCATTGGCAGGGATGGAATTTTCCCGAACAAGCTACCCACTATTATACTATACATACTCATTATTTTATTGTACATGCAGATAATACAACAGAATTTGGTGACACCTTCTGCATAGTGGCACACAACCTTCTCTTCTATTTTGGTCATAGGATTGTTACCCCATTTTTGGGTGGAAGTTGGAGATGCAATTCCAGGAAGGATGCTTCCATAAGCCCATTACTATCATAATGTTTGCAATGATTGTTTGAGCCTTTAGCTTTTCAGGTAGTAGGCAAATTGCCCTTCTTTTTGTAGTGCTCCTTTTACTTTGGTTTGGAAGGTTCTGCTTGATTCATCTTGTCCCTCTGAATGTAACTGGCTTGCATAGATGATTCATTGACACTCTTTGTTTCAAAACAAAATGTTTATCTCATTACATGAATCCTTTCAAGGTATTTGATCACAATGCTTGGGTATTTTAAAGAATGCTCCTCCAAGATGGTTTACTTTCAAAATTCCTTAATAAATCAAGGTAAATCAACAGATCAATAGATTATTATAGAATTGGAAGCATACTTGTTAACAGTGGACAGTTTCATATTAATTTTGTGTAATTTGCGAAATAATTCCAAAGAACTGTTTTATATGACATTATACAATACTTTTTATGCACCTAGGAACTATCTATAGCAACCTAATATGATTTTGTTTTCCCTAGATCCACAATCTGTCCGTTGCACCCAATTGAGATGACATTCACAAAGCATCTGCATGATTATGTTAGGTTTCTACATCTAAAGATGTGAATTTATGTCAACGGGTTTGCAAAATATTGCTTCTTTGCCAACTTACAAATTCCTCTGGGAGAAATTCTAGGAGAGGTCAATGTTTAACTCTAGCTTATAAGGATAGAAGATGATGGCAGTATATTAAATTTAAACAAAGTCCTTGTGGTCATATATATGGGACGATATGCATCTAATAAATTGTGATTGTAACTTTTGGACCTTAATCATGATAAGTTTTTTATTTCCTATTCAGCCATTTTCTTTTGTACCTTTCAATTGTGGTAACTGTAAGGTCCAATGCTTGCCATATGTGCCTTCTCAGGTTGCTGCTGAAAATTTGATGAGAAAACAATTCGTTAATGCTGCTTTAGAGAAGGTTTCTCGAGCACTTCAGGTTCTCTGGCCAAGATCCAGGACAAAGATATTTGGTTCAATAGCAACAGGATTGGCTCTTCCTACAAGTGATGTTGACCTCGTTGTTTGTCTTCCTCCAGTTCGGAATTTGGTGAGTGGAGCATTGCTTCAGAGTTGTTTGTGAATAGATTAAAAGAGCAATCATATATGTGATATTTTTCCTGTGTTTCTCTTCATGGAGTGAAATTTGGCATAAATTCAACTATTTTTTCAATATTTGCAGGAGCCTATTAAAGAGGCAGGCATTTTAGAGGGTCGGAATGGTATAAAAGAAACATGCCTGCAGGTAATATCAACTAGTGATTTTAGACATTTCATGTTTGCATATTATATTTTGTTATTTCTCTTAAAGACAGTAAGCAGAACTAGTGTGTTTGTCGAATTGGTTCTTTTTGTTATCTTTCCTTGAATTTTTTTCTTAATTGGTTATATGGAATTAAAACGGCCCCCAACCGGAGTACATCATCACCACATAGTGGTATTACAACAAGGCTTGGATATTATCCATGTATTGCTTGGCAAGATTCGAACTTGGGTTTCCTCCTTGAATGTTGAAGAATCTAACCTGTTGAGCTAATTCCATTTGATATCTTTCCTTGAATTTTTGAAAACTTCCTTTCATGATATATTTGAGAGAGTGGAGTCCATTGGTAAATTGAGTGAGATAATTTCTGCATTGTTGCCTGTCTGTGATATGATACTTTATTTCCCCTAATTTTGGACTATATCATGTTCAGTTATGAATACGTTGTTGAGGATTACTTAGCTTAAACCCAAGAATGAATTGGAAATGGTTAAATGTTAGTATATTGCTACATGTGGTACATGAGTGTTAGGGTACCTAAGAATAGATATTTGGGTATATGTTATTATATTGTATAAGGGTTGGCATGGGCCACACATAACCCAAGGTTGATTGTATTATAATATTATATTATAATATAATATTATCTTCGTAGTCGGCTCCCCAAAATAGAATTAGAAGAGGGATATATGAAAAAGAGATATTTGTTATTGTAATCATTAGGGAGATAAATCATATGTAATTCTCTTTGCCCACGAAGTGGCTTATGGGACTTTGTCCTCCTTAAGTGACACTCTCATCTTGGGAGATCTTGTGGAGTTATTCCTTCCTTAAGGAGTATATTGGTGTTTCCCTACCCTGAGGGTATTATCTATCTCTATCTCAATTATGGATTGTTATTGTGGAAAATTATTTGTGGAATGAATGATTTGATATTTCTGCATATTGGTGAATAATTTATGTTTTTAAGAATAAAGTTTCATAACAAGTGATATCAGAGCAAAGATTCTGGCAATGTGGGGATTATTGTTTTGGATTTGCAGAATTAGGACAGAACTTTTTTCTTTGGAAAAACATCTTATATTTCAGAAGCCATATCTCTACGAAAGTGTATCCGATTCAGACGATTCTTGGATCAGTTTGTGTGGAATTTGAAGAGCTTTAAAATGAGTGGTCATATGAAGGAATTTGAGTAGTATTGAGGGAGATACGACCTTCTGGAGTCAGCTGTCTGGAACAAGGGTAGTGATGAATTTTCAAATCACATTTTTTTCCGGAAGACGAAATTTGTTAGTTTGGGTAAGCAAATCATTTGCAATTTATTTTGTTTGGGAAAAAAAATGCAGATTTAGTTGTTTATGTGGAATTTTAGCTTCAAATTAGTGGGGAGATACATATTTTCATAAAACCCTAGTTTGCATTGGGGAATGAACTATGGATTTGCAAACTTTTTTTGGAGAAGATGATATTGATGTTAGGGATTGGTGGCAAAATTTTAAATCCTTGTATTATGATTATTCTTGGCAATTTATGCTTCCTTTGTGTCTTGGAGGAGAAGCTCGCTCTTGATTTCAAAGTTTTAATAGTGCCCATAATTATGAACTAACTTGGGAAACAATAGAGCAAGCATTCTTGGGTCAATGGGACCCATATAAAAGGTCACCATCAAGGGATATGAAGAAGAAATAAACGTGCTTCAAAAAGAACAAAAGGAAATAAAAAGAGAGCTAGAAAATTTCAAAGAAGTGGTAGAAGATAAAAAAAGATGCGAGTATGCAGACATAGGAAACCATACCTTTTGTAGTTGATAAGTTGAAAAGTGGACAAAGGGGTTTGTTTGAATCTATAAAGTCTATTTTGCAGGTTCATGGATGCATTCAGAAGGAAAAGGTTATTATTTTCATTAACCCTAGCAGCAAATATAATTTTATTAGTATTGCTTTGGCTAAGAGGTTGCAAGTTCAAGCAACAAAAATAAAGGACATACATCTTGAGGGTGAGAATGTTCAAATTTTTGAAGATTTGAAGATCACCATGGATAAATATGTTTTACATTCAGATTTTTATGCTATTGAGATGGATGATGTGGATATTGTTCTTGGTTATCCTTGATTGAATTCTTTGGGTACTGTTAACTTTAACGTGCAAAAGAAGTTTATGAAGTTATGGTATAGGAAAAATAAGATAACATTGCAAGATATTTTTCAGCTTGAGCAAGGATCTAGGGAAAACAAGAAGTGATTGTAGAGAAACAAATTGAAGAACTTGAAATAGACTCCAAGAAGGCAGTAGCAGCAACAGAGTCAAAAGAATCTTTGATAGAAGAGCGCAAGGAAACACCAAACAAAAGGAACATGAAAGAACAGCAAGTAGAAGAAATTTTAAAACAGTGGAGCCAAATGTTGAGGATTCAAAGAAGGTAGAACATCAAGTTAAGGTTGCACTATATTGCCATCCACACCACCATGAGCGGCAACAATCTTGGAGGCATGGCTTAAGGCAGCAATATTATGGTTCTACATGGAATCAGAAGGGCACCAAGTATGGCAATGTTTGGCAGAGAAAGCATAGTGATCTTGGTTTTCAGAGTGGTTCATCAACATCAAGGAACAAGTGGACCCATCATTCGAATTATCAAAATAAAGCAGCAAAAGCATGGAGCCAACAAAGCAGATTTGGTTACTCAAGTGGCAAAATGACATACTAGCATCAACGACAACCACCACCAATCAATGTTTCACTAAAATGGATGGATGATCGAGATTGTTACCGGTTGGTAACATTGCTTAGCAAATCATATTATCTTGTTTCTTCATATGTTTCGAGGACGAAACATTTGTTAGGAGGGTGGCATGTTAGGGTACCTAGGAATAGATATTTGGGAATATGTTATTAATTTTGTATTGGCAATGTTATTTGCAGAAAAATAATTTTTCGCTGTAGAGATAGCATTGATATTCAGATGCTCCATCTTTGATTGAATTATATTGATTGTTTTCAATTTAATCCTATTCCCAGACCTGCTGCTTACAATGGCATTTTTTGTCAATCCTATATATGTATCTGTTATGTAATTCTTGGTTTTGAGGACTAGATTGTATAAACAAGACACGAGGAGTAAGACAAAATGTTGCTATAAACACTCATGAAGGGATTGGCATACATTTAAGAGTTGAAATTGTTGTAGAACACAAGCAGACCACTCATCTCATCTGTATGAAATTTGAAGTTTTTTTTTCTTCTTATATTGAAACCAGTTGCATGTCATTATTTTTAATCTGTGATAAAATACTTAATGGTGTCAATTTTCTTATGTTTGTTAATGTTAAGCATTTATACTTCTGCACAGAGAGAGAGAGACTACATAAAAGTAGAGTGGTATGCTTTTGAAAAATTGAGTGGCTTACAAAATCCATGTTGTGTTGAGTTGATGTCTTAAAAGACAACTATCTTACATGACTGAAGAATTAATTTCATGTCAAAAATGATTGTTTCCAAAGTTATTGCTTCCTGTTTCTCCATTGGTTTTCTCAACTTTTGATGCCGACTTTCCATATATTTGATTGTTTGATGTGATATTTGAACGTTGATAATGTTTATATTTCATATCATGCTTAACAATAATTGAATATTCCTGCACAAGGAAAGAAATTCATATTATAGTGTGATTGCTTGTATGTTGATCAGAGAAGTATGCGAAATAAAAATCAACAAAAAAAAGTATGTGAAGGAAAATACTGTTAACATGTGGACAGTAAACCCAGGAAAGAAATTTTTTTACTACCTCACTGAATCTAACCCAACTTATGAGCACTGACCAAAAACATACATAGAGGCAGAGTTGAGGACAAAGTTCACATTGTCTCGGGTGTAAAACAGGGAGATGGATTACACCCAAAGAGGAATGGGAAAACATGCTATGTGTATTCTGTTCATAAGGGGCAGTAGAAACAGAGAGACATTTTATGTTAAAATGTTCGGCCTACAATGTCATTTGAGAATGATACCCTGACATTTTAAGTCCCAGTCTATGGCAGCACCGTTTAAGAGACAGACACTGGAAAAGACATCAACAGTAGGAGAATCACCCTTGAAAAGAGGGCAGCAGAGGCTTAAAATATCCTGTTATCATCTTTAGTAAATGTGTACATGTTACAGCTTAAATAGGTGCAGTTCCATAGACTGTTTTGACTCATGGATGCCATTAAAATCATTTCATTCAGGTTTATGCTATGTACGAGTTTGTGTTCTGTTTTTATGTATTTTGACAGTAATCTATAGTCACTTTTGCTATATTGCTAATAGAAAACCATGTTTATGTTCTGCAGCATGCTGCAAGGTACCTTGCAGATCAAGAATGGGTCAAGAGTGATTCCCTTAAGACAGTAGAGAACACAGTGGTACGTTATTTTCAAATTTTGCATGGGCTTGTATCAAGCTGATTGTTGGGCTTCACTTCAGGTTATTTTATTCTAAAAAGGAACTTCTGAAGCTTGACAGCGAGTTTGGTTGTGCTTGATGCAGATACCAATTATCATGCTTGAAGTGGAAGGTCTTTCCCAACATTGCAACAAATACGAAGATCCCCTCACATTGCACACAATTAGAGATGAACTTCGGAATGGAAAGGAGAAAGAAAATATGTCTAATACAATGGTGCCTGAAAGTTCCTTGGGTTCTGCTTGTGAAACCAGGAAAACACCATGGGGCAGCAAAAACAATCGTGAGTCAGTACGCCTGGATATTAGCTTTGAGTCACGTTCTCACACTGGCCTAAAGACTGCTAATCTAGTAAGTTTAATACTCCTATCTTTTTTGGTCTTTAACTTTGGGAAAATGAAACGGCACTCTGTTCTCCCAGGCAAGCTAAAATACTGAAGTGTCTATGCAAGCATGCCCTTGAGAAATTTGTTTTGAATATAACATTGATGTTTGTGCATTCAATAATTGTTCTTCTATGATTGATTTGCATCTGAAAACAGAAAACAACTCTGTTCCAAGTCCTTCGTTTTTAATTTCAAATGTTTCAATATCTTGATTGAAGCAAAAATCAGTTACTCCTTGAAAGCTTTATGGACAGTCTTATAATTATTCTACGACATCTTCTTATGGAGAGAGTGCCAGCTTCCCATATTTCCAAAGAGCAATATAATATCAGTTGGGACAATTTACAAGACAGTAATGGGTTGAATTGATAATGCTCAGGATGCTGTAAAGACTGTAACTTCAGCATTTGAGCTTGACTTTGCGACTCTTTCTCACTGAAACATTTTGGACTTTATGTAGACAAAGCTGAGCGATATGTTTGAGATACTGCATAAAAGTAGAGTGGTATGCTTTTGAGAATTTTACATGTTTTATCCTTGTTTGTCTAAGCAATTCCATTTTGCTGTCTTTTATCCAATGAGTTCCCTAAAAGACATTAAGGTACCAACCGTAGTTTTCTTTGACAACAAACTGTAATTGGTAGATAAATTGGAACTTTGAAATTAAATGCTTTGGATATTGTATGGCTACAGTGTGCTTTTGAATGGAATCAAACAGTTCTGTTATTTGTAATTTAGTACAAATATCAGGCTCAAGTTTTATGTGCTTTTCATGGTAATGCCTTGGATATTGATTAATATAACTCCTATATATTAGTTATGGAGAGGTAGCGCTTTTGATAGTGGGAACATGCCATTGTAAACCTTAGAGCCGTATATGATTGGAACATATTAGCACTGTAAATAGTGTATTGCTCTATATGTTTTGAACAAGTTAGGGCATTATATAGTCGCCAGTGTGTTAACCGCCATTCTCTAAACGATTGTAAACTTCAAGCAGATACTTCCCTGAGATGTATTGTTTAGTTAATGCCTTGGATCTTGATTAATATGATTCCTATAATAGTTATGGAGAGGTGGCGCTTTTGATAGTGGGAACATGCCATTGTAATTCTTAAAGCCGTATATGTTTGAACATATTAGGACTGTAATTGCTCTATATGTTTTGAACAAGGTAGGGCATTATATAGTTGCTAGTGTATTAACTGCCATTCTCTAAAAGATTGTACACTTCAAGCAGATACTTCCCTGAGCTATATTGTTTAGTTAAATTTGTACTTCGTACCTACTAAATAGTTATGATGCATTGGACGCAGACTTAAGTGTTGGGCTATATATCCACATCTAACCTTTATTCAATAAAGAAAGATGCTGTTTAAGTTTTGATCTTTAAAACATGGTATAATGAGATTGTCCCCTTAGGCCATTTTTTTCTTGGTTCACTGTCTTCTATTGCATTCTTCATAAATGACCCTGACTTCTGAGAAGTAGGTTTGATCTTCCCTATGCAGTACTTCAGAAGTATCCTTGGATCCTACAATGGTCATCACTATCACTTTTAATTTGTTATGTAGTGAAATATTAGGGTTTTTATCTTGAGTATGTTTCTGTCATCTTCATTTTGATTTGCACATCACATTTCCTAAAAATGGATATGTTGGTTGCAATCATTGGAGTTGTCAATGTCTCAAGGTCAAAGAGGTTATCCTTCCTTTGTAACTGGATGCTCCAAGGAGCTCCATTCCACTCTGCCTTGAGCTCGAGGAGATGAATATGGTGTTGATACATTGATGCTTTCTAACTTTGTGGTCTATGAATAATAGAATATCTCTGTTGAATAACTCTCTCCATACAAATCTCTCATTGGATAATGCTCCCCACCTTCTCCCTTTGAAGGGGCAGATTTCCTCCTTTCAAGATGACGCTGTGTTTATGGCAGCTTCGTATTGAGACTGTCATACCTCTAAGGAGGCAGGATTTGCTGGCTTTCCACTTCCTAGAAATTGAAGAATGGAGTACACATTTTTTTTAGATTATCAACTTATTATGAGATTTGTTGATGCTTTTAGTAGTTGGACTAGAGGTGTCCCCCTGACACCTTTGGGATGTTATAATCTTCAGGCATTTGGCACTGTATTGGTTTCCCAGGTCCATTATCAATAGCATCATTCCTTTGGCAGTTCTTTGCTAGGAAAAACTCAATTATTTTAAAGCTTTTGTCAGTATTGGAACGGACAGTGTAAAACCAGACAGGCAGTATACATCATAGACTATTCTCATGCTTGCGTTTTTAGACCTTGCAGGCAATACAGGATGTCTGTTGACGATCCTCACATTTTGTCTAGATCGCATGGCTAGGCTCATATCACCAGTTTTCTGACCTCTTTCATGAGATCTTTGGTGTTGAATATTAGGAGAATGTAGAGCATCTTTCACATCAAAGAATTACTTCATCAACTATCATTAGTCCAGGCCTGTAGGATAGATTTTATTCCCAACAATAGAGCGAAGAGATCAAACGGAATAAACAACAAAGAATAAACAGCAATGGCAGTTTAGGAACAGAACTATTTCATTATGTGTAAACTGATATTTACATCACTTAGAGTAGTTTGTCTCTCGTACTTAACAACATCACAATGATGATCTTAGTAACGGCACTATTCCATTACCATCCAATGGAATAGTGCCAAATTAAAAATGAAAGGAGATGGACAGTTACAACACATTGTCACCTTCTTGTACCAAACTATGTTGATTGCAAACTGATTACAAACACAACATATTGTCTTTATGTTCAGTTGTACATGTGACAACCTGTAACGTGCACAAAATGACAATTCATACTACTTGATCAATGCATGTAACAACATTTGTAACAACTATTGATCAACACATTGATCAACACACCTAACAAAATTGTTTTTGTACAATTACAAAATGAACATGCGAACTCACTGAGCTGGCACCACATTGGATGGATTTGGATGATCTGTTTGTCCCCTCTACATTTGTCAGTGTCCCTGGCAATTGTACGATGGTACTCTCTCCATGGGTTGTCTGTTGAGTGACAGGAGCAATAGGTGGGTGTATGTTGTGCTGAGCAAGTAACACCTTCTGCTGATGGTTCTCATCTTGTTTAAATGTACTTCTTCTGCATTCGTTTTTTAAGGTCATTATATTGCATGCATTGCCTTTATGCTTCATTCAACGGAACTTACAAGTTTTTTGATTGATGGAACGCAACAGCATACTTATTTTTAGTGCTGCTCAACTTCTGCTCAAGATTAGTGATATGCTGATTTAAAAGAAATCTAGGTTAATAAGGACCAGGGCTTTTGTAATTGCATCTTTTATACCTTGGAAAGCCTTCTTGCCCCCTCTGGTCTGTACAAGGCTAATATCTTGGTTGTTGATTTAACCAGTTGCACAAAATTGGTTATGAACTTAGCTACAAACTGGATTTGACCTAGGAAAGACCTGATTCCTTGTTAGAAATTATTACAGACCTAACTAGTTGAATTAGTGAGATAATAAGAGTGGTTGCAACCACCAAACACAAGGTCTATGTGTTTCTATTAGTTAAGGTTAGTTGTTGTCCTTATTTGAAGGTTGTTATGCCATATTGGGCAAAGGCCTATGTATTTAAATACTTTCAAATCTATGAAGAAGATCGTCGAAGCAATAGTATTAGTGGTATCAGAGCAGGATTCAATGCTTCTGTGAGGAAGATCACTAGACCTTCCTCTAGCTTCGACACAAAGGAGCTCCGAAGCACTCTGTTGATAGCTACGTTTGCATGTCGAGGTGTATATACAGGCACAAACGTGAGACTATATTTCAAGCACGATTCCCTATTGAGGATTTTGTCACTCAAGAATCATCGTACATTAATAGCAGCAAATTTCGGTTCTTGTTGGTGCAAATAACCAAGACCAACAAGGTGGTAAAGGCTCGGTAGATCATCGTGTTTAGCGTCGATGAAGTACAACCATACATTCGTGACTTGACCACAACCGAAGACACATGAGACAAGCACTAGATAGTATTCGAGGCAAAGAACAAGAACCAAATCTTGTTCCTTAAAGCCAACTTCATTGTTTAAAATGAAGAATGGAAAAAAACGTAAGTCATTCTTGAGGCGAGTTGTAGAGCTACGTGCATCACCACAAGCTTTGGGAGAAAATGTGCTTGATGACACACTTGTTCCCATTATTTTGAGATCCCTCCTTTCACAATATAATGTGTTTGTGACAACTTTGAATGTCATTGAGCAAACACCAACATTTGAAAAGTTGGTGAATCTACTTCAAAAAGTAGAGGCCTCACATACATCACAAGATGAAGATCAAGTTCTTCTTTCAAATCAAAAGGGGAAAGCAACCAATCAAGAGAGGTACAAGACCTTAACATCGCTTCCAACATCAAAGAAACAATTTTTGCACGCAAAAGACATATGAACTTTGTGGCAATAATGACTACATATTGAAGGAATGTTGGCACAATCCATTCACGAATGGGTCCTCTTCTCAAGCAATGCATCTGCAGTAGAAGAAATCATCAAAGAACAAGAAAAATCCAAATTGGAAGAAGATACGTCAACAACGTAGTAATGTTGCCGATGACGACCACTAAGAGAATAAGAAAATAACCACATAGGAGAAGAAGAGCATGAATTTGCTGCACATGCTCAACTAAATCAGCCTAATGATGTTTGGTATGTCAATTCTAGAGCAACCAAACATATGACCAGTTGAAAAGATTGGTTCTAGATCCTAGACTGTTCTAGTCATACAGGAATGGTCTCTTTGGGTGACAACACATCATATTACATCAAAGTCATAGGTGATGTCAAATTGTGACTTGGATCACACACATGCAAGATAACAAAAGTCTTGTATGTTCTAGGACTCACTAAGAATCTGCTCTTTGTCAATCAATTACTCGACCATAATTTGAAGGTTGAGTTTGACAAATAACAAGGATCCAAGGTATTTCTCATTCGTGATAAACTAGAAAATCCATGATTATTGCATATGGTAAAGGAATAGGAAAAAAGTTTGAGCTTCATACAGTTGAACATGACAATTTGGCATTAATTGTCAACTCTAATATTTTTGCATCACTCTGGCATCGACGATATGATTATCTAAGTTTTGGCCATCTTATTACACTTCAAAATAAGCACATGGTCATAAGTCTTCATTCTTTGAAAAAATCTACTCAAATTTGCCCTTGTTGCTTAGCTGAAAAGCAACATCGAGGTCCATTTTGTTCCTCAGAATCTCGAGCCAAAGGGCCTCTCGATTTGGTCCATACTCATCTTTGTGGACCCATGGCTTCGAGCTATAATGGCTCTAGATATTTTCAGTTGTTGATGATCATACTCACAAAATGTGGGTATTATTTTTGCAGCACAAGGATGAAGCCTTTTTCTACTTCAAACAGTTTAAGGCTCATGTTGAAACATTCATAGGCCATTGGATCCATGTACTCTACTCAGATCGAGGGGGGAGTTTACCCATAATGAGTTTTCAGCATTCTTGAAGAAATTCGGCATTCATAGACAAATGACAATTGCTTACACACCACAACAAAATGGTGTTGTTGTTAGCAGAAATAGAACCATCATGGAAATAGTATGGTGCATGTTGAAATATTCTCAACTCACACTCTTTTTGGGTAGAAGGAGTACATACAACAATCTACTTGCTCAATCGTGTCCCCCCTGCATCACTTGATCACATCACTCTAGAAGAAGCATGGACTAGACATAAGCCATCTATCTCTCATCTTTGCGCGTTCGGTTGTATGACATATATGCACATCCCAAAGGAGAAGAGACAAAAATTGGATGAGAAGTTCTGTCAATGCATTCTATTAGGCTACAGTGATGAATCAAGCATATAGATTATTTGATCCGGCTACAAAAAAAGTGATGAATCAAACCTATAGAGTAAAAATTGTATATTAGTCGTGATGTCATCTTTGATGAGAAAGATACATCACCCTCATCCTCTCCACAATAATCTTCATCTGACTCTGTTCTGGTAATCACTTCAAAGTGATGAAGTTGAAGACGATGCTAAGGAGGAAGTCTACAGGGACAACAATGAAGATAATGAAGGAGGTGGGGATCAATTTTCTTTGCTACATCACACATGGGAAATATCCAAGTGGTACATTAGCACAGTAAGAGCTTCAAGGATAGATCCATCTACCATAGGACCAATTACACAACATGGCTTGTGATGAAGTAAATATGACCCTCATGAGTATTGTTGAGCCATCCACAGTGTAGGAAGTTCTTCAGTCTAATTCTTGGAAAAATGCAATAGATTTTGAATATCAAGCATCAATGAAGAACAAGACTTGGAAACATATTGATCTTCCATTGGATTTTCAAGATCAAATACAAATCAGATGGTAGTATTGATAAATACAAGGCATGACTTGTAGCCAAGGGCTATGTGGCAAAAAGAAGACATCGACTATTGAGAAACGTTTGCACCTACAACAAAAACAAAGACCATCAAAATGATTTTTACACTAGCTACACAGTTTGGATGGAGGATTCATCAGAGGGATGTCAAAAAGTGCCTTCCACAATGGAGATTTAAAAGAAGTCTACATGACTCAACCAAAGGGATTCATTACACCTGGACAAGAAACAAAGGTGTGTAAATTGATCAAATCTTTATATGGTCTCAAACAGGCTCCTTGAGCCTGGTATATAAAAATAGATGAACATTTTGAAAAACATGTTTTTAAGAGATCCATATGATCCAAATTTCTACCACAAGGAACAAGGGGGGGATGTTGTGAACTTGTGATCATCATTGTATGTGTTGATGATTAGTCATCATAGGAAGTTCTGAGAGAATGATTCTTGCAACAAAGTATGATTTAAAAAGCTCATTTGACATGACAGATCTTGGACTATTGCGCTATTGTCTAGAATTGGGAGTGTGGCAGACACATCACCGCATAATTGTCTCACAAATCAAATATGCTAAGGCACTCCTTGAGAAGTATCACATGAATGATTGCAAGCCCATGATGACTCCTATGGAACTAGGGCTATAACTCTCACGATTCGATTCCTCTCCTCTAGCTCACTATCACTAATTTGTAGGAAGTTTCATTAACCTAACATACACTAGACCATATATTAGCTTTGCAGTATGTTACCTTTCACAGTATATGCAAGAACCATAAATGTCCCATTGGAAGGCAACAAAAAGGATACCAAGGTATGTCCAAGGTACCATTGAGTATGGTCTCGAATTCAAGAAGAGTAATCAGTTCTAAACCGGATACATAGATGTAGACTATGCAGAATGTATTGATGATCCAATCCACTTCTGGTTATTTAATTTTTTGGGGATTAGGATCTATATTGTGGGGAAGTAAGAAACAACATACAGTTGCTCGATTTTCCACAAAAGCAGAATATCGTGTTGTTGGAGGAGCTGTATGTGAGGCAATATGGTTGAAACGTATTCTGGCGAGTATGGGTGTACCTCAAAATAAACCAACAACCATGTACTGTGACAATCAAGGTGTATTGAAACTTGTTTGTAATCCAATGTTCCATGAGTGCACCAAACACATTGAAGTTTAGTGCCACTTCATACATGAACATGTTCAACAACACAACATTCAACTCAAATTTTGCCCTACTCAGGAACAACGTGTAGACATCTTCACCAAGCCACTTGCACATGTTAAGTTTAAAGCATTTCGAGATTTTCTCTCCAAGAAACTTTAAACTATGATGTAATAAGGGGGGGAATGTTAGGAATTATTACCATCATAGTTGAATTAGCGTGATAATAAGAGTGGTTGCAACCACCAAACACAAGGTTTGTGTATTTCTGTTAGTTAAGGTTAGTTGTTGTCTTTATTTGAAGGTTGTTATGCCATATTGGGCAAAGGGCTATTTATTTATATACTTTCAAATCGATGAAGAAGTTCATCGAAGCAATTGTATCATTCCTTTGATGGATGTGGGTAGAGGTATTTTTTGGATTGCTATTATCCTGTCAGGATCTATTGCTAGGCCATCTTTAGATACTACATGTACTAAGAGCTTTCTTTTGTGAACCATAAAATATGCTTTTTTGAATTCAATGAAATGCCATACTCCCTACACCATTTATAGACGGCCTCTAGATGTTCAATGTGCTTATTTCTTTCTTTATAAAAAATTGCTAAATCATGTCTACCAAACCTGCAAAGGGAATGTCCATGGCTCTTTGGTGTAGGCGAGCGAATGGATATGCCTGCATAATCAATGAATGAAGTTTTGTCATTTTGTAGTTTGTATGCTAAGTGTTTGATGAAATGAGCGTATAAGTAATTCAAATGTCATGTAATTATGATGTCGGGTAATTAGAAGTGTTGTGTCGAGGTAGTTAGGGTTAGGTACGAGGAAGTTGTGGAAGTTGGCAACTACCTTCTCTTTCCTAGGAAAAGTATAAGTAGACCCCTTACATTTCTCAAAGACATGACGATTTATCATCCATCTAATTGTTTGTATGTGGGAGTGTGTGTATGTTGTTGTCTGAAGGCTATTGTTGATGGTTCATTGGAGTATGATGTATTGTAGATAGTTGTTGTGCAGGATACATGTTGTGTGCACAGTGTATCCATTTGTAATTGTAATTTATTGCCATTGTATATTTTGTTTACTTAAGTGGTAATGGAATTGTGTTGTAGTGTGTTGTATTCCATTTCTACATTCTAGCACCGTTGTCTGTTAGAAGTTGGGTGGAGTATAGTGACATGGAGTTGTGATGAGCAAATCACTCAAGAAGGTACACAATGAGAACAATGGGATGCAAGTGATGAACAAAGTAGTTTTTCCTTGGGAGGAGGGAAGATTGTAGGTTGCAATAGAAGAAGACACAAAATTGTTTGTTGATACTGACAAAGAGCCGACACACGAAGCAAATGTGCAAATTGATGTGCACCCAAACATTCAAGCAGACATGGATGGAGGAAGCGCGCAAGTTTTTTTTGCAAAGAATTATGTGAAGGCAAAACAATTACGTGACGATAGAGAGTTACGTGATGGCAAAGAGTTACATGACAACAAGGAGTTACGTGATGACAAAGAGTTACATGACAATGACCATGATGGTGAAGTTGGCAATGTACAAGTGTTCACGCAAGAGGGAGAAGCGCAAGTGTTTATGCAAGACGATGACGTACAAGTGTTTGAGCATGATGTAGATTGTGCGCACCGACAAGGAAGTTTGCACAAGTGAAGATGTACGTGCAAATGTAGAAGTGCGTGCTAATGAAGGTTTGCATGCTAACGAAGAAGTTTGCACAAGTGAAAATATGCGTGTTGACAAAGATAGACAAGTGCGTAGTAACATATGTAGAGGCAACAAAGACACGTGCACATACAAATGAGTTTGCTCAAGTGAAGACATACGATGAGCTGGTGTAGGCGAAGACATGCACATATATATGACAGTTCATTTTCACATCGATGAAGTTGGATGTGATGAAGTTGACAACAAGTTTGATGAAGGAGAAAACTTGGTTTGGCAAGAAAGGCTAGGAGTGGTTGGAGCAAGTTGTGCGGTAGAAAGAATGCATGACCATTGTCGTTGGAACAATTGCAAGTAGGTGAGTAGGATGGGAGTCTATCATTAGTACAAATGCAAGTGGCATGTTCGATAGTGCATGAGACAGGGCGCCTGAGCAACTATAGGTTGATGTGGTCGATGGTGAGTGGGACGAGAGTCCAACATCAGAGCAACTACAAGTTGGCACATTTCATGGTGCGTGGGGCAGGAGTTTGACACGAGATTAATTGTGGTGGGGGGCGCTTGATGATGTGCATGAAGAGGGCGAGACATGCTAACAACCACTACCACTGTTGAATCAACTTGTTATGACAAGGACCAATTTTGGTATATTACATGTCCCATATATCATGGTCAGGAAATAGAAGACCCAATTAGGCATTGGAAAATTTACCTCATGATGTGGAAAGTGAATGGGCAGAAGAATGACACAGATTGGAGAAGATTATTCCCTACGAAATTTCGTTAAATAGCAATAGACTGGTACATGGGATTGCCAAAGGGTGAATACTAGACTTGGGATGCGTTGTATGAAGCATTTGTGAAGGAATTTCATTTGTTCCACAATGATGATGAGGTCATTGCTGAAATTTATAGAATGGAACAGGGTGAGAAAGAGTCTATTCGGTCCTACAATTGAAGGTTGAGTGGGTTGTTTACTTGTCTCGAGGAAGATCCATTAGATGCATTGTTGGGGTCAAGAAGTCAGTGAAGGAAATGACTGTAAAGAGAACAATGATTTTGAGGATAAGTGCGACTTGGAGAGCGCAAGATCATTGCTACAGGTGTATATAATACAAAAGGGGATTGTTCCAAAGAAGAATGTCATTGACGGTGTAGTCTATGGCAACTGCCAGAGAACTAGAAGACGCCGAATTGAGTATGATTCTGAGGGTGGACCCATTGTGCAATGTTGGCGATGCCATTTGTGGGGGCACTTCTCACATGAATGTCAAAGTACTGCGAGTCGAGACAAATCAGCTAGGAAGCAACGGATGTGAACTTGATAAACTTGATTGCAATTGAGGTGAGCTTGATTACAATCAAGGAGTTAGACATCAAGTAGATAGTTAAAGCTATGCAGAAGGTTGTACAAGTGGCTAATGTAGATGAAGTGAGTGATGTAGACAAAGAAATGAATGATGCGAATGATGAAGAGGGAGGTTCTTCAACGTTTGATTGTCTGCTAGGGTCATCTGGACCCAAGCCCCAATTGTCAAGAGTTAGGTCGTTTAAGTTGTGACCTAGGCTATTTGGGATGACTCGATCAAGGGGAGAGATCGTCAAGGCTTCTCTCCAACTATTTAGGGGTGAGGGTTGTCATGCCTCGATAGTTTGAAAGGAGCAAGAGGCTCCCAAACTATCCTTAGGTGGTCAAGCCTGAGGAACAGGCCATCTGGACCCTGCCTTGACCGTCTAGAGTTGAAAAAGGCCACTTGGCAATTGGAATAGGTCGTATGGTGAAAAGACAAATCTGTGTGGAATGCCAATTCAACGGTTTGAAGGGAAGAGGGCCCCTTGGGCGAAGTAGTGCACCGTTTGAGACGAGAATTATGTAGTCCGAGACGAGGAGTGTGCCATTGGATTGAGGAAGTGGGTTGTTTGGTTGAAGATGCATGCCATACGATAAGTGAAACAATTGAACTGGGTCGTTTGAAGACTGTAGTGGGTCATCTGGCCTAGGAAGCTGGTTTTTTGACTTGAGAGGTGGGTCGTTTGGCCTAGGAGTTGGGCGGTTTGAGCCAAGAAGTGGGCTATATGACATAGGAGATGGGTCGTTGGACCTAAGAGTTTGGCTATCTGGGCCAAGAAGTAGGCCGTTTGACCTAAGAGTTCTGCTCTTTGGTGTAGGTAGGCGAGTTGACATGTCTGCATAATCAATGAATGAAGTTTTGTAGTTTGTATAAGTGTTTGACTAATTGAGCGTATGTGTAATTCAATTGTCATGTAATTATGATGTTGAGTAGTTAAAAGTGTTGTGTCGGGGTAGTTGGGGTTAGGTATGAGGAAGTTGGCATCTATCTCCCCTTTCCTTGAAAAATTATAAGTAAACCCCTTACATTTCTGGAATACATGATGATCTATCATCCATCTACTTATTTTTATCTAGGAGTGTGTGCTCATGTTGTCTGAAGTATGTTGTTGATGGTTCGTTGGAGTATGGTATACTGCAGATAGTTGCTGTGCAAGATATACATGTGTGCACAATGTATCCATTTGTAATTGTAAGTTATTCCCATTGTATATATTTTTTTATTTAAGTGGTAATGGAATTGTGTTGGAGTGTGTTGTATTCCATTTCTACATTTGGAAGGTGGTCCCAATGTTTGATAAACGGAAAGGCATTCTTTAGCATGCAAATGTTTCCCATTTGATCGTGATTATTGTTTTGTGTTGATCATCATTTTTAACTTATATTTGATAGTGCCCTGAGAAGTCATCCAATAGTGACAACATTAGTGATCCGACTATTTTCTACAAGATCTGATTTATGGCAGGTAGTGGGTAATGATCCTTTAGTGATGCCCTGCTTAAGTTTTTGAAATCACCAAATAACCTTATATCCCCATTTTGTTTATTGAATTGGCACCATTTGGCCACCTAGGTAGAATGCTTGATTGGAAGGACAAGCTAGGCCTATAGAAGCTTTACAAGCTCTTTCTTCATAACCTCTTCAATTTGTGTTTGGCAAGTCTTTGCTTTTGTTGGAAGGGCTTTGCACTGGCTTCCAACTCTATTTTGTGTTCAATAATACTCTTGTCATACACCTTCAAATCTACGTAATACCAAGCAATAATATTGTTATACTTCTCACAGAGTTCCTTGAATAGCCATACCTCTTCTTTTGTACATTCTTTACCCAACAACAAACTTTTCGTTTCAATAACTTCAATCGGGTGGTAAGGACACTTTGACTTTGATGTTGGATTCCTTAGCACTAGCTATATGATTTTAATTGTTTGTTTTTAGATGCACATTGCAAGTTGACTTGATTTACAACCAGCTTAGAATTGCCAAATATTTTGATGTTCTCCATCCCCATCTTCTCGGCTTTCCATAGATCTATGCAAAGTGCCTCATATTCAGCAATTGAAAAGCAACGTACAAGCATAGTTCATATGGGTACCTTGTGGATCGATAAACTAAATACCAACACCCCCTCCACTTTTGGTTCTTACACCATCAAAATGCATAGTCCATGTCCCATTAGGTCCTTGTGCTTGTTGGCTATTTAGGGCCGGAATATTGATAGGTTTCTCATATATTAGGTGATTACCAAGATTAGTTTCTTCAAAATTCATCTTTGAGTCTTCATCTTCTTGGAACACACTGATGATTATGTTGATTTTTGACCTATGGTCATCTTCCACAAGCTCGTCATTCACGAATTTAGTCAACACATTCCAATTCACTATGTCATCATCAAGCTTGTGCAAAAGGTGGTTACATGGGGGTTCATTTTTGATTCAGATTATTTTTCCATCGTGGGATACCTTCACATCTGCGTAATCCTTAGCCAAGTATCCATCTTCGAACTACTTTCGTGTCCATTCTCTTGAAAGCAACGTCCCAAAATATGGAGGGAGATTCACTACTCTGACTTCATGAACAACTACTAGCTCAAGATGTTTTGCCTCAATCATGATTAAGTCTTTTAGAACTTCTATGACGTTCACCCTATTGCCATCCATTTGTATTCGATTTCTGGCGGTTTTATTATACAACAAGCCCATTTCTTCACAAACAATCTTAGGCATTACTGTCACTGCGTCCCCTGTACTATGCAACTTCTTAGCAAATAATTCTCAAATTTTCAATGTTACATAGAACAATGGTGGTTTCAGAGTCTTCGGTTTCAAAACTTTCAGAATATCTGCTGCGTTGACTTGGATGTTTGAGGATCTTTTGCAATCAGATTTTGTTGCTTTGTTGGACTAGTTTGTGTTTGTTTTGATTTCCCATTCTTGGCATAGCTCCTTTCTTACTCCTTGAAGGCCTCTTAGAGTAAATCCCTTTGACTCAGTATGGCTCGGGCATCCACCATGCTCACTTTAACTGGTGTCTTCTTCATCTCCTCATAGATATTGAACTTGAACTCAATGGTGTTGCTTTCACTGCGACATGACCTTCCTATATCGCCTTGTAGCAATCGTGCGTCTCTCATTAGTTGGGAAAGGATATTTCAAGTGATTTTCAGCCATCCTCCATAGCTTATCCCTTTATTTCTCATTTTGTTTATTCATTTGTTTACCCGCCACTATCACTTCTTGCACTCCTTTCTCTTTTTTGGGCTCTTTCCCTTTGTCTACTTGCTTTCCTTTCACAACTTGGGAACTAATTCGTGGTGCTGCTAATGAAGACTCTTGAACACTCTCTTTTTGCATTTTTTGTTGCATAGTTGCTATTGCTCCTTTATCCTTGCTATGCAATGGTGGCCTTTTTTCTCCTTAATACTATGTTTCTTGTATTAGCCTAAGTTTGCTTCTTGGTTGGCTCTTGCTCTTCTTCCGCTTTGCTTTGGCTTTTGGTTCCAACCCTTTGTTAGTTAGAACATATGACGCTATCCCCAAAATTAGGAATCTTATCCTTCTTTGATGATGCCAAAGTTGATAAAGACTGTATTATTTGGATTTGGTAAAGCTGGAATTGGTTATTGTTCTAGAGATAGAGCTTGATTAACTGACCGAGTCATTATAGGCAGCTGATAGACTGCTTGATTCACTACAAGCGATTGATCCATTATGAGTACAATCTGGCCCATCGCTGTGGCTTGTTGAGCCTGGAATTTCTGGTCATATTGAATAGTTTGAGAATGCCTACTAGCCATGGCACAATCGGTAGGATCATGTCCAACATTGCATGGGAAGCATGGCACTATTGGTTTTTGAATTTGTATTTACCATATTTTTTTGCATTTGGTTATTAGCTTGCCCTGTATTTTGTCTAGGGACCTAATCTTTTGTAAGATTGGGGGTTTTCCTCTGTTCCAATTCTGTTATTGTCATCCACTATTAGGTTGACACTGCGCTTTTTCCATATTTTGACATCGTTGTTGTCTCTATATCCATCATTTCCTTCATGGAGAGTTTACATTCATCTAGACTTTGAGTAACAACATTGTTACTATTCTGTGGAGGAGTAGGTAAAGTAGGTACTTGAGGCTGAAAAGAAACAAATGAAGATGTGTTTTGACCTAGGAATGTTTTGATGTATGAAGTATTCGAGATAGGCCATAGGAGGGGTAGGTGGTAATTTTCCTACTCTAATTAGGACATCTTCCACATGGGCCATTTCTTTGAACCCTACAAATAAAGTAACATGGTTAACATTGGAAACCATTAGCCCTAAGTCAGATTGCAAACCGTTTATATAATATGGGAATGTTTGTTCCTCATTAGGTCGTGCATTAGGTTAAATCTAGTATTATAATTGTGAATATTTTCTTGAGGATGCCTTTGTATAGCATTTAATTGGAACAATACCTAATACCCATTAATCATATTACCGAATCTCTACATAAAAGGTTTTACAAACACTAAGTAATAAAATTATCTAGTAATCCTCTATACCATAAAGCAACTTTATCTCTTAACAGGTAGATGAGCAAATGTACCATGATGTCTTCTTCTTGGATGCGATGGATTGACTTCAACGTGGAGAGCCCATTTAGATGGTCTATTTCCTTTTTGGTCCCATTCCCATCAAATGTCGGTAAGGTCTTCATAGTAGTGGCTGAGATGGGGGAATCGGCCCTTAAATTTAAAAGTCCTTGATAGGTCCAATCAGGAAGTTGATTTTAAGGTCTAGGCGGTGAAGGTGCTTTGATTGTACTGATGTTGACCAAGTTGCATTGGATAAGGATACAGTGCATACTTTTGAGGTGGAGCTGCGTATTCTTGGTAGGGGGTATTTGAGGGATAATTTGTTGGAGAAAACCTTGGGGATACTGTTGTGTAGCATAATACTGTGGCAGAAAAGAAGGGTTTGGATTCTACATGGGAGGTGGATTTGGATAAGCCAAATTTTGATTAGGTGGGGCTTGCAAATTTTGGATAGGCAAAGGATTTTGCAAGCGTTGTTGAGGGACTTGATGATTGGGAGAAGGCATGTATTGCTATAGTTTTGTTGTGGCTGGCTTGTTGGAGGCAACGTTTGGTTTGGAGGATATCCTTGAGATCCTTGTGTCCCCATTTGACAAGCTAGCACTTGCAAATTCTGAGACATTGGGATGTGAATTTGTCCAGAAGTGTTGCAAATATTGGTATTGGATGAAGCGGATTGACCTAGGGGTGAAGTTGCTAATTTGGAAGTATTTGTTTATTGACTAGGAAATTAAGTGGGGATGGTACACACCTGAGGTTTATTGTGGATATTGGAAACCGGTGGTTGATTTACTCCAACTTGGGTATTGAAAGGTACTGAGATTTGATTATTTGTAGAATTAGTCATATCAATGGAAGACCCTATCTGATTCGAAAATTGGGATGAAGTCTATGATACCTGAAGCATTCTATATAAAGGATTGGTATGAGTGATGGTTGGCCTAGTAGTGGCCTAGGATTGATTAAAACGATTTGGAATGACAAATGCATAGTTGTAAACTAGAAGGAAACCAAGGAAGTTCACTTCCTTAGATATAGGGTTTTGACTTCTTTGATTAGCCATTGGAACTTTTCCTTTCGACGGAGTAGGATTAGGCTTTGGGTCAATCTCAGGCTCATCGTCTCGGTTTACCCATGCAACATGTCCTCATAAGCTTGGGCCCTCCTGTGTATGTACTTGTATGCATAGTTGAGAAAATCGGAATCAGATTGGGATCGGCATGGAAAAGAATTGGGAAAAATCGGGAATCGGAAAAAAATTAGGGACAAAATTGGCATTTTTTCATTGAAAAAACCGAAGAAAATGCAAATTTTCATTGAAAAAAGCTTTTTTTCATGCATATCAGAATTTTTCGGGAAAAAATCGGCTAGCCTGTGAATCGGGAAAATCGGATTGAATCGGGATTTTTTGCAGATTTTCTCAACTATGCTTGTGTGGACAAAGTTTCAGGGTCAAAATTGAAAAATTCTGAAAATTTTGATAAGGGAGCGAATCACGAATCTCTCCAAAATTTGAACTTGAAAAATGTTGGAAAAGAGTGGTCCAAGTGAATTGCTCTAAGTTTCTAAGTGAATCATTCACAAGATAGGACTTGGAAATTATTTGTTTTTCAGGTGATTTGCTTCTTGGGTCTTGGGCAAATCGCTTCCTTGTCATCAAGCGATTTGCTTCAAATGCGGCGAATTGCTCCAATTTTGGGGTGAATTGCTCCTCAGATGAAGAGTTCGCAAAAATTCTTCTAACTTTGTCAAATTGTTTTTTGTCCTTGACAAAACACAATTCAACACCAAAATTGAAGATAGTTGATAAATTCTTATGTACTTTGTTGCTGCTTTGCAAAGAATTTAAAAAATTTGATGAGGGTTGTAATGGAGTCGCCATTCGCAAAGCATCTGCAAAAACAAACGCAAAAAGCAAAAGATATGCAAAATTAGAGTTCAAAAAGGACTAGGCTTGATTTCATCTAATCAAGCCCTTGGTAACATTGGGTATGTGAAAAATATGTTGAAATGTGGAAATGTCCAACTTCTTATGCGTTCCCAAATCCGTCTCAACAATTTGGAAGAGGAGTGTGCCCCTTTTGACCTCTAGATTTAGGCCAGCTCCCCACTATCCTTGCTAAATTTAATCTAATCCAAGCTAAATGTAGAAAGTAAATGCGGAATTTAAAATGCATTAAAGTAAATTTTGGAAGTTTAGAGTGTGAGAGAAGGTCTAGTTTTAAGGATGTGGTTTGGGACATGTGGGAACAAATCCTGACTTTCCTTTAATTCTGATATTCAATCTTCCATTGGTTGGTATGATCCAAGCCATGAGGTGCTACCAGAAGGTCTAGTTTTAAGGATGTGGTTCCATGAGTACATGGCATATTGGTGGAATGTTAAATTATTCAAGCCGTGTCTTGGGCTTTTCCTGTTTACGTTGCCCCTTTGCGCTTTGTGGTTGGCAATTCACAGGGAGGTTACACATGTGGGAAAATAGTGAGTTTCACCCATTTTACATGTGGCAGAAATATTGGATAGCAGGAGATGGACACGTGTTGCTAGTAGGTGATTGTGGGATGGCAGAAGCATTCAGGATCTGTTTCTTAACATGGAACATTTCTTCTATTTCCTCCACAGGATGGCAGAGCCTGTGAAACTTAATGTTGATGCACGATCTTTTTGATTTCTGTCATCATCAAGTCCTTTGCACATGTGGCAAGAATTGTTTTTTAAATGAGACGTGGGCTCCCAGCATAAAGCCAACTCTCCATAACACCACTAAAGAATGCACAATAAAACTATAAATAACCATGCCTTTCTCTGCTAGTGTCGAATACTCTGATCTGCAAATTCTGTACTCTGCTTATCTGTAAATTGATGTTAGGGGCAGATGCAGATAATCGTAGTTGCCAAATGATTTGGGACATGTTTTGATAAATAACCTTTACATTATAGTCTTAATTGTGAAACATAAGGAGGGTTATCAGTTGATCTCTTTACGGAATAGGGTTTTTGGGTCTTATGTTTCTTTACTGTTTGCTATCAATCTGTAGGTGGGGTGGGACTCATCTAGATCTTAAATCCAACACACATCAACTGTTCTATAATGGCCATCTCCAGCTGAATGTTGCTTGATGGCGTGAAGGTCTGCAGTTTCACATCTGTGCATCAACATATAAAATTATATAATAAGTCAAAATCACAGTATGATTGGTATTTTTCATATGATGTGTTACCTCTCTCACTATGCTATGGTCAGTGAATGGAAATGGGTGTTTGAACTTATCAGGGAAGACAATTTTCTGTGTCAGGTTGTATGGGGTGTATCTACCCCTTGAATCATTTGCCAGATCCCTCACATATGTTGGCAAGGCAGGTGCAATTCCTGTACGAGTATATTGGGTACAAGTCAGCCTAAGGTTGTTTCAATGCTCAGTTGGGGGCACCATGTGAAAACTTATTAGTAAATTTTAATTGTGAAGGTTATATCAAAACTCTTAGAATTTTTGTAATGATAACACAAGGCTTGTGCTATGTTGATACCTATAATTTGCTCAAGTTTGTTTAGCAAGTTTGAAGGTGCAAGTGTAAAGCAACCGATGAGGATCCCCAAAACCGGTATGTGGGTTTGAGCGTTCAGTGCTATTTAGAGTTCAAGAGCATTCAGGGTTCAAACATTGGAAACTTGGGTATGCTTTAATGAAGTTGTACCATCGCAATGCGAACATGGGTATGCTGCAATAAAATCGTAAAATTGAAACATAAGATCAGCACAAGTCTTTGTAAGATGTGAACTGCATTCAAGTATGATAGTTGCAGAGGTGGTGAGCAGGAGTTGGAACAGAGTTTTTCAGCAAGAGGGATGATAAATTTTTCTTTTTCCTTTGCCTTTTTTGTTGTTTTTAGTTTTTTTCCTTTCCTATTTCAGCGTTTCACTTGGGTGCATGGCTAAATTAAGGTCAATGTACCTGGTGTGCCACCTTGCATTGTCTGTGCCTTGGATGTGGGAAGGGGTTGTTTCACAACTGTATTCAAGTATGCTGTACAAGTGTGTCCACTCCTGGGTACAAGCCAAAAATGGCTGGGTGTGTGCATGAAGACAGCATAGCTGTTGTGGTTACTACAAGGCAGTGTAATTTATAGCCAGCTCTTTTCAATGAGTCCCATTGGCCTACTTTGGCCATCTGTGGACATTAATGGAATTATCTTATCCTACCTTATCTTATCAATCATCTTAGTAGTCCTGTGGCTTACCAAGCTGGTGTGATGGATCCATGGAGTAAGTGATGTTGAACATATTCTTGCTATATATATATATATGGAAATCTTATGATACTTAGTATGTAAGAGTAGAAAGTGCATTACATGTGCTAGAGCATCTGACATAGTTTTTGCAGAAGCAGTGGAGATATTTTATTTTCATTGGCGTGTTGTAGCTTTGCACTACTATAAATTATTTCAAGCATGTTTTGTCTTTGAAAACTGTACTGAAGTGGTATATTTCTTATTCTTATGTATACATGACATGATCAGGTTAGAGAGCTGACTGGTCGATTTCCTGCAATTGTGCCACTGGCTTTAGTATTGAAACAATTTCTAACCGACCGAAGTTTGGATCATCCCTATTCTGGTGGCTTGAGCTCATACTGCCTGGTGAGTTATACTACACGTCAGGTATTTCCTGTTTCTAACTGAATTTTTATATTCCCCTGACAATTCATTGTTGTTGGATGGTATTCTTCCTTTTTATAACTCTATTCCTTTTTTTAGTTTGGGTCTTTAAAGGGTGTTATTAAAGTTTATATATAATATCAACTGGACATTTCCAAATCATTTTTCTAGGTTTGTTTTTTAACTATCATTTCTGGTATTCCTATCGAGGATTTGGAAAAATTGAAAGAGGTCCCATCCTCTATAGAAGGAAACAGTGGGCTATAAGTGTAGACCTTGAAACAGAGAAGAAAAGAGAAGGGGGAAAATGGAAAAAAGACGTAAGCCAGAGATAGGCTGCTTGTACTCCCTCACATAACATCTTAAACCAGTTACAAGTCACTTTTGGTGGTCTAAGCACTAACAACTATCATTAAGACTAACCTTCAATCTTGACAGTGCCACACGTTAAAATTAACCATTAAACTAACATGACACGACTTTAAAATGTGTCATCTTGGACTTGATCTGCAGGACTGCCATGAAAACAAGTGCTGGCATTTTATTTTCTTTTGATATTCTTCATGAAAGTGACATTTTAGAAGCATAGTTAGAAGTCATATTTCTTGCGCTTTTGCAAATCACATCTTGGCCTTACAATCTATTGTGAAAAATTCATTTTCAATAGATTATATTCTGTGGTCTTGTACAGAATTGGCTTGGGATTTTGTTTAAGGTGGCTTATTCAAACGTAGTACTCCCACATTGAAATGCACTGCTATATTATCTTCATGTTGGCAAATTTTTCGTCTTGCTTACCTTCTTAAGAAAAGCTTGCCTTCTTCAATGATCAGGAATATTGCTTCTTAGTCCAAAGTAAATCTTTAATTGTCATTCGGAGAAGCTGTCATGTTGCTATAAGAAATTGTCTTATATGAGTAGCACAGATCCTTTGCAACTTATAACCATATTAATCATTTGTGCCCTTGCATTTGTATTTAAAGAGATTTTCATGCACAAATTTTCAAGAATTTCTCGATTCCAGCATCAAAACAGATTAGTCTTTTAGTGACTGTTTACATCTTTTTGTGTGTGCAGGTCTTGCTGATCACAAGGTTTCTTCAGCATGAACACCATGCTGGTCGAGCAATCAACCAGGTATGAAGGACTTGGATGCACAATTGATAGTGATGCAAGATTACATATTTATTGGAGTGTCTATTGCTTTTATTTGACATTTGTCCTTCTAGATAAGCTTTCTGGGTTTTAGATTTTTCAATGATTCTACTATTATTGTAAATTTCACTAATGAGTGTGGTCTACCGGCAAGGATGCCACTTGCATTATCGGTGATGTTACCCGGGTTCAATCCCCATGGTGGATGTGTATAAGAAGTATTTACTCAATAAAAAAAAAAAAATATGCAATAATATATACCGATTGGTTTAGTTCAGTATAACATTTGCTACCTTTGTCATGTGTCTTCTTCAATGTCTAATGAGGTTAATGTGGTTATGCGAGACTATTAAGAAAATCTTATATTGTTTGACAGTTAGTTTTTCCATATGCCCTGAATTGAAAGATGTTTTGTCT
Organism: Wollemia nobilis; assembly: GCA_028583015.1. Lineage (NCBI taxonomy): Eukaryota > Viridiplantae > Streptophyta > Pinopsida > Araucariales > Araucariaceae > Wollemia > Wollemia nobilis. Next base: position 9,097,494 of record JAQPPZ010001028.1, read on the forward strand.
TGCGTTGCTGTAATTGTCATTCTGACATTAACTCCACATTGTTTGCCCCTATGAATAGTTGATGGATTTTTCTTAGGACTTGACCTAGTCTGCATGATAGGTATGGTTTATGGAACTCCCTTTGTAAGGACAAGGGTACCTTTTGTTTTTATTCTCTATTATTTTAATTTTGAACTCCGTCAAGTTGTGACCTCATGACAAAGCATGTAGACTGTCTCTTAGGCCTGACAGTAGGTTTATCTATCATTCAATATGCCCAAAGGCTGACCAGTAGGTCTATATATCATTAAATGTACTTGCAGGTTATACCAAAGACGTATAATCTGGTTAGCACCTTTGAGTCTTTCCTTTTACAGATACAGTCAAACCTTGTCATCAACTTTGTGTTGGAGTGACACCTGATCTTGGATATGGTGCTGCTTGTACTTGGCATTGGTCTACTGCAGTATATCATGAACTTGTTGAATGCTTTGATTTTGTTCAGTTATTGTTACTTTTATCTTGTTATTTTTGCACAGATGAGCTTTTCTTTGTTGGAATTATCGGAAAAGCTATATGAATAGCTGCCAATGGTTGGATCCAACAGCACACTTGAAAGGGACTGTGTTAAGTAGAGATTTGTAGAGCTCTGTTGTATGAATGCCAAACATTTATCTTAATCTCCGTTGCAGTTCTGAATTGTACAAATAAGAAGATGCATTATCATGTGACTGAGAACCCTGTTTATCCACTTATTTGTTAATGGAAGGTGGTGACAATGTCAGTTCTGTATCTGTCATAGTCCATAGGTCGTGCCAAAATTTGCTTAGAAGGTCAACATCTCTATTTGAGACAATTGCTTTTGTAAAACTAAAGTCTTCTACATGTGGATGAAGAAATGTTTTGCAGTTTTGGATGCTAAGATGGTCTTTTGGCATGGTGCCATAGTGGCCATCCTTGAGAATCTGTTAAATGCTGGGGAAATGTAGTTACGCTTTTTTTTGATAGTGAGCAAAACTGTCAAGTGCATTAAGGCTGACTTTCAAGGCTTATTTGGAGCCAGTAATGGAGTGTGTTCTTTTTTTCTTGTTTGCGGCTCTGGTGAAGCATAGGCATTACAAGATTAGATATACCTCGTGTCATCCGCTTGGGTCTTTATCCAATGAATATTTCTCTGCAGAACTGCCAATTTTTTTGCACACCAAAAGCACCTTGTTACTCAACTGAAATATGTCTCCGAGGTCTCTTGTGGGTGCTTATTGTTACACAGGTGTTCTTGAGGAGTTAACATTTTGTAAATAGACATCTTGTACCTCCTTATTCTTCTATGTGCTTTGTATAACTTGGGCCAAGTTCAAGTATTCTGTCAACAAAAATTAAATGTGACCTGAGGTCACCTCAGGCAGTCAACAACAGGGTTGATATAATTTCTTTGTACTTGATGTTCATTTGAAATTGCTACAGGCATGTAAACAACTGTGGTGATGCTCATTCTGAACCTTATTTTATGTGTATGGGGCTGCCATGTATGTACACCACTTGGCCGATGCTCATTGTTCACTTTGTTTTATGCTTATGGGGTGCTATGCTTCATATAATTTGGGCCAAAATGAAGTCTTATGTCTACCAGAATCAAATATAGTTGTAAGTGTTGTGACCTGAGGTTGACGCAGGCAGTCAACAACACAATTTATTTGTACTTGATGTTCAAGTGAAATTGCTGCAATTATGTTAACCACTTGGCCGATGCTCATTGTTCACTTTGTTTTATGCTTATGGGGGTGCTATGCTTCATATAATTTGGGCCAAAATGAAGTCTTATGTCTACCAGAATCAAATATAGTTGTAAGTGTTGTGACCTGAGGTTGACGCAGGCAGTCAACAACACAATTTATTTGTACTTGATGTTCAAGTGAAATTGCTGCAATTATGTAAACCACTTTGGTGATGCTCATTGTGCACCTTGTTTTATATTTATGGGTGTGCTTTTGATTGATCTCACCATGAAATGGTGCAAAGGTGTTGTATGGAGCATAGTTTGCAAATTTGGACTCGACAAAAACTTGGCAAGGCTGAGTTTAGACAGTACACAGCAACTCTAGCAGACAAAAAAAAAAAACAAAATAATTGAAGTCATAAAACAAAAAAATAAAGCAAATTTAAAGAGCCAGGAAGTCAATGTTTTATTAGATTTTGAAAGAAAGAGTACAATTACAATTCATGATACTAAATGATCATCAATGATCATAGAAAACCAACAAAAATATATAACGTACTCGAGCGGTTTTAAACTGCTTTTTGCTTGCATTTCCTTGCCCTTGAACTGGATGCTTGGACAGGGAATTGAACAGGTGGCTCCTTTGGTACGTCCTGATCTGATGCTGTGGCTTCTATTGCTTTTCTCTCCAACTCCTCAATTTCCTCCTTAGTGAACAAAGGATCTACATCTTCTGCAATACATTCTGAAATTGGATAAATCTCCGTTAAGTCAATTGTGTTGTATTTTTTTGTCCACTCCAGTTGTTTGATGTGAATCCAAAGAATGTAATGCATAAAGAAGGTCATTGAAACACTCCCGGGTCAACTTATTGCACTGCTTGGTGTGTATGGTCTCAAATTGAGACCAGTTCCGCTCACATATAGAAGTGCTACAGGGATGACTCAGAATACAGATTGCTATGTATTGAAGATTAGGTGCTCTAGTACCATAATCTTCCCACCACAAATCTGCATTTTTTTTTTTAAATTGAATTATAAATTCATATGTTTATAAATTGTAAGTAAAGTTAAATTGAAAAAGTTCAGAAGTTCAAAACTTTTACTTGGCTGCAAGGTTGTCCTTGATTGAATACAAAAGTAAGATGAAAACACCCTTCCCTCAACTTGCTTGTAGGCTTGCAACTAATGGGGATTAGGCATCTTTTCTCAGGGTCAGTTTTCATCTTTCCAACACAAGCGTAGAAGCCATTCATGACTTCTTCATCTTGGTTAGAACTGGGACTGAAATGCAATTTGGGGTTCAAATTGTACCTTGTTGCATGTAAAGGTTGATGGAGTTGCCTTGTCCATGTCCTTTTAATAATTCACCAAATGGGATCAAACTTGCACCCATAGTAGGGAAACTCAGACTCGGTGAGGACATGGAAAGGCCTATTTTTAACTTGGCAAAAAGACTTCAAAAAACTAGGCAAAAAATAACTGAAGAAAACGCAAATTTTCATTGGCAAAAAGTTTTTCTCATACATATCAGAATTAATTTTTTTTTGTTTTTGAAATAATACTTCTTATACACATCCACCATGGGGATTGAACCCGGGTCACATCACTGATAATGTAAGTGGCATCCTTTCCGGTAGACCACACTCATGGGGATATCACAATTAATTAACATTATACAAATCCAAAATTAATACTGTAAGCGATACAACCTTAAACTACACATGAAAGTGACAAAACACACATCAATGTAACTGCTGGGTGGTTGTTAGATTCAGTCTTGGAGCATCTACAAGTCCTTTTGTTGTCATTTAACGTGCTGTTTATTTGTAATTATTTCCTCCTGATGAATATGTAGTGTTTGCTAATATTTCATATTGAGTCAGAGTCCAGAGAGAGTACATAAGGCTGGTACATATCCCTTCTAATTTCCATGGTTCTCAGATTGTGGCTGTACTAGGGGATGCCTCCCATAGACGAATGGTTATATATGGGCTAGTGGCTACTGTTAGAAAATCCTTCAAGTCATGTTATCTCCCATTCTGGTTTTGTGGCCATACACAGGTGCAATGCTCAAACCAACACTGAATATGGTTGATGCTATTCTCTGGCAGAGTATGGATAGTATATTATCCTTCAAAGGGTATAACTACATATCACAATTATTAGTCAACTTGTCTTCCTTAGAAAGAAACCTCAAGGACATTTTGTGCTTCTTCAAATGGCCTCTTGCTATTTTATGTGTGTCTTATAAATCTCACTGGGATTGTGAGAGGGCCCAAGCACTGTACTGTTCCAATCTTTCGTGTCTAATTCTTGATGCCTTTGAGTTGCCTCAAACATGGTGAATGTTTCCTGTGTTGGTTAGGATTTCGGAAGCATTTGTTTGTTCCTAGGCCCAGTGGTTAGATGAATGTTCTAGAGAATGTATATTACAGGGAAGTGCAAAGAAATTTTGCTCTTGATTATTGAAGGTGTTACACTTTGCATGGGGTGGGACATATTGCCATGGAACTCCATACAAGATTGGTTTAGATTCCTCTTAATGTTGTCTACCCTTTTGGTCTCAACTTCCATTGTTGATCTTCTTTGACCTTATCCCTGTACTCTGCTGACTAATTTTTCTTTTCCTTTCGTCTTTGGTCCTTTGTAATCAGGTGGGCCTTGTGGCATTAGCCTTCCTTTTGGTTCTTGTTTTTTTACCTCAAATGTAACTGCTGGGTGGCTGTTAGATTCTTGAAAACTAGGAAAAATTTGGGTTTAGGATGCAAATGAGTGTTTTTTTGGGTCTGATTTCACCTTCTCTCTGCTCTCTCTGCAAGTGGAAACAGCAAAAATGAGGCCAATTTAGGAAAAAAAATTGATGCTGTTTTTCTGTATTTTTGCTGCCACAGCCGAGTTTTTTTCTCGGACTCTTTAAACTCTCAAGTAAAGAAGAGATTCGGCAAGCCAAAAAAACTTGTCGATCCGAGTCTAAGAAACCTGGGATGTCTGACTCGGGTATGGACTCGACAAGTTATTCAAAAGCTTGGTGAGTTTCGTAACTATGCTTACACCTATCTCCTCCATAATAATTTTTGATGGCCTCTTTTGCCCTTTCCATGACCTCATACATATACCTTATTGGCATATGATCTCCATGTGCAAGGCAGAGAACTTTGATCAAAGGAGTTACTTGAATGGTAAAAAAATAATTATCATAAATAGGTTTAATAAAAAAAATAAATTTAGGTTTGTAATTTTTAGTTAAATTCAGATTTTTAAATTCAGGATATAAAATGTAAAACTAAAAATGTAGATTCTATAGAGTCAAGTAATTTTATAAAACTATTAAATTATTTTACTTTGAGTATCTCTTGCATGCTCTTCCAAAATTCATCGTCAAATACTTGCTTGACAACCCTTTGTGCCTCTCCTTCACCTTATATGGTGAGCCAAACCATTGCTCGCTCAAAAACATCCTCTTAAGATGAGCGGATGAAGCTCGAAGGCTCTATAGGGTGATGAAGATGGAGACCAGAGTTAGCGTTTCCAACAATTATCCTACTCGGATAGTCATATCCGCATATCAGATACTGATACTGATATCGCGAAATCGCGACCTCGAAAGCTGCTGTGAAGCTTTAGCGGGTTCCGTCGCGATATCGTGACGTCGCGGTATCGCGACGTCGCGGTATCGCGACCAATTTTCAAAGGCTAAAGAGAAGGGTTCCAAACGTCGACGTTGCGATATCGCGACGGTCACCAATGCAAAGTGAAGGAGAAAGGGGTCCTGTCGCGATATCGCGACCTGTCGCGATATCGCGGCCAGTTAGAAACCGCCACGTGGCATTTTCACAAGACAACGCAAGGCAGAGAAATTTACGAGGAGCTTCAGCCAAGAGAAGGTTGAGAGAGAGAGGGGAGGGGTCGCGAAATCGTGACATGTCGCGATTTCGCGACCCCAAAGAGTTGAGGCTTGAGGAAGCGTTTTTGGTCGCGATTTCGCGACCTGTCGCGATATCGCGACCAAGTAAAATCATGACCAAAGAAAATGAACCGAAGACCGGACAAGGCAGGATTGGACACGTGGGCAGCCACGTGTATCGAAACTATGGAGAGGGGCACGTGTTTTGGAAACGTTGTGGACAGAGGTGGGTAAAGCCAAGTATGTATGCGGACAACCAGGGAAGGTCAGATTTAACACGTGGACAACTACGTGTATTTAATCAAGATGAGAGCCACGGCCGCGTTTCTTTTCTTTTATCGAAAAAGTAACAGGAACAGGCAATGGAACAGACGCAAGTAATGGCCATTATGGAGAAGACCACGGTATAGGAGATCGATCTGACGAAGACGGCGGTTGCAGGTCGAGGAAACCATTAATGCAAGCTCCATGGTGGTTCGGGCGGTGGCCCATTTATGGCAAAATTTGAATTCTCGTCCGGGGGGGGGGATTTTGAATTTGAAATTTAAATTAGGTGGAGGCATTGATTGCCGGAGGAGGACCGGGACCGCGTTAAAAAGACGGAATTTTTGTTTTCAGCGGAGGCAGAAGAACAGAGGAGGAAGTAGAACAGAGAGGGGAGAACAGAGCCGAAGCCGAGACCGGCCATTGTAAAGCCTGCGGGCTATTTTATTTTTTTGAAATGCATGTAAATATTCGAAATTTTAATGAGAATGCAGAGTTCGTTAAGTTCCGGTATTTCCGTCTCCGTCAGTAAGAGTGGAGAAGCTTGTTTTACACCAATAATCCTGTTTATTACGACTTGCTTGAATCCATTTCTACCATTATTGGTGTTGCTAAAGTGCAATATTGCTCATCTTCATTCATTCAAGACAATTATATTTTACATTTCTTTCCATAGTTCTATTCTTGGGACTCCTTCAAAATAGATAGCAAAATCTACAAAGCACAAATAAGTGATTTCTTTTTCCCTTTTCCCTTGTGTATACCTCTAAGAGTAGTCAGATGGTCAGTGTTGAATGTTTATGTCAAAAACTAGCTTGAGAAGGAGCTCAAACTTTTTTTTTTTGCCTTCTGACCATTTACTTTTTATCCCCCTTCTTTAGAATGGTACCAAATAGCTTGGCAAAGAGGCTGCTCACCCTACCATCCTATGATTTCTCACATTATTTATATCCTGTGCTAGGTATGATCTTGCTAACTTGCTAGTCCGGTGGAATTCATTCCATATTGTACATAGCCGTAAGGATACTAACCACATTTGGACCTCCCTATTTGATCATTTCAACTATCAAATTGTGCATATCACGTCTTTCCATTTGCAACATGCTTAATACTTTTCTTATATCATCTTTTAAATTAACTTCTATTTCATTGAAAGAAAAACTCATCTTGCAATAATTTCCAGCACCACCTTTTTCATAGAATCTCCAGACATATGCAATCATTTCCTCCTCTTTTATCTCCCCCCATTGCATGCTTTGTGAGTGTAGGTGCTTCCAAAAGTTTCAAGAATTTCCTATTGAGGTTTTAGTTAGAGCCTTGTGCTTTTCTCTCTAGGGGGTGCTATTATTATTTTCTTGCAAAAGAGGCTTTTGTAATCATTCATCCAATGTAGCAATATATTATAAGGTAATTTGCAATAAATTTTACTCTTCCTTCAAGACTTGAAGGGCATGATGTACTTTTCAGTTCTTTTTCTACGTATTGTGCAAAATAGTCTTTGTACTTTGCTTTTTAATTATCACTTTTAAGCCTTGTGTTTACTCACCTCATTAATTGAGGGAAAAAACAGGTAATGCACGATTTGATTGATAGTGCTTTCTTTTGCTAATAAGCAGTCAACCCCCACTGTATTCTAATGCAATTTGGCAAGTTTATCTTCTTGCCCCTGTGAAATGTAAAGCACCATTATAGATTAAATGGTTGAAGCATCTACATCATGATAATAATTGTTTTCTCATTGCTATAATGTCTCATGTTTCAAATGAAGTCTTTAAACAACGATTGCCTCTAGTAATCTCTCTTTATCAAGTTCCTTCATCAATAATGGATCTTTTCTCTCTTTGTTCATATCCTTGCTTGACAATTATTTTCCTAGCAAGGAAATAATGGACTAAAATGGCATATTTGTAAAAAATCTGAAATATGTTTTGCTAGCAATGTAAATGGATCCTTGACAGAAGTTTTTAACGTTTTGTAGATTGAATGTTGAAGAGGATCAACCTAGCAAGTTGCTATGTAAACCGTATTTTTTCCTTTGTTCACTTCAAGCCCTAAGTGTCTTGTTATCCTCAAATTCGATAATAGATATTTTCTTTTTAACTCTTACAAATATAAAAAGCCACACCGACAAAAGGTCTGCCTGGAACATTGGCCTATGAGATTCAAACTGATTGCTTGTAAAATCCAATCACATCAACTACTTCTCTACCTTCATAGTCCGAAGTTTCGAGGACAAGGAGCACACCAAATTCACCCAAAAATGTATGCAAAGTTTTCGTCTTATCTAACAGATAAGTCATTGATGTTCCATGCAATGATCCTTAAGCTTTGCAGTCCATGCTTCTTGTTGTTAACATGGCTAGATTTATTAGCCTTTCATTTATCAATTATCACAATTTTGAATTTTGCTTTGTTTCAGAAATGTAACATGTCTAACTTCTCATACTATTTTAAAATTGCCCATTTCTCTATCTTTTTGTTGTTGGAGATATTACATTATTTGGGCCCCCTTGCAATATTAGTTTGATAGATGATTTATATTTTATATAATGTATGTGGCAATATGAGAAAGAGTGCAAAGTGTCATGAGAGTATGAAGAGTCACATGATATGTGGCAAGTTGAGAGTTTTGTCTTTATTAGAGGAATATGAAAGGTTGCATCTCTCGGATGAAAGAGGAGAGCAATAGTTAGAGAACTGAAAAGTCATGAAAAAGGATATATTGGAGGCAAAGCTCCATGCATTGTAACCAAGTTGTATCATTAATGTAATCTCTGTATATTGTGTTCATTTGTGTTATATTTCGTGAGATATTATCTGTAAGATATTGCTGTTATCAAGTTTCATTGTTAGTAGCATTGGTTTGATTTATCTTTAGATCCTGGTTGAATTTTTTCTCCGAATTAACCTATTTAGAAAGCTAACAGTGGTATCAGAGCCACAAGGGAGAGATTGAAGAATTTTAAGGGAGATTTTTGGACAGCAAAGTGAAGAAGGAATTGGCAGCATTTGGAGCTGCAAAGTACAGAGTTTTTTGGACAGCAAAAAGGCAAGGAGGCAAGCTATAAAAGAAGACCAAAAAGGTTTGGAAAATAGGTGCTTAAAAGTGTATTTCGTTTATATGAAAGAGTGGATTTAATTCAAGTTTATAGGCACCATATTCTAGAGTTTAAATCAGCAAAAAGAAGTGTCTCCAAGTTGAGGAAGGAGGCATCTCTATCATCCTTGAATTTGCATTATAAAACAACAAAAGTAGAAGTTAAAGATTGCATAAGGAAGGAGTCCAAAAAGTTTGCAAATTGGTACTTTGATAAAGCATAAAGGAAGTGATTTATTTCAAGCAAAATGAGTGCAAAAGGGTGTTAAAGAGAGCAAAGAAAGTATTATAATTTTTTGAGAGGTCAAAGCACCATAGAAGAAGTGTTATCCTACAAAGAAAGGTATTCAGTGCCATATTCCACGACCTGCAAAGAGAAAAAAACAGCATTATAATTACCTATGTGCCAATACAAGGAAAAGAGAGCTGTTACAGAGAAGATAACACCATCGAATGCACCATAGTTGGACAGTGTATATTTGGATAGCACAATGTAGCTGGATAGAGAGCACCATAGTTGAAAGCCAATAGATAGGAAGCCAAAATGCCCAAACATTGCAACGGATAGGTAGCACCAAGCATTGGAGAAGGTCAAGCGAATAGTGAAGCGTTTGAGAGCAGCCAAACGTTGGAAGTGAAGTGTTCATTGGAGGACAATAGTTCGGCAGCAAGCATAACATCCATTTGGAGGATGTAGAAGAGATAGAAGCGCCCATTGGTAGTGAAGAAAGGAGCGTCCATTAGAGGAGAAGATACACACGCTTCAAAGGAAGTGAAAGCGCTCAGGAAAGGATCAGCACACCAAAGAAAAGTGAATGCGCAAAACTAAGAAATCGAGGTTGCTGTAACATCTTTGAAAGCGTCTTTGAAAAGACCGGATACGAGACTGCGTTAAAAATTATTCTCAGATATTTACCTGAGTGAAAGATTTACCCTAACAGTGCAGGCTTCCAGGCGTAGATAGCCGTTAGAGAACTCATTAACGGACCTCCATCAACATTAGTCTCCACTTGCGCACGTCATCAAAAAAGAATAAGTGCTCTCGCGTCATATGGAGGGCATGTAAGAGTACGTCAATGTTGAAGTTGACTGTGTAATAGCGACAGTTAAAAGAGCCGAGAAAAGAAGTCCAATAGCCCATCCTTTGAGACCTCTATTTTAAAAGGGAGCGATGCGCATAGAGTTCTTTAGCAACCAGCCAGGAACTTTAAGAGATGGATAAATAGAGTAGAGTATTCAGGGTAGAGTATTGAGCGCAATTGTTGCTTAGGATTGAAGGTTCTGCGATACCTTTGTTATATTAGAGAAGTGAGCTTAAAATAGAGCCTTATTAATAACAAGCCCCCAGTATAATAGATGAGTCGAGAGGTCCAAGATCTGAGCAATGAAAGAAGAGGGGTGATAGCTCCACATATTGACTGCTTCCATGTCCAATTCCTCTAAAATAAGCTCCTTCCCATGGTTCAATGCTGCTGCCCGGGTTAATCTTGGTCGTATAAGTGGGTAGGGCGAACCCATCCCTTGTAGGTGCACATTCACAAGTTTACGTTGAACGAAGTGTTACAAAGTGTAACGTCTGCAATTATGAGTTGTAAAGGACAGTTGGATAACTGAATTCGAGAATTTGAACAATAATAATCATAGGCAGAAATGTGTGGAATTATCAGATGAATGGATAGGGGAGAGCAAGTTGGTTTAAACAAAAGTATGCCCCATTTCAAGCAAAAGTGTAACGGCTACGAATGTTGATTGTGTTAGGAGAAAGTGTGGCAATAAGCCACATAAGAGCACCAAAAAGGAGTGCACAGGGAAGACATAAGCTCAAGTTGAAACACCTTCTGACCTGCTCAAATAAGTTACTTGCATGGTGTGCGCTATCCATTTGAAGGCACGCAACTGTATCATTGTTCAACATCTTAGAGGTCAGAAGACATAGTTTTCACTACTCCCGTGGGGGCATAAGTAGAGCAGCCTAGGTGAAGGCACGCCATTCAAACGGCTAGGGTCGTTGGCCTATCAAATTAACTAATTCAAATGGTTGATTTTAATTATTGCGAGCGCCAGTGGAGCGAATTGGCGATAAGGTTTTTTAATTTTATTTTCTTGAAAAATAAGGATATTCTATAAGTTTTTAAAGTTGCTGGAGAGAAGGTATTTTTTTGAAAGAAAGTGAATTTTTTTTTTTTTTTTTAAAATAGGAGTAATAAGGAGTTAATCTTTTTTCTAAGGTTTGGCTAGCTTTAGAGAGAGGAATTTATTAAAAGTTGAATACCTTAGTTCTTTTTAAAAGATTGTTTTTTAGTGGAGTGAAAAAGTGATTGATAGCTTAAGGGGTTTAGAGTAATAAGGAATTATTAGGTTAAAGTGATATTTGGAAAACTTTATTATTTAGTGAAATTCAAAAACCATAAATATTTGCAAATAACTTAATTATGGAGAAATAAGGAAGTCTACATCAAATTTGAGATTTAAATTTGCAAACATTCTCATTTTTATAGTTTCTAATTAATTAGGGAGATATAGGGTAGTCAACTTCAAAGGAACATTGCAAAAAAATACAAATGATCAAAAAATTGAAATACAAAGACATGAGATGTCAAAAACAATTAAAGTAGAAAATCTATGTTTCCAAGGAGAACAAATATACATTCAAGATGTCCAAGAAAAACAATTAGACATTTAGGAAATTTCAGAAAGGGTGGAAAGATTAAAAATGCCATACACAACACATGATAGAAGAAATTGAAAAGGATACATCAATAAGTGAAAAGAGTGTCTTACAATCAATGTTGAGAGAAATCAAAGATGAAAATTTCTTAGCTCTTAGTATTTATATGAATGGAATGCTTGATGAGGCATTTAAAGATTCTAAAAGTGATTTTATATTACCTAGTGAGATATGAAATTTGATGTAGATGGCATTACTTTCTAATGAAGTTCTAAAAGACAAGAATAGAAGACAAGAGGGCATAATACAATATCTTGTAAGTATAATGCATTGACAAGGAAGGGTCAAGACAAAGAATCTTCTAAAGGGAATCAAAGAGATCAGAGTAATCAAAATCTGTACCATATTAACAAAACTCGGACTCGACTCAGACTCGGAAAGTTCGACTCGGTAGTCGGACTTGGGACTCGGCAAAAAAACTTGGCAAGACTCGGTAAAAACTCGAAAAAAGAAAAAATGAAAAAAAAAATATAAATTTTTCTTGAAAAAATAAGTTTTTTTCATGCATATTACTTATTAGTATATTCTAACACACTTACTCAACATTCAACATTATACAAATAAGAAATTAACAAGAGGAAGGAGAATATTCTAATAGCAAGCTAATAATTTTGTTTTATAATTTTTTTTAGATACATAGGGAGTTGGTTACATCCACACTATTTTTAGTAACCGCCAAGTGCAAGGTTCAAACTACGGGGGCTGCCCCCAACAAGCCTATACCACCTCATTATTTTATAACCCGGGATGAAGAGGACCATCGGTCGCTCGAGATTCATACCATCGTTGTCGGTATGGCATCCACTTACAGAATTCGGAACAAACTATGACCTTTGCAGGCATGACCACTTTGGTTTATAAAATTATAAATAAATAATATAATGATAAAATAAAACTCAATATATAAAGTTCAAAAACATTATTAACATTTTACAAAACATTAAATAATGATAAACTTTACTGTATGACGGAATCACCCTAACTTAGTCCACCATGTTTAATAAATAAAATATTCAAATACGATGTTTAAAAATAATCGGAGGGTTGTCTAGATTCGATTTCGTGGATGGTTGGTTGGGATCTATTAACTTTACTTTTATTAAAAGGTTCCTAAGAAAAAGAAATTGAAAAAAAAATTCTTCAAATACTAATAAAGCTAATATTTAATCCTAGCCATTTTTCCGGTTTTAGAATGGGAAGCCGTATTTGAAAGCTGCTTACCAAAATTCAAGGTAGAAGCGACATTCATTATTTTGGGGGAGCTTTGTGCGTAGCAATTGTTTCGTTGGCGGTCGAGGGTTTCAAAGCGAAATAAATTATCATTTTTAAATTTTTTTCCATTGCGGCGTGGTGGTGTGTATTGGCCGCAACGGCGACGGTGGCAATGACGGCGACGGTGGCAGTGACGACGACGAGAGAGGGTGCATTGAAGGAGAGAAAAGAATGGAATAAAATGAAGTGCAAGAACTGTGTTACGAACTTTCCAGAAGAGGTCTCAACACTGGCAGCCCAAGCCTTCCTTGATCGAACGCCTCCAAAAATCATGCCATTCTCTGCCCGAATCGCCACATTCCATAAGACATGCATACGTGCATTCTAAAGCGGTTCCCATTCCCAAACAAGACTCGGATGATGTATCCATCGGCGAAAGATATATTTGTATTAAAATAAATTATAATTGAGGGATAAGCATTTTGAAGGTTTGAGAAGCAAAATTGCACATTCTCTCGTTAATATAATAAACAAATATTTCAGCGTCTTGTTCGTGATTGCGCACTGGCCAGTGTGGATGCTTAAGTCGTGGAGCATCATCAACACTTAACCACCCTAGACGTCATTTTTCTTTTTTTTGTCGTAGAGGTCCAAGTGATTTGAATGTTTTGTCAACAAATGTCCTCATGGTCACACTGTTGATCATGCTCTTTAAGGGAAGAAGGCAAAGATGTGTGTCTAAGGAGTGCTTGAATAGAGACACCCAGTGATTATTCTCGGTATACCAACATCGTTGATGCCTAATGGGATTCAAGGAGGGAGCCATCTTTGAAGAACAAAGTGCCCAATATGGGTCCCTCTCATGACCTAAGGCTTTGAGTCACCAAGATACTTGGGTTTGTAATGGTAGAAAGTATTCCTAAAGATAATTCGAAGGTGAAGGGGTTGGGTGGCAAATGGATAATGGTCTGTGTGGTTTTAAGTTTTCAACTAGTTATACGTTGAAGAGCAATAATTTGAACTGTCCAAATACACTCTTGAGTCATATATTGTATGTTTGGACCCCAAGCATTAATCCATAGAGTGTGTAGGGTTAATCATTATATTGAAGAGGTACATTTTTGAAGAATATGGATCTCTCTCACGACTAAAGGGGCCAAGTCATCTAGATACTTGAGTTTGTATTGTTAGAAAGTGATTATGAAGATAATTTGAAGGCAAAGGGGATGGGTAACGAACATGGCGTGGATAATGGTCTATATGGTTTCAAGTTTTCAACTGATAATACATTGAAGGGAAATAATTCAAATTCTCTAAATACATGCCTAATTCATAGACTTTATGTTTGGGCCGCAAGCTTTAGAACCATAAAGGCTTATGGGGTTAATCATTGCAATGAAGAGGTACATTTTTGAAGAATACGAATCTCTATTATGACCCAAGGGGCCGAGTCACCTAGATTATTAAGATTGTAATGATAGAAAACAATTTTGAAGATAATTTGAAGGCTAAGGGTTGGGTAGCAAACATGGCCATGATAATGGTCTAGGTGGTTCCAAGTTTTCAATTGATCATATGCTAAAGGGAAATAATTTGAAATGCCTAATTACATGTCTAATTCATAGACTCTCTGTTTGGGCTCCAAGCATTTACCCCGTAGAGTTTGTGAGGTTAATCATTGCATTGAAGAGGGTTACACATTGCATTAACCATACAATTTTGAAGAATATGGATCTTTCCTAGGATCAAAGGGGCTGAGTCACCTAGATACTTGTGTTTGTAATGGTTGAAAACAATCATGAAGATAATTTGAAGGCAAAGGTGTCAGGTAGAAAAATGGCCTAAATGAGGTTTGTGTGTTTTCAAGTTTTCAACTACTCATATGCTGAAAGGAAATAATTTGAATCCTCTAAATACATGCCTAATTCATAGACTATGTTTGGGCTCCAAGTGTTTAACCTATAGAGTCTAAGGGATTAATTATTGCATTAAAGAGATACATTTTTGATGAATATAGTTCTCTTTCACGAGCAAAGAGGTTGAGTCACCCAGATACTTGAGCTTGTAATGGTAGAAAGCAATCTTGAAAATAATTCAAAGGCAAAGTGATTGGGTAGCAAATATTTGCTGGTTAATCATCTATGTGGTTTCAAGTTGTCAACTAATCATACGCCAAAGAGCAATAATATGAACCCTCTAAATATGTGCGTAATTCATAGACTTTATGTTTGGGCCTTGCATTTTACCCATAGAGTCTCTGAGGTTAATCATCACATTGAAGAGGTACATTTTTGAAGGGATACTTTGGAAATGTATTTGAAATAGTTACATTTTTGAAGGGATACTTTGCAAATGTATTTAAACACATTGACACTTCAATATAGAGAGGCATATCCATTGCATAGAAGTGAATGGGATTTGGGCTTCAAGTTGACAGATGGGCGTTCCTATGCAGGTATATGTTGTCATGATTTGGATAGGGTCTCCTTATAGGAGAGTTGAAATTTGGGAAGAGTCAAAGATACTTCTTTGAGGAATTAAAATCATAATTTTATACATGGGATGTTGGATACATTGAGTTATTATTAAGCCAAAATGGATTTGTTAGGGTTAGAATCTGGGACATGCCAATTTAAGATCTAGGCACTTTACCAACTAAGCTATTGGTTCACGTATGGTTCAAAATTTGAATTTAAGATAGATCTTTTGTAAGTTGGGAAGCAAACATGGTCTTGATAATGGATTGTGTGGTTTCAAGTTTTCAACTCATCATACTCTGAAGGGCAATAATCTTTATCATTTAAATACATTCCTAATTCATAGACTATATGTTTGGGCTGCCAAGAATTTAACCCATAGAGTTTGTGGGGTTAATCATTGGATTGAAGAGGTACATTTTTGAAGAATACAGATCACCCTCATGACCAAAGGGGCTCACCCAGATAATTGAGTTTGTAATGGTACAAAGTCATTTTGAAGATTATATGAAGGCAAAGGGGTTGGGTAGCAGTCATGGCCTAGATAATGGTTTGTGTGGTTTCAAGTTTTCAACTAATCATATGTTGAAATGCAATAATATTAACCCAAGCGATTAAACCATATCGTCTGTGAGATTAATCATTGCATTAAAGAGGTGCATATGGTCTACCAAATAATTAAGGTTTGAGCATGGATGAAAGTCTTAAATTTTGTTAATGTAAATTCCAAATTTACGTCGAGAGTGAACAATTTTCCTCTAACAATATTGTTGATTGAGTTGGTTTGTTCAATGGTAGTTAAATAATGGTGAACAACTGTTTCATAAAGTCTCTCATGATGGTAGCAATGTTGGTTCTTGAATCACAAGTAGAATGTGGCTTCTCAAAAAGTTGATGTCTTGGAACAAAGTCAAACGCCTTACCAAAGCCTACAAAGTAACATTAAACTTTGTGAAGAGCATTGATATGTTGCTTAAATAATTATCTTGAAGAGCAGATATGCAATTAGTAGTAGATTCCCCTTAACCTGCTTGCCATGTCATTATGTTCTAGGTGCTCGAAAAGCATGTTGTCTAGAACTGTGACCTAAAAGTTCACAAATGAATGCCCAATCATAATGATTTTGTAGTTATTTGGGTCTAAATTGATACTTGACTCGTGAATGATAGTTAGGAGAGAAACATTGACTAAACAACCTTATTAAATAGCTCTACGAATGTAAGGGCAAGCTTGTCCACCCTATAAGTGAAAAACTTGGCTTGAAGCTTCTTATAGTCGGCTAGTTCGTAATTTCCAAATGCATCTCCTAATATCTCTCGAACAAAATTAAATAGAGGATGAAAGAGGAGAGGAGTCCCAAGAAGAAGCTGATCCAAATTGCCATGGAGAGAGGTGGCATAGGAGGCTCGGGTGTAGAGGTCAACAATCAAAGGGTATGTGTACCTTTGGAGTAAGGTGCACCAAAAGGACCAAAAGGTCTTATGGGAGTTATGAAGGGTGTCAAAAAGCTCATGCAATCTAGATGCTTGAAATTCATGTTTATGTTGTTGAAGGAGATAAGGTTAATGTGGACTAGTGGAAGGCATTAAACAACGGTTTTATGAAATAGGACTTAGTGGAGTCTTTAATGCATAGAGGTCGGTTATTAATCCTACCAGCAATTCATGGGGTTAGTGACACAGTAATGCTTCTTCCTGAGTTGCAGTCCGCAAAGATTCTGGCCAAGAATGTTTAGGATGTAGTCTTTTAGTTAGCAATAGATGAGTTGGTTAAATGTGATGCTAGAAAGTCAACATGAATGCATGACGACCGAAGAATATAAGAATTCAATTAATAAATATGAACAAGATATTCAGAAACTATAGGATAATGTGAAGCATAGTTGGGAAATTCAGACTCAACAAAAACTTGACAAGGCAAATTTTGGAGAGTACTTGACAACTTAAAGAAAACTCGAGGAAAATTCTGCAAAAAAAAAAAAATATCAAAGAAAATAATCATATTCATAAGAAAAAAAACTAGAGAGTCAGGAAGTTGATTTGCTATTAGATTCTCATAAAGAGAGTACAATTACAATTCATGATACTAAATGATCATCAAAAAACAAACAAAAATACAACATATTCAAACAGTTTTAAACTGCTTTTGGGTTTCCCTTCCTTGCCGTCTAACTGGATGCTTGGGATATGGATTAGAACAGGTGGCTAAGGCTCCCTAGGTAAATCTTCCTCTAATGCTGTGGCTTCTGCTGCTTGCCTCTCAAACTCCTCAATTTCGTCGGTTAATATAGGATCCAGATTTTTGGCAATCCAATCTGAAAGTGTGTCCATCTTGTCCAAGTCTATCACGTCATATGATTCAGCACCCCTCCCCCCCACACACACTTCTTTGATGCAAAGCATAAGATTATACTGCATAAAGACGAGGCAATTGAGGTGCATTTGGGTCAACCTATTGTGCTTCTTGTTGTGTATGGTCTCAAATAGAGACCTGTTCCATTCACACCCAGTAGCACTACAAGGCTGACTGAAAATGTACACTGCTATATTTTGAAGATTTTGTGTTCTAGCACCATAATCTGCCCACTGCAAATCTGCAAAAAAGAATCTTTATAAATTATAAATTTATATGTTTATAAATTGTAAGGTTAAACTAAAAAAGTTTTGATGTTTATAACTTTTACCTAGCTGCAAGGTTATTCTTGACTGAATACAAAAGTCAGATGAAAACACCCTCCCCTCAACTTGTTTGTAGGCTTGAAACTCAGTGGGGATTGAGTGCCTTTCCTATGGGTCAATTATGATCTTTCCAATGCAGGTGTAGAAGCTATCCATGCCCTCTTCATCATGGTTAAAATCAGGATTGAAATGGAATTTGGCGTTCAAGTAGTACCCCACTACATGTAAAGGTTGATGGAGTCACCTTGTCCATCTCCTATCAATAATTTGCTAAATGTTATCAATATCTTTGGACTAATTTTCAATGCCCTCTTTTGCCCTATCCATGGCCTCATACAAATATCCCATTTGCAATTGATCTCCATCTACAAGGCTAAGAACCTTGATTGAAGGAGTCACTTGAAGTTGAACAATGAAAAAGTAATTCTCATAAATAAACTTAATTAGAAATTACAATTCATATTTTTAATTTATCAGGAAATAAAAATTGAAATAAAAAATTTAGATTCTAAAGAGCCAATTAGTTTTGTAAAAATAATATAAAATTACCTTGAGTATCTCTTGCATGCCCTTCCAAAATTTGTTTTCAAATACTTGCTTGATGACCCTTTGTGCCTCCTCTTTCGCATGATATGGCAAGCCAACCATCGCTTGCTCACTAACATCCTCTTAAGAGGAGTAGATGCAACGACAAGGCTCTGCAGGGTGAAGAAGTTAAAGGCGAATCAGGTAAGACTTGGGAAAACAATGTCGTTCCCATTGCTGTGATCTCTCATTAGGCTAAGCACCTATGTGTGGTTGTCAATGTATCTAGTGATGTTCATTGCTTCCTCAACCACACTTTTCATCCATGACAATTTGCCAATGTCCTCAAGAATGAGGTCAATGCACTGGACAACACATGGGCTCAAAAAAATAATGGGGTACTTCTTGAGAAGTCTGCTTGCAACTACGTAAGCTATTGCATTGTGCCTCACTACATGGACAATGTTCTCCTCTTCTACTTCAATCACTATCTCCTCCAATAAAGTGAATAACAACTACACTTTCTTCACCTCTTTAGAGGCATCAATTGACTTCAAGAAGACCATCTATCCACCCGAAGCCATAGTTGAGAAAATCGGAATCGGGTAGTAAATCGGCTGGCTTAAAAATCGGCAAAAAAAAAACCGAAGAAAACGATTTTTATTTTTTCATGCATATTACAATGAATTAACATTATGCAAATCAAATATTGCAATAAAAGCAACAATTCAAATCAAGACATCATACAAGGCTCAAGCTTTAAGTACACATGAAAGTGACAAAACACATCCTGTATTGCTTATAATATGAAAAGGTACAAATTACAAAATGTGTCAAAATGCCTCAATAGGCCCACACACTAATGTCTTGCAACTCCTTTGCCCCTTGTCCTAGCATAAGCCCTAGTCTCTCTTGGTTGATGTGTGCTTGTAGTTGCTTGTGCCGCTTCTCGTGCTAAGGCCTCTTCTTGGTCCCTTGCTGCCATCTCCTCCGCTAGGTTCTCATAGTTTTGTAATTCTTCCATGCTGAATAGAGGCTCTTGCCCTACCTGCTGCTCTTGTGCTGCATCTGTGATCCATTCAGATGATGGATCAATGTCACTTAGGTCAATGGGCTCAATATTTGTTTTTTCAAAAGTTTTTTGGTGGAGACGAAGGTTGTAATGCACAAACACAAGATCATTGAGCTTTTCTTGTGTAAGTCTGTTGCGCTTCTTGGAGTGTATGTGCTCAAACATACTCCAATTGCGCTCACAACCTGAAGAGCTACATGGTTGAGATAAGATTCTAATCGCCATGTGCTGCAAATTGGGCGTATAATCACCAAAGTCATCCCACCATAAATCTAGAAACAACAAAAAAAAAAAATTAATATTTCACATGTAACAACTTAAAAGTTTAAATTTTAAAACAAAATCAAAAGACAATAAATAATAATTCGATGAGGTTTACCTGGCCTCATATACTCAATAGCATCTTTGCATTGCTGAGATGGGAATTGGCGACCACAGCATGCCTTATAATCTTGTATCTCGGCACGCGTTTTATTGCGCAATTGTTGACTCGCGAAGTACACGCGGTCAATGCAATCTTGAAGGCCAATCTTGACCTCATAATCAGCACGGAATGTGGGCTCATAAAAGAATTTGGGGTTCAAATAGTAACCCGTTGCATGAAGAGGGCTATGGAGTTGTGATGTCCATCTGTTATCAATGATAGTCCAAATGGCATCATATTTGGCGTGGTTATGTTCATAAAATGCAGCAATGGCCTCTTTCGCCCTATCCATAGCCTCATATACAAATCCCATTGGAAATTGTTCTCCATCAACAAGACGAAGAATCTTCACCAATGGCTCTGAGACCTGAAAAAAAAAAAAAATAATTTAAAGAAAAATATTTTACAACATAAATAAAATAAAACAAATTAATAAGCGTAGTCTTGTACCTTGATGGCCTCATCCATGGCCATCCAGAAGTCCTCCTCAAACAAATAAGTATAAACATTTTGCCCCTCAGATGATGTTCGGTATCTTGCAGCTACTTCAGAATTCCACTCATCACTCACAAACATTTGTTTTAGTGACCCTCTTGCATCATAAATGCTCTGCAATGTCACAAAGTTTGTGGCGAAGCGTGTAATGCCAGGCCGCACTAGCTCCCTCCCATTGGTAAATCGCCTCATGAGGCTAAGGACCCATGAATGGTTGTAAATGAATTTTGTGATGGCCTTACCCCTCCTTACAACCTCTGCCACCCAAGGTAATTTCCCAATGTCCTCGAGGAGCAAATCGAGACAATGGGCTGCACATGGGGTCCAAAAAATGGTGGGGAATTTCTCCTCCAAAATCCTCCCAGCTGCCTTATATGCTGTTGCGTTGTCCGTGATGATTTGGACAACATTCTCCTCCCCAACCTCCAAGACAACCTCCTCCAACAACCCTGCAAGCATTTCGACACTCTTAACATGTGCCGATGCATCTACGGACTTAAGGAATGCAGTTCCCGCTGCAGATGCAACCAAAAAATTAATCAGGGTTCTTCCCCTCCCATCTGTCCAACCATCAGACATTATGGTGCAACCCTTGGTGCTCCACACCATACGCTGGTTGTCAAGCACAACCTGAAGTATTAAAAAAAATTTAGTCACGTACATTGCATATTGATTTTATCATATTAATATATATAAAAAAAAATTAGTCATGCCATATAAATATAAATTTAGTCAAGCACAATGACACAACCTGAATGTCGTCCACAGATTGTTGAAGGAGAGGGCCCCTAAGGTCATCATATGTTGGTGCCTTAAATCCTGTGCCGCAGCTTGCGACGACATCTATCATGCGCTTCCAGTATGGAGACCTTGCCACATTGAAGGGAATGTCAGAATAGTACCAAAAAGTGGCAATGGCTGTCCTCGCTGCACTGTGCTTCTCTTGGTTCCACGCGGCCATACCCTCAAGCGTGGGTTGTGCCCCTGGCCCAGAACGGTCTACAAAAGAGGACTCTCCCGTCCCACTAGCTACTTGTGCACTTGAAGGACTTGAACTACTCTGTTGAAAGTGCCGCTTAAGGTTGCCACGTCGGGAGGGGGGATGAAATGGCTTCGCTAAAACTTCTTTTGTTACTAGTGTTTTCATCTGCCGCAGTGATCATGGCGTTTACTTTGTTTTTAATATCATCTGGCACCTTATCACATATTGCTATATTATTTCCTGCTAACCGTGCCAAATGGAATTTGAGGCGATAAACGCCTCCATTATAATTATTGCCACAAAAATTGCATTTAAAATGCCCTCTTGGTTGCAGTTGCGTTGCATACGCCCATGCTGGATCCAATGGTTTCATTTTTTATATGCCTGCACATTGAAACAAGTTAGTAACAAGTAACAACAAAGTTACAATCACTTGAAAAAAAAGGAAAAAAAAACTAAACCCTAAACCAAAAGGCTAGGGTTTAGGCCCTTTAGGGTTTAAAATTGAAACATTGAGTCATTGACAGCTGAAAAATAGGCTTGCATACATAGTTATTAGGCAGCAATATTTACTTAAAAAGAAAAGAAAAAAAAATCCTAAACCCCAAAAAAACCCTAAACCCGTTTAATGTTTAACAAATATTGATAGGATAGCTAATAATTTGGCTTGCATATATCAATTTAGTATCTATTTAAAAGGAGGAGAAAAAAAACCTAAACCCAAAACCCTAGACTAGGGTTTTGGGTTTTAAATTTGAGAACAGCCCTAACCTAATTTCAAACAGCCCTAATCTATTTTCAAACAAGCCCTAATCTATTTTCAAAAGGAGGAGAAAAAAAACCTAAACCCAAAACCCTACACTAGGGTTTTGGGTTTTAAATTTGAGAACAGCCCTAACCTAATTTCAAACAAGCCCTAATCTATTTTCAAAAGGAGGAGAAAAAAAAAAACAAAACCCTAGACTAGGGTTTTGGGTTTTAAATTTGAGAACAGCCCTAACCTAATTTCAAACAGCCCTAATCTAATTTCAAACAAGCCCTAATCTATTTAAAAAAAAAGAGTTTTCAAAAAATTTCTGACCTTGAATGAATCTTCTGGGAGGATGTTGTTGGCTGTCGGATTCCTTCACACCGCAATCGATCGCGCTCCTAGGATGCCTTGGCGTAGTTGGTCGGGGTGGTAGCAAGGTGGGAGGGTTTGTTTTTGTCTCTGCTCAGCTTAGAAGAAAGAATGAAGAAAAAAGAATTACTTTTTCATTTAATCGGCCGCAGCCTCTACCCGCGTGGCTGTGGCCGAAAAAAATCGGCAAAAAATCGCCAATGAATCGGCAATGCAGCGATACGATGCCGATTGACTCGTTTGGGCAATGAGTCGCGATTGAATCGCGATGCAGACGATTTTTTCGCGATTTTCTCAACTATGCTTGAAGCCACTAAGAAGATGAGGGTACGGCTCCTTCCATCTGTCCATCCATTGGGTAAAACGCTACACCCTCTTTTGGTCCATAATTTTTTAAATTTTTATCTCTTGTACAAGATGACGTGTTTGTAACACACTCCTCCAATAAGGGCCCGCTGATTTTTTTGTAGCAAGGGTCTTCATCCCTCTACCAACTGTGCCAACTTCCCTCACCAAAGCATCCCAATAAGGGCTGCTTGCAGCATTAAAAGGAATGTTGTGGTAATATCAAGAAAGCCGTTTGGGCTTCCTTGATCTTCTCCTTTCCCCAAGGGGTATTCTTAAGGGTAGCTTGCCCTAGAAGAGTGCAAGATGCAAGGTCCAAGGATAGACTCTGATGTAGTGGTAGTGCTATCATCAACATGAACATGAACATCATAACTGTGACTCCTATCCCCTACCCCCGCTCCAACTGCAAGATTAGTTCTTTTGTTTTCGATTTTCTTCTGTTCTTTGGTGGCAAGCCAAGCATTTATTTGCTATATGATGCTATCTTGCACAAGTTTGCACACTTCTACAGCATGGCCTGAAATCACAACAAGATGGAGTTTGAGGGGATTGATGCCTCCTCTCATATCTTCGCTGCAATATATACAAAAATTCCTAGTTTGGCAAAGAACCCTTAATGCCATGTATCCAACATAGGCCACTCCCTGGACTTGAAGTGCCACAGCCAGTTCCTTGACTCTATGCGGAAGAGGCCATGTATTTCACTCCACTTAAAAAATTCCCTAATGTTTGTCATAAGATACGGCCTTACAGGTATAAGGAATAGAAAGGTATAGAGGTAACAAGGGGAAAAACCGAAAAAAAAAAAACCTAAAAATTGCTATAGAATCAAAAGCCTACCTCTGAGTTCTTTTCCCAACTTGTGAAGTCTTCAAAAACCATGATAAAATGAGCCGAATGCTTGTTCTGGAAAGTGTCCAAATAGCCTTCAGTAATCTGCAGCCAGGAGTTGGAGGAAGGAAAAAGTGAAAAAAAAAAATGAGACATTTCATGCTTTTATGTCATTTTCGGCTGTCACCTGTGTGTGGCCAAGTTTTTGAAAATTTTCCTGATTTTTAGTGAGTTTTTCAGGGATTCACTTGTCGATAACATGCCAAAACATGGCTGCTATTTTTTGTGCATTTTTCTCGCTGGCAGGAAAAACCAGCGAGTTTTGTGAGTGCTCATGATTTATGGGCAATTTTGCAAATACTGATGTGAAATACCATAAAGCAATTCATCAAGTACCAACAACAATTATGAAATTGGAAGTGAGTTAAAGAGGAAAGATGAAGAG
The DNA here is from genome assembly GCA_028583015.1 of Wollemia nobilis. Lineage (NCBI taxonomy): Eukaryota > Viridiplantae > Streptophyta > Pinopsida > Araucariales > Araucariaceae > Wollemia > Wollemia nobilis. The sequence goes on from JAQPPZ010001028.1 coordinate 9,121,794, forward strand.
CTGCTCTCCAAAATCAGAGAGGGAAGAAAACAAGGTACTGATATTTGCAGGCAGTTGGCTGTACAGAAATTGGCTTCTGAGAAAAATAGTGATTCATTCGAAGGCCGAAGTCACCAGTTGGAGCAGGATTGTGTTGAGCAGACTTCCAAATTTTAGGAGTTCCATGATAGTTTTGCAAGACTTGAAGCCATTCTGAAGGAAAGAAATTCACCTGAATCCTTACCTGTTTAATAAATTTAAAGCTGGAGGCAAAAGCAAAAATAGACATGAAGATATTTCTATATGTTGTTTTTTCTTGAATTTTGCTGGTATGTATTTTAAATCCTTTGGAGCTACTTTTTTTTTAAGATTTTTTACAAACATGGCTAATATGGCCTAAACCTAAGTGAAAACTTCTGTTGATGATTGAGAGAGTTGTCTCTTAGGTGTACTGAAGAAGCTGTAGATTGCTGATGTGTATAATGGGAATATTCTCATGTTCATATAATGTATATTGTGTCAGGGCTCTCCATGTTGTATCATGTATTGACTCCATAAAGTTGACACTGCTTTATGCATAAAATGATTAATCTTTTCCAGTCAGTCATCTGTGCAGGGCTTCTTACATGTAATGTTCTCTGCAGTGCTTCATTGTGAGTATACTTTATTGCTGTTGAAACTTCTCTGATTGCCTGATGTACAGAGTGATAAAAATTTACCCTTGGATTACTCTGACATCTTTCAGTGAAACATGTAGCATTGAATTTTGGTTTCAGAACACCAAGAGCATAATTTAATATCTGTAACCATCATTAACGTTCAGCGTGTGTGTTATTTGAGATAGGTTTAAATATTTGTGTGTGTGTTTATTTCATAAAAAAATGTCTAGTTTCAGAAGTTGATATGTGTATATCTTTTTGACTAATTCCTTCTTTTTCTTTGTTTTTGCTTTTTTGGTGCAGAACGTAGGGGGGCTGTTTATGGATTTTCTTTACTTTTTTGGGTAAGATTTAACCTGATTGAAGATTGTTTGCCTTTGATTTATGACTTTGCTTAGTTTCATTTTACATACTCAGAAGTGAATGTTCTTTCAATTTTCTTTTCAGATGTGTGTTTGATCCCCGTCAAATGGGTGTTTCAATTTATGGGAGTGGAATGTATACAAATAGAGATCCTGGTCAGAGGTAATGAGTGGTCTCCTGGTTATGTTTCCTATAGTAAACAAATAGAGGAGTTTGCATCCTCTTATGTTGCTTTTTTCCCTCTTTGATAGAAATTCACAACATGAAACAGTTTGATGACACGTACAATTGGGGTTAAGATGTATAGATTGCTAGCATTATTCATGCAATTTTGAACTACTGAAGCATTTGATTTTTTGTCCTAATTAATATTTCTGTTTTCAGGATTGATCCATTGCATATTGACGATCCCTTAGACAATCCTTTACATCCAGCAAACAATGTTGGACGTAACTGTTTTCGTATACACCAGTGCACTAAGGTTTGTATCCAACATCTTTCATAAAGATTCTTACAACTATATACAATAGATTAAATTCTTGGCCAGCTTGGAAACATGTGAATATAAAATTTATTTGGTAATTGAGGACAGTGACTCCACTGTTTGTGTGGTAATATTATTCTTAAAATTTTGGAACTTGTGTATTGTCTGTGCTTTTTTTTGTTGTATCAGACCTGTTGTTTTTCATCAATCCAGAATAAATTGTGCTATGTAAAGGAATAGTTATGGAAAACTTAGGATGTCAACCTCTAATTGTTTATCATCATATCATTTTTCCTGCAGGCATTTGCAGATGCTCATTCTGTTCTTCAAAAAAAACTCTTGCATCTCTCAATGCAGGCATTTGCAGATGCTCATTCTGTTCTTCAAAAAGAACTCTTCCATCTCTCAACTATTACAGATTCAAATGAAGGGGACAATGGTAAAGTCCTTCCAAAAATTATACCAAGCATTGCTGACATGTATGGAGACAAAATTTAATATCCATGAGATGCTGGTATTCTTTGTGAGGTATGCTATAGAACACTGCTATTTTTGAAATAAAACAATTCTTTCAAATGGTTCTGATAGACAACTAGTTATTTCTGCTAGAAGGAGGAAAAGAGAAAGTACATTGAGTTGGCCAATTTAGACCAATCAAGACCATACAAATCTGAGGAACTAATTAGATGCTTTGTAGATAGAGAAGGAATATTCTTCTGCTTGAAAATTACTAAAACTAACTCTCATTCACTATGTTTGAATGCTATTAGTGATCGGTTTCAGATCATTAGGAAGACAATTGATAAGGCTGCAGGTGTCACAGCCCAAGACAGATGTTTACAGTGCACAAAGTGCATAATTGCATTTCCAAAATAACAGAAACAAGCCTTCAGTAGTAGGCAAGTACATCAAAATGAAGCAAAGAATAATGATCTAGAGCATTACCATCGGCATCAACATCAGGGTCATGACATGGAATGAAATATGGAAATTATTTGCTTCAACGTTAAATGGGTCCAATCATAAATTTGACCCCATAAGTCCTTGCTCATAGGGAACCCGCCACATAGAATGATCCCTAGATTTGATTCCCCCCACTAGCTGAGTGATAAGGTCCTGAGCATATTTCATCTTATTACTCTTCAAATGTTGAATCTTCAATTCTCTGTGACCGTGTGTATAGGACATTTTCTTTCATTTTGCATTTGAGTCCTCAATGACAAAGAAGGCATTATGCTTCATGATCTTGTATAATGTTTGTTAGGCCCACAATGTTGCAGACCTCTCCTCTCAGTCTGCCTGATCAATTCCATAAGATTTTTGAATGACTAATATCCAAACCTCCATTGTAGCCTCTTCCTGATCATTAGCTCGTGGATGTTATGCATAGCTGCTGGAATTAACAACAAATATTGATAATCATGGAGATTGGGATCTCTTCACAAAAACTTGTAAAAATAAAAAATTGTCAAATCTTGGGGAAAATGGTCAGCATGTGGTATATTTGAAAAGATTGTGATAGGTTTGGATTCTTTAATTATTTTTGTTCATTTTGTTGTAAGTTATGAAAATTATAAATATATGGGAGTGTGTGTGTGTGTGTGTGTGTGTGTGGAGAGAGAGAGAGAGAGAGAGAGAGAGAGAGAGAGAGAGTGTTTTGAGCTTTTTGATAAGGTGTTGTCTAATCACAATGTCCACAAAGTGTCTCTCGTCGATCAAGTGTGTGTGTGTGTGTGAGAGAGAGAGAGAGAGAGTTTTGAGCTTTTTGATAAGGTGTTGTCTCATCACAATGTCCACAAAGTGTCTCTTGTCGATCAAGTGTGATATACCCTCTTGTTGAATTATGTGGTAAAGCCTTTGCTTTAGCGTATATTTATCAAAAAGCATTTTGCAAATAATTCCTCCGGTTGAGGTAGTAAAAAGGCATGTGATTCTGCTTCAAGGGTTTAACTATCCTTTGGCTAGAGTCATAGGATTGTACAATCCTCTGCATTCCTGTGGAGGGTAGATACCATAATCTTGCTAACAAAACTTTTCGTTCTATAGCATTGGGTCCCCTATATCCCCTTTGCTTGACCCTTAGGGCCCTCTTGGAGGATGCCTGTAATTTGTCTTTTTATAACATGGCGCTGTAGAAATTGGCCAAAGTCCCATAGACGAAGACTTCCAAAGGTCCCTTTCTATAAGAATCTGTCAATATTCTTATGGATTGCCTAAATTGCCCCATTTCTGTGCTTGTATGGATCATGTGGGTGCACTTCAACATTATGGGATGCACTTGACATTTCGTGCACTGCAAAAATGGGAATCTATAGGTGATTCCATATTCTTATACCAAGATTATAGTGTGGAAAATGTGGAACGACTCAAATGTTTGGGAAGTCATCTTCTACATCATTTGGTGGGTTACCAAATATGATTTGGGACAGTTTATCAATAATGATGTGACTATTTCCCAATTGTGTAAGAATCTGCAAATGATTACTTGTAACAACATTGGCCACTTGCTAACATGCTCACGAGTTTTTTTATTCACGAAGTACAAGAAAGCTTGATGATCCACATAGTATACAAATAGGTCCCCCAATAAGTATTTTCAAAATTGAGATACAACATCTCAAGAATCCCTTCCACTCAATATTACTATAATTCAATTCACACGTAAAATGTAATTTGCTAATTGGGTGGTGCAATCCATTATGTCTATAAGTAGGCATCTATGTGTGAGATGCAAGGAGGTGTGTGTGTGCACGTGCGCATATGTTGTTGTTGTCCAAAGTATATTGTTGGTAGATTGTTTGTTTTTTTTTTTTTTTAAGCAAAAAACCCCTTGTGGGGCCGCCTTGGTCTAAGAGACCACGACCAGGGGGTTCTACACCGTCAAAGTCACCCGGGAGTCGCGCCCAGCCCTGCCCGCACCAACATTATCAATTGGATTTTGGGTACCCAATTCAACTTTTTGGTAGGGTGGAGATTCGAACCTGGGACCTCCCTGGGAGGATTGCCCTCTCCTCTCCAACTCACCTACAACACCTGGGTGGTAGATTGTTTGTTGGAATATGATGTATTGTAGATAATTTTTGTGTAGGATACATGCTGTGTGTGCAGTGTATCCATTTGTATTTGTAAGTATTCCCATTGTATATTTTGTTTATCTAAGTGGTAATGGAATTTTATTATAGTGTGTTGTATTCCATTTCTCATTCTAGCATCATTACGTCTTTGAAGTTGGGTCGCATTTGGTGACAAGCAAATCACTCATGAAGATGCACAAAGACAATAATGGGATGATTACAATGCAATTGATGAACAACATAGTTTCCCTTGGGAGGAGGGAAGATTGAAGGTTGCAAGAAGAAGACGTAGACTTGTTTGTTAAGGTTGACAAAGGGCCAAATCATGAAGCATTCGTGCAAGTGGATGCACAACCAGATGCGCAAGTAGATACACATAAGGGTTCATGCGTAAAACACAAGATGACGAAATTTGTGATGGTGAAATCCGTGAGGCAAAATTTATGGTGATGAATTATGTGACAACAAGATTTGTGACGGTGTAGTATGTGATGGTGAAATACAAGACGAAATATGTGATGACAAAATCCGTGATGGCGAAATTGTAAATTTTCCTAACCCTAGATAATTTCTGCCCTATATTTCTAAATAAAATCAGATCTGAGATGAATTTATTTTAAACATACAACAGTCACACAGATGGCTGGAAAAATAAACAGAATGAACAACGGAAAATATACTACAGAACCTGCATATTATATATAATGGAGGATGTTACAGTTACGACAGGACAACCTGCTCTCTTGCTGCCTTTCTGGCCAGCAAATCACTCTTCACCTCTGCACAATAGCCTTGCAGTTCTCCTTCAACAATCTGTTCACCTTCTTTTCTTTCTGTGTAATAAACACTCTTGAGCTTCTTCTTTTATCCTTGAAAAGGTAACCCTAATCTCTCTAAGCCTAAGATTAGATCTCATCTCATCTTGAGATATATGGTTAAAAATAGAGAATCACTTAAGTGAATTACAAAATAGAATCACTTAAGTGAAGTTCAAAATAGAAAATCAGTTAAGTGAATTTCAAAATAGAATCAGTTAAGTGAATTACAAAATAGAATTCGAAATGTCTCAAATCACTTCTAGCACGTTCATATTGAAGCTGTTGCCACATTTTGCACGGGGTGCCATGTTTTCAAAATCTGTAAGTGTCTTTGCTCTTCCTTACCTCCTTCTTCCCTTCCTCTATTTTTCCCTTTCTCCCTTTCCTACAGTTTCATTCCCCCCTTTTTTCCCTTGTACTTCCCCCATTCAAGTTCCCAAAACTGAGCAAGTGTTCCCTAAAAAATTCTAAGTGTCAGGGCGCAACCCGACTTCACAGCGAAGTCGGGGTGCGCCCTCAAGTCTGAGCGCAGTCGGGGATGCGAAGTGCGAAGGCAGGCTGAAACGGAGCAAAATTTGACTAAGTGTGGGAGCGCAACCCGACTTCGCAGTGAAGTTGGGGTGCGCTCTTCTTCCGGTGCGCACTTGGGAAAGCAGTGTGCAGAAAATTGGCTAAGTGTTGGAGCACAACCCGTCTTCGCAGCGAAGTCGGGGTGCGCTCCTCTTTTTGTGCGCAGTCCGAACAACGGTAAAATCAGCTTAAGTACCGGTGCGCAACCCGACTTCGCAGCGAAGTCGGGGTGCGCCCTTTGATCGGTGCGTAGTTGGGCAAGATTCGTCAGGCAAGCCAGAAATTGGCTAAGGCACAGAGGCCTCCCCAACTGTGCTGTTTCCCGCCTGTGCTACCCGACAACGCTCTGATTCCGGACGAAGTTGGACAAACTGCCTTTCAAGGCAGACATGTGTCACTCATCAGAATCCGACAAGTGTCCAGCCTCGGGATTCGAGCCGAGATATGGCGGGATAAAGGACAAGCATGGGCCGCATTGCCTACGCCAGCTGCCCCCATTTAAGCTGATGTAAAGTCCCATCTACCACAGCTACCCGCATTCCTGCTGACCAGAGGTTTGACCCGACACACTGCCACGTAGTTGTACAGCTTTCAAGGAGACCTTGCTGCAGGTACAGTGCTCGCCGACAGGAGTCAGCATCAGCAGCTCTTTTGCCGCTTTTGTCAGCCATTGTCTAATCTGGGACTTTGTACCCGTAATTGTAATCGGGGGGAACTTGGGCTATAAATAGCCACATCATTTCATTGTAAAGGGGTGGAAGGGGAATATACTGCTAGGGAACCATTGTAGCTGTGCGTTTGCTTCTAAATACAAGATACATACTTGGCTTTGCTTACTGTCTTCATTTTGTATGCTGCCTCTCCTTGTCATTTCTGCCTCATGTTTCTTATTTCACTACTTACTGTTGTATTGAACTCTGGACTCCAGTATTTGGTGATTAAGTATTCTTGGAATGCATAGATAGAGGATACATAGGATGAATGATAGCTGTAGTTTCTATGGTGTGTTTTGTGTTTAATTGTTGTTAGTAGTGGTGATTGATCGTTGCCGTGCTGCTTATTCCCCCCACCCAACTCCAATCACATTTGGATTCTCTTTTCGCAATTTATCTCTTTCCTGCAGTCTTAGCTGACACACTAAAAACCCACAGGAAGCCGGCCTTCTCCGGAGATTGGCACGGAAGGCATTCCTTCCTTCCGGCATTTCAATATGGTGGGCGAATACGGGCGCATTATACCAAATCCTTTCCTAATGGCAGATTTGTAACCAACAGTTTCTCTGGCACGCCCGGTGGGACATGGAAGTTTCCCACCCCAAGACAGAATCGAAGCACTGGTGTTCGCTTCATTGCTGTTAAAAATTAGAGCACCTGGCGACTCTGCAAGTACCTAAATACTCTTCGAGTCTGTGAAGACCGGTCCGAACACCTTCATGCAAACGAGAAGGTGGCGAGCAAGGAATCCGGGAGATAAGCCTGACCTTTACGAAATTGACATTGCCGCTCCAGGAGAGGGCGCCAGGCTGGTCGATCACCGAGCTTGCATAGAAGAGCCTGAAACCGAAATCGAAGAGGCCGAGGGTGAAGAGTAATCTACATCCTCGGAAGGTACCGACACCGAGTACACTACCGGAGGAGAAGAAGACATGGCTGCCCAGCAGAACGATGGTGATCTCTTCCCGACGGTAGACTCTACGGGGCCCTTGGCCCTAGTCGGACAGCAAGCTGTGCCCCTCGCTGCCTTAAAGTCTATCCCTACATATGACGGCTATGGCAAGACGGCGTACGAACACATCCAGGACATTCTGGCCCTGGCTGCGCTACATTCCATCACCGATGAAGGTGTGAAGACCCGTCTGCTAGCCCTTTCCCTAAGGGGAAAGCTTCTCTACTGGTGGAGATCACTGCCAGAGGGATCTATTACGGGGTGGCGCCAGCTGGCCGGTAGGCTCGTGAAAGGATGCAACGAGTCTGCTGATCCCTCTTCTTTGTTACATCAGTTCCAAAGCATCCAGCGACACCCCCAAGAGGAGGTGTCGGACTTCAACATCAAGTTTGCGAGGTCTTGGAAACGAGTACCTCGTGAACTTCGACCTTCAGTGGTCAGGCTGCGCACTACTACCTGAGGTCTTTCAACTCAGACACCTGCCTACTGCTGAAGATAGCCCGAATCGACTCATTCCCTGCCCTGTACGAGGCTGCCCAGCAAGCTGAAATGGATATCATCTCCATAGGCAGGCCCCCTCATAGGGTATAGCCACCCATTTACCCTGAATTTCCTCAGTCACAGTACCCATCAGCTTCTGGTGTGATGCCGTCCACTTCAGGACAACAACCCTAGCAGCAATGGAATCAGTCGTAAATCTCTACGGCCCACCACAAGTACATTATCCCAACCCGTCGCCTCCTCCGCATTATCCAGCACTCCCAGCTCCCCCTCAGTATGCGCAGTATTCTGCACCTCCATTGGCGGCATTACCTCCGCCAGCTCAGTTGCCGCCTCCGGACAATGAAATTCAGAACAAAATCCTCCAGGAGGTACGGGCTCTGGGCTCTGGATATCACACCATGTCCAACGACATGACTATACTGAAGAAGAAACAGGCCCAGATGGACCTTGTCCCGAGGAGGCCATATCCTCCTCCGGCACTGACAAAAGATCAAGCCCCAGAACGGCGAGATCAGAGGCGTCCTCCTGCAAGAAATGCTGCCATTGAAGACCAACCTGGCACTTCTGGCCAGGATAACTGGTGCACCACATGCAACGACCCGCATTCAGAAGAAGATTGCACGTTGCACCAGCATTACCTCCAGACTCTGGCGGGCAACGCTATAGAAGACGAAGAGCTTTACATGATCCTGGACGATGAAGGCAACTTTGCCGTTCCAGAGGAAGATCTGGTGTTGCCCCCTGCAAAAGAAGATAGGAAGTCTGCTGCAGTTGCTGCAAAGCCCTTGAAGGTATACGCCAGAAGAGACAAGGCGCAACCTGTTGGGTTGCCACCTGACAAGAGGCTGTGGCCTTACACAGCCAAGGAAAAAGCTGCCGCGGCCAAGCCTCCAGCAGCAAAAGCAGCTCCTTCTCCGGCCAAAGCTCCTGCTGCTCAGCCTCCAGCTGAAACAAAAGAACAAGCTCAGGAGAAGCTGAGGTACCCGTCTCTGACAAAGAGGCAGAGGGTCGAGGCCACGCAGCAATACCGCACCAAGTATGAGCCTGCGAAGGAAACGGAGGGAGCTAGCACTTCAGGCTACAGCATAGTGGAGGAGCTGAAAAGGACCCCCGCAAGGATAAGCATGTATGATGCTCTTCTGCTCCCAGGGCAAGTTGATCTGCTGTAGGAATCTCTGAAGAGCATAAAGTGTGGCAAGCAGATACAGCCTGCTGTTCTGGTTCAACCCCTGACAGTCTCTGCCACTGGGAAGAACAGATCACCTCCCTTCTATCTGTCATTACGGATGCAAGGGTACATAGTACACAACTCTATGGTGGATTCTGGCACCTCCACGACTGTAATGCCGAGAGCCGTCTGCGACGAAATCGGGATGGAGTATACAAGGAGCAGCCAAGGTGTGCTGCAACTAGACGACACCCCTGTCAAGACAGTCGGTGTCATCAAAGACATCCCGTTTCGGCTACACAAAGCTCTCGACATAGTGGTCATCCAAGAAATCCTGGTTGTCGACTTGGAACCCTACTTCGGCATGTGTCTCTCCAGGGAGTTAACTGCGAAGCTGGGAGGGTATCTGTCTCTGGATTACTCGCATATGGAAGTGCCCTTCAAAGGAAGGAGAGCGAAGATCTACAACGAGAAGCCTTCCACATTTCTAGTGGAGAAGATACCCGGAGAAGAGTTGCAGGACTGCATGGTTCAGCTGACGGAGGAAGAACTGGTGGTGGTAGACATGACCGAGCAAGCTCGTGAGCTGTTGCAAATGGAGGATGAGTTCTCCTTGCTCGATTTCAACGCCATGATCGAGACTGAGCAAGGCTGCTACACCGTCATCCAGCCTGAGAGGCTTGACAAGTCAGCCAAGAAAGAAGTAGGACCTGCACTAGAAAAGCTATGGCAGCTTTTCTTTGATGGCGCCCGATGCAAAAACGGCGCCGGTGCGGGTGTCCTCTTGGTTTCCCCAACCGGGATCCAGAAGGACTACACCTATAGGCTGGCCTGGAGCTGTACCAACAACGCAGCGGAGTACGAAGCCTTGTGCTTGGGTTTGAGAAAAGCGGAGAGACTAGGGATAAAGCATCTGCAGATCTTTGGCGACTTAGAGCTGGTGTGCAACCAGATTACGAACAAGTGCGCCTCCAAGAAGCACTATCTCAAGGCGTACCGTAATCGGGTCTGGGACCTGATGGAGTCATTCGACTCATTGAATGTCAGAGCCATATCACGTGAGAAAAACAAGCACGCCGACATTCACGGCGTACTGTTGGAGCCAGTGCGTTTCGGTGATGACACCGCCCGAAGCCGAAGCTAGTCCGTACCATCTACGAGGCCTTACGTGCTCGATAAAGACACCCACTGGCAGGTGTTTGATCGTGACGAGGAGATCGTCACATTTTTGGTTACCGAAGCGTGTTCAATCGAAGGTAGAGACCCTGATGACGAGCAATATGAGGGGTTGATACAGTTAAAAAATAATCATGTCCCGAAAGGACTGATTACATTAGAAAGTCTCTTTGATCAGAATGACAGAGCGATATCACATAGGATCAAAGTAGACCCCAAGCAGTACGTCGACCTGGAGCTTGAACCTGGAAAGACAATTAAGGTCGGAACGGACTGCACCAAAGAGGAACTCGAGCAGATCAGATCATTATGCCGAGAGTTCCCAGACATAGTAGCCTGGTGCTACCAGGACTTGAAGGGGTATGACAAACAGATAATCCAACATACTATTGAGCTAGAAGATGGTGCAAAACCATTTCGGCAAAAGCAAAGGGCTGTAAATCCGAAGATCGAAGCCATGATGAAAGCCGAGCTCCTGAAGATGCTGGAAGCTAAAATCATCTACCCCATCAAGCATTCATCCTGGGTTGCGAACTTGGTCCCCGTGAGGAAGAAGAACGGAGCCGTTCGTCTCTGTGTAGATTTCAGAAATCTTAACCAGGCCTCGCTGAAAGACCATTACCCGCTTCCCCAAATCGATCAGATCCTCCATATAGTTGCTGGAGTGCAGAGATTCTCCCTCCTAGATGGCTTTTTCGGGTACAACCAGATCTGGGTCAAAGATGAGGACCAGCATAAGACAGCGTTCACCACCAAATGGGGGACGGTCGCCTATCAGCGCATGCCCTTCGGCTTATCCAATGCTGACGCCACATTCCAGAGAGCCATGGACCCGGCCTTACGAGAGCTGCTTAACAAGATCATCATCTATTTGGATGACATGACTGTATTTTCTCACAGAAGAGAGGACCATGCTTCCCACCTACGACAGATAATTGAGAGATGTCGTGAATTCGACATTTCCATAATCCCGAAGAAATCAGTCTTCGCGGTAAGAGAAGGTATGCTGCTGGGACATGTCATCTCCGAGAAAGGCCTAGCAATAGATCCTTGTTGTGGCTGCTCCACAACACACCCCAAAATTGGGGACCCACCTTTTTTACATGCTTTCCAAGAAGACCGAAGTGGCCCATAGGCTAAAGATCAAAGAAAAAAACAAAATATCACAAGGAGGAAAAGTGTCGCGATATCGCGACATGTTGCATTGTCGTGGCCAAAAAGAAAAAGTGTCGCGATATCGCGACATGTTGCTCCATCGCGGCAGAAAATGAAAAAGTGTCGCGATATCGCGACATGTTGCTCCATCGCGGCAGAAAATGAAAAAGTGTCGCGATATCGCGACATGTTGCTCCATCGCGGCAAAAAATGAAAAGTGTCGCGATATCGCGACATGTTGCTCCATCGCGGCCAAAAATGAAAAAGTGTCGCGATATCGCGACATGTTGCTCCATCGCGGCCAAAAATGAAAAAGTGTCGCGATATCGCGACATGTTGCTCCATCGCGGCAGAAAAAGAAAAAGTGTCGCGATATCGCGACATGTTGCTCCATCGCGGCTAAAAAGAAAAAGTGTCGCGATATCGCGACATGTTGCTCCATCGCGGCTAAAAATAAAAAGTGTCGCGATATCGCGACATGTTGCTCCATCGCGGCTAAAGTGAAAAAGTGTCGCGATATCGCTACATGTTGCTCCATCGTGGCCAAACGAGGAAAGAAAGAATCAGAGGAGAAAAGTGTCGCGATATCGCGACATGTTGCATTTTCGCGACCGTACAGGAAAAAGTGTCGCGATATCGCGACATGTTGCATTTTCGCGACCGTACAGGAAAAAGTGTCGCGATATCGCGACATGTTGCATTTTCGCGACAAATCGTACAGGAAAAAGTGTCGCGATATCGCGACATGTTGCATTTTCGCGACTCAAAATGGGCAGACAAAATACGGAAAGAAAAAGTGTCGCGATATCGCGACGTGTTCCATTTTCGCGATTCAGAGCAACAAAGGAGAGCAAGGAGGCAAAAGTGTCGCGATATCGCGACATGTTCCATTTTCGCCAAGGTAACGGACCTGCATAGTGACGCGGACATAATGACAAAATCCAGTAAATAAGACCAAGCGTTACATAAGAAATCTTTAATGATTGGAAATCATTTAAGATGGTCGTTACACAGGGAAGGAAATGAACGCAAGCCTATGTGGAGAAAACGCAGCGAAGGGCCACAAAATGGAAATCGAAGCACACGCATGCAGGGAAGGTGAAATGAACAGTGCAGGGAAGGTGAAACGAACAACCATCGAAAAAGAAACGAACCGTCATGGAAGGAGAAACAATTCTTTCGGATAGTTTAAATACGCCATTCAAAGAGGCCAGAGAGGGGCGAAACTATTCAGAGAAGATTGCAGTAATGAAGGCAAGGCCTTAGCACTGGGTTTCTCTGGATATTTTCTTCCACATTGGACTGGTTTTTCTTCTTCATGGACAGGGGTTAGAAACCGCTGCGAGCAGAGTTGCAGAGCTGAAGGCGATAGGCCATTCTGGGCCTGCTTAGGAGCGTTTTCCTTCATTTGTTCTGGTTTTGATAAACTGGAAACATTCTGTTGTTGTAAACTGATACATTATCTTTAATACAGAAATTATAGAGAGTTGCATCTCATTGGCAAGAAAGAAGGAGTTATTTTCTGCATGCAAGATTTAATGTTTATTTTTCCCCTTTCAGATTTTTAGGCTTATAGGTGAAGTTTAATGCAAGTTCTCTTGGTTGCTTCATGCGAATGTCTAAATCTGAAAACCATAGTTAAAACCCCAGAAACCAGCACCTAGCTTATCTGGATTGTGCGAGTTTTGCAGGTTCAATAGGTTAGGTTGTATGCAGAAAACCTCATTATCTTCGGTTTTGTCAAAATAGGATCGTAGCACTCTGAATGTACTTTAGTTTTAGTTTCTTTGCATTTTATTTTCATTTCTTTTATTCTCTCGCACTTTTATTTTCCCGAAAATCTAACTTTAGTTTAATTTACAATCATTGAAATAAAATACTTGAAAATCTACCGAAATCGAAAATAAAATAATTTCATCATTAAGATTAATTCACATTGAGTTCATTCGGATTAAATGAACAATCATTACAATTTCAAAATAAAATAAACCATAGTGCCCCTTGTTTACAGTTACTTGCAACCACTAAGGTGTTCCGAGCATTCAAACTGAACATTATTATTCATACAAAATGCTAACATAGCGGAGACCTTGGAGAAATTGTTTATTAAATTTCTTTGCAAGAGAGGATTTGGAACTCGAATCCTATCGGAGAGTGTGTTTTCACAATCGGGTGAAAATACCACTCAACAGATTGGCGCTAGAAGGAGGGCCTGAATTGGTTTATTTCAGTGTGATTTAAGTGCTACAGGGATTTCAATTTTGAATATTTCATGCCCTATTGGTTATTATTTTTAGCCCCCTTTTAACAATACAACTTTGTACTATTAAAAGGAGGACATGAATTGCTATGCACTTTTCTAACGCTTTGATTGTTCATACAGGAATAATGTGATTTGATTTGATTTTAAAAAATAAAAATAAATAAATAAAAAAAAAAGAATTTTTGGGTATTAAAGTTATATTCTTTAAGATTCACTAATGGCTATGTTTACACCGTGGATGACAGGTAGCCCATTGAACATACCGGGAGTTCAACATTATTTGCCCGTTGGTTTTGAGAGATGTCTTCCTCGATTTTTGTCTAATGGGACAAATACTGCAGAAGAACATATTCAAGCATTCAAATTTTGTGTGAATCACTTAACAATTTGGTATGATGATGTTGCTTGTAAAATGTTCCTTTACACCTTGGACAAAGTGGCATATGATTGGTTTACAAGTCTACCTTTAGGGTCTATCACTTCTTGGGCTCAACTAGAGGCAACATTTCTTAATCAATTCAACAAAAAGCAAGTTGACCCAATCCGCATGTACGAGCAGTTTTTCACTATTAAAAAAGGACCAAGTGAAAATGTGAAGTCATTTTCTGAAAGGTTCTTTGGATTATACACTCAATTAATGACATTTTATGCTCTTTCAGAAGAAGTGGCTCTCCAAATATACGTCAATGCTCTTGACCCACTCACTTCCACATATTTGCGAGGGATGCCTCAAATCACATCTTTGTCACAAGCCTATACTCAAGCAATGGCAATTGAGCAACAATTGAGTTGTCAATATTATGGTGTGGGTTTTGGATCATATAATCTTCAATCATTTAATACCTCCCTTACCCACCCAATGATTTATCCACCTCAACCAAGTTCAAGTGTGAATCAATTTCAGAATCAACAATCATTCCCAAGCTTCAATCAATTTCAAAATCCTCAACCTACTATGCAAGATCAACCATCTTTCTTAAGTATGAATCAACTTCAAAATACTCATCTTGATTCAAAAGATGTTTCTAAAATCAATTTCAATGATTTTCATAAGAATATGATTTTAGGCAAGGGAGGAGTACTAGATCCAACTAGTATTGAAACATGTGATAGATTGGAAACCCTTGACTCACCAAAAGATGAATTCTATGAGGATGAATCTGTTTCGGATGACACATTGGATGACATTGTTGAAAGTAATGGCCCAGAAAATTCACACCTTCCAAATTATGTTAAACGTGAATCATGGGTTACACATGTGGATTATGATAGCCTTATCAATTTGAATACAAGCAATAACCCAATTTTGGAAGTAATTGAACCATCTAAGGAAGGTGAAGATAAATTTGATGAGAAACATGTTGATGAATTAAAATATGATGAAGAAATAGTTGAGCATCACAATTTGATTTTGAAAGATGATCATTATGATTCTTGGGAAGAGTATGCTCACTCCAAACCTTCGGATGAATTTTGTGTGCCTATTGATATACAGGATAATACAATTGCCTTTTCATATGAGGATATTACAAGTCCTGTGCAATCCGAGAATGTTTTGGAAGAAGGGTTGGAATCGCATCAAAGGTTGGAGAAGGATAATGATTCTACTACCATGGATGAAGAAGGAGAATCAATTGATTTTGTTCCCCTTGAGGGGCAAGAAATCGAAAATATTGATCCACCTATTGCTTCTACAATGTCTATGCCATCTCAAAATGATGAAATTACAAAACCTAAGTGGTTTGGGTTTGATACTATTGATGATCCTAATGAAAATGTGGATTTTGAGGCAACTCAAGCCATTGATCATGGAAAGGTGTCACGCGACACATATCTTGAAAAACTAGGCTCTTGTTTTGAAAAGTATGGACGCATGTTTGATTGGGTGCCTAACTTTGGTGTTTTTGAACAGGTGTTGGATGATGAAGAAGACAATGAGAAAAAAGAAAAAGCTACTAACACTCATCAAGTTATGGTAAATTTTAATCATGATGGGTTGAGTATGGATGACAAGGTGAAATCTTTACCTTTGGTAGTAGCTACAAAAATTTTAAGTGATAGGTTACATGGTGTCCCTTTGGATGCTAATATCATTAATGGGGAAATGTCAAATTTTGTTGATGCTTGTCAAGTCTTGAATTATTTTGATTGCTTTAAAATCCTGGAAAATGATTTGAATTCAAGACTTTTAGAAATAGGCTCTTGTTTGCAACATCTCACATTTGAAAAGGAAGGCCTAATTTTAAATCATGAATCGAATTATGAAGTGGATACTTTCATGAATAGACAAGAAGAGATTGAAAACCATTTATTGTCTTATCAATTCAATGAATTAAAATTTCAAAATGAAATTGCTAACGTTATCCAAGCAAGTTGGTAGAGTGAGAAAGGCATAATGGGAATTGGAATATTGTTTGGTCTACTTTTATTCTTGCATTTTTGCAAAGCTTGGTATGCGCCTAATGTTCAATGTCTTTTGAAATGTGCTAACCGTATTTGGGATCCGGGAAAATGATGGCCCAAATTTTTGCACCATCTTGTACAATAGTGTATATAATTTTTGGTTTTTGGTGTGGGTTTTCAAGTTTTCGTTTTTGGGATTGCTATTTGGGTTTGGATTTAAAGATTGTGTGTTGGTCCTCTGGACATATCTGGTTGTCTATTTAAAAAAAAAAGAAAAAAAAAAAAAATTGAGATGTCAACTTATGCCTAGGATCAGGAGAATGTGAAACATTGGAATTATGTTGTAGAAAGCTCCGCAAGTAACACAAACATTTTAAATAATATCGTTTGAAAATTGTGATGCATGAAGTAGTCAGTTTTACAAATTATGGCAATACTTTATTCGCAATTTAAAAAGGCAATGCATTCATCCCACTTTGCATATACATGCCATCTTAGTTGCATATACATTTCAAATACAAATCATTTAAAATATGTCAAGTCCTCTTAGGGTTATTCTATAACATAAAAAAAAAAAAATCCCAAGGTTGGGAACTGATGCCCGAACCATCTTGAACCAAGCACGTTCTATGCACATTAAAGAGGATCTTGAGCAAAATGATCAAAACCATACTTGGAAGAAGATGTGAGGCGAAAGGAGTATTTCTTGTCTGTCCTATCATGCAATATAATCCTTAAAACAGTGGTTTTTACCACTCTCATAAAGCTTAAAGACTTACATGGAGTAGTAAGGATAGGATGTAATTCTCATCTCGCCTAGGTTGAGAATCCAATTCCCCAAAGCTTCTATGTTTTCATTTAATCATAAATCTTGGATTGGAAGGATCGTACTACATGTCCCTAGTAAGGATGGGTAGTCATCCCCAAGGTCCAAGAAACAAAGCTTCTATGTTTTCATTTAATCATAAATATTGGATTGGAAGGATCGTACTACATGTCCCTAGTAAGGATGGGTAGTCATCCCCAAGGTCCAAGAAATAAAAGATAATATTTTCCATCTCATCTTAATATTGGATTGGAAGGATCGTACTACATGTCCCTGGTAAGGATGGGTAGTCATCCCCAAGGTCCAAGAAATAAAAAATAATATTTTCCATCTCATCTTAATATTGGATTGGAAGGATCGTACTACATGTCCCTGGTAAGGATGGGTAGTCATCCCCAAGGTCCAAGAAATAAAGAAATGAAGCCAAATCATGGATTATGGAGTAAGTATGCCCATGCGTGGCAGCATGTCTTGTCTAAAAGCAAGACCACTGACTGCTCAAACGGATAGACTAGCCTGACAATTTCATCCATAACTGGTTAAATCATTTTGCTCAAAGTGAGGTAATGAATTCCAGATCAGAGTAGTAAGGATAGGGTTAAATTCCCATCTCGCTTAGGTTGGGAATCCGATTCCCCAAAACTCTGATTTCACTTTCACTTGCACATGGGTTCAAGATAGTAGTGACTCATAACCAACTTTGGGATCTAATAAATCAATTCATTATACATATAGTTGATCCTAAGAGGGTTTGATAATTTTAAATGTTTGTATATGATATTAAAAGGTTTAAAGCTTTTATAAAGCAGATAGTTATATCTCTAGCCCATTTATTAGGCTGCTCAAATCTTTCACAACCTCACATATGCATTCATGTAAAACTGACAATGGAATGTGGATCAATTTCAAACAATAGAAAATGGAACACACTGCACACACCGAGCTGATACTTAATGATTCCTGATGATTCATGTATTTCTGATCTATTGGCATTTGTTTATATTTCTTATGTGCTAACGCTTGTTTTCGAGTTTGTATACTTCCAGGTTAGGTTCTCACCAAAATGCTCAGGAGCATTTGACAGCAGAGTCGCCATTTGTTGTGGTTGCTCCACAACACACCCCAAAATTGGGGACCCACCTTTTTTACATGCTTTCCAAGAAAACTGAAGTGGCCCATAGGCTAAAGATCAAGAAAAAAAGCAAAATATCACAAAAGAAAAGTGTCGCGATATCGCGACATGTTGCTCCATCGCGGCAAAAAATGAAAAAGTGTCGCGATATCGCGACATGTTGCTCCATCGCGGCAAAAATGAAAAAGTGTCACGATATCGCGACATGTTGCTCCATCGCGGCCAAAAATAAAAGTGTCGCGATATCGTGACATGTTGCTCCATCGCGGCCAAAAATGAAAAAGTGTCGCGATATCGCGACATGTTGCTCCATCGTGGCTAAAAAGAAAAAGTGTCGCGATATCGCGACATGTTGCTCCATCGCGGCTAAAATGAAAAAGTGTCGCGATATCGCGACATGTTGCTCCATCGCGGCTAAAGAAAAAGTGTCGCGATATCGCGACATGTTGCTCCATCGCTAAAGTGAAAAGTGTCGCGATATCGCGACATGTTGCTCCATCGCCAAAGAAGAAAAGAAAAGTGTCGCGATATCGCGACATGTTGCATTTTCACGACCGTACAGGAAAAAGTGTCGCGATATCGCGACATGTTGCATTTTCGCGACCGTACAGAAAAAGTGTCGCGATATCGCGACATGTTGCATTTTCAAGAGGTAGAAAAATAGAAAGAAAAAGTGTCGCGATATCGCGACATGTTCCATTTTCGCGATTCAGAGCAACGAAGGAGAGCAA
This sequence comes from Wollemia nobilis, assembly GCA_028583015.1. Classification (NCBI taxonomy): domain Eukaryota; kingdom Viridiplantae; phylum Streptophyta; class Pinopsida; order Araucariales; family Araucariaceae; genus Wollemia; species Wollemia nobilis. Next base: position 9,140,764 of record JAQPPZ010001028.1, read on the forward strand.
GGAGGCAAAAGTGTCGCGATATCGCGACATGTTCCATTTTCGCCAAGGTAACGGACCTGCATAGTGACGCGGACATAAGGACAAAATCCAGTAAATAAGACCAAGCGTTACATAAGAAATATTTAATGATTGGAAATCATTTAAGATGGTCGTTACACAGGGAAGGAAATGAACGCAAGCCTATGTGGAGAAAACGCAGCGAAGGGCCACAAAATGGAAACCGAAGCACACGCATGCAGGGAAGGTGAAACGAACAGTGTAGGGAAGGTGAAACGAACAGCCATCGAAAAAGAAACGAACCGTCATGGAAGGAGAAACAATTCTTTCGGATAGTTTAAATACGCCATTCAAAGAGGCCAAAGAGGGGCGGAACTGTTCAAAGAAGATTGCAATAATGAAGGCAAGGCCTTAGCACTGGGTTTCTCTGGATATTTTCTTCCACATTGGACTGGTTTTTCTTCTTCATGGACAGGGGTCGAAAACCGCTGCGAGCAGAGTTGCAGAGCTGAAGGCGATAGGCCATTCTGGGCCTACTTAGGAGCGTTTTCCTTCACTTGTTCTGGTTTTGATAAACTGGAAGATTCTGTTGTTGTAAACTGACATATTTTTAATACAAAAATTACAGAGAGTTGCATCTCATTGGCAAGAAAGAAGGAGTTATTTTCTGCATGCAAGATTTAATGTTTATTTTTCCCCTTTCAGATTTTTAGGCTTATAGGTGAAGTTTAATGCAAGTTCTCTTGGTTGCTTCATGCGAATGTCTAAATCTGAAAACCATAGTTAAAACCCCAGAAACCAACACCTAGCTTATCTGGATTGTGCGAGTTTTGCAGGTTCAATAGGTTAGGTTGTATGCAGAAAACCTCATTATCTTCGGTTTTGTCAAAATAGGATCGTAGCACTCTGAATGTACTTTAGTTTTAGTTTCTTTGTATTTTATTTTCACTTCTTTTATTCTCTCGCATTTTTATTTTCCCGAAAATCTAACTTTAGTCGAATTTACGATCATTGAAATAAAATACTTGAAAATCTACCGAAATCGAAAATAAAATAATTTCATCATTAAGATTAATTCACATTGAGTTCATTCGATTAAATGAACAATCATTACAATTTCAAAATAAAATAAACCACGAGTGCCCCTTGTTTACAGTTACTTGCAACCACTAAGGTGTTCCGAGCATTCGAACTGAACATTATTATTCATACAAAATGCTAACATAGCGGAGACCTTGGAGAAATTGTTTATTAAATTTCTTTGCAAGAGAGGATTTGGAACTCGAATCCTATCGGAGAGTGTGTTTTCACAATCGGGTGAAAATACCACTCAACAATCCTGACAGAGCTGAAGCTCTCCTCTGCTTGCCCACCCCAATCGACAAGAAGGGGCTACAGTCCTTCGGCCAGATCAACTTCGTAAGGAAGTTCATATCGGACTTCACACAGGTGATCAAGCCCATGGCCGAACTGCTGAAAAAGAATGCTGAATTCTTATGGACTGATGAGAGGAGACAGGCCTTCGAGGAAATCAAGGCCTGAATAGCACAAGCTCCGGTGTTGATAAACCCGGATTACTCCAAGGACTTCATCCTGTACGCGATGGGAGAACCCGAGAGTTACGCCGCATTCCTGACACAGAACGAAGACGATGGCGAAGAACGGCCCATAGCGTTCTTAAGCCAGGTGATTCAGCCGCACGAGGAAAAGTACAATTTTATTGAGCGGCAGGTTCACGTGGTCATGAAGTCTCTTCGAATGTTTAGGCACTTCGTCTCCCAGAGCCAGACAACTGTCTTCATGCTACACCCGGATTTCCGAAATTTCATCATACAAGGAGAGCCGGGTCACAAGAGAGCAAGATGGATTGCCAAGATCCAGGAGTTCGACATCGAGGTGCGGCCAACAAAGCTTATCAGAGGTTGAGCCTTGTGCTAGGAGCTGGCCCGAAGCGCTGTAGCCGAGATATCTGCCTGTGAATGGGAAGATCCGACAACAACTACCAACTTAGCCAACTCCTTACCAGAGGAGAGTGACTGGACAAATGACCTGGTGAGGTATTTCTGCACCGGCAGATGTCCAGACCACCTAAATGCCTCACAAAGAAGGAGGTTTCGGCTAGGTGCATTGAAATACATTCTTCGCCCCGAGGGGCTTTACTTCAAGAACATTGATGGCATCTTGTTGCTGTGCGTCAAGAAAACCGACCAACCCAGGATCCTCGGAGAATTTCACTCCGGGATGCCTGGGGGTCACCATTCTGCGAGGCCTACGGCCTTAAAAATAATCAGAGCTGGGTACTATTGGCCCACTCTCTTCACAGACGCACATGCGGTCTGTGCAAAATGTGACAAATGTCAGAGATTTGCTTTGGCAGAAACAGAAAAGCACCCCTGCCCCTCCAGCCAATCTAGTCCGAAGCTCCGTTTCAGCAATGGGGTTTGGACTTCATCGGGGTCATTACGCCGAACTTTGCAGCGGGGCACAAGTTCATTCTTACCGCCATCGACTACTTTATGCGGTGGGCAGAGGCGATCCCCACCAAGAATGCGGACCAGGAAACGGTCATCGGGTTCCTCGAGAGCCTCATTACCCGTTTCGGGGTCCCTGAGTCAATAGTGACGGACAATGGTCCGGGGTTTGCAAGCGCTGTACTCACGGAGTACACCAGCAAGTACGACATTTATCACAAAATGTCTTCTAATTACTACCCGCAGGGGAACGGCCTGGCCGAGTCTACTAACAAGAATCTACTGAAAATCATCAGAAGGACAGTAGAGAAAAACAAGAGGACTTGGCACCTACTCCTGAACCGGGCGCTGTGGGCGGACATAATAGCATTCAAAAAGTCTATCAAGACGTCCCCCTACGCGCTCGTGTACGGCAAGGAGGCAGTCCTGCCAACCCACATCGAAATTCCCGCTCTCTGGATGTTGGATGAGGAGAGAGGCAACGGGGATCCGGTGGACGCCAGACTGTGCCAGCTGCTGCAATTAGAGGAAGACAGAGAGAAAGCATACCAGGCCTTCACCAAACATGCTGAAGCAACCCAAGGCTGGTTTGCAAAAGGCACCACCGCTCGAGAGTTCAAAATTGGGGACCTGGTGCTAAAGTGGGACTCGCTGAAGGCAAAGCCGGGCAATCACGGCAAATTTGACGCCCTCTGGGAGGGTCCTTATCAGATTGCCCGGGTGAATCAGTTTAACGCATTCGTGCTCCGGGATATGGAGGGACAGCTTCTCCCCATTCCCGTCAATGGGTTCCACCTCAAAGTTTATCACCACTAAAGGCGTCCAATGGGTCCTTCCTTGCACAGTTTTCCTTTCTGTATTTTTAATTTTTAGAATGTACATATTAAGCATTTAGTTTTTTAGTTTTCAAGAGCCCAAGTAGAACTTAAAGCAAACCCCGACTTTGCAGTGAAGTCGGGTGTCGCTCCTTGGATTGTGCGAAGTTCGAAAGAAAGCAACTGACAAAAGGGGCAAAAATTTTGGCTAAGTCTGGGTGCGTAGCCCGACTTCGCAGCGAAGTCGGGCTGCGCACCGTCTTGGGAGCGCAGTTGGGAAAGGCAAGGCTGAAAATGGCTAAGTTTCAAAATCAGACTGTGCAAGCAAATCTGAGCGAAGTCGGATTTCGCCCATTTTTGGGGCGAAGTCCGAGTGCGCCCCCATTTTCGGGCGCACCCTGGGTGATCCGTCGCGGGAAGCAAAAAATGACTAAGTGTCAAATCAGACTGCGCAACTTTTTGGGGCAAAGTCTGACTGCGCAGTCAAACATGGGCAAAGTCCGAGTGCGCCCTCAATTCTGGCGAAGTCCGAGTGCGTCCTCAATTCTGGGCGCACCCTAAACGACCTATCATGGAAAACATGAAAATTCTAAGTGTGGGCCCAGAGCGCAGTACGACACAGTGCGAAGTTGGGTCGCGTCCCGGTTTAAAATCATGGGCCAGAAATTCTTCCTTGAAAGGTGTGCCCAGACGGCGACGATGACGTCATCAAAGGCACGAAGTCCAAACGTTTAATGATTGCACAACTTTCAAGAACGACGCCATTAAGAAAGCAAGGTGCATTTGGACCAACTGCAACTTGGGTGCGCTTTTCAAGATTAAACCCATGCATAGCCGCCAAAGCATTATAACGCTTCCACCAACTTCGAGTTAACCACCTTAACTCCCTCCCTCGCGCCATTATTACTGAAATCCTTGCCTAGAAAAAGGGGCCTGGCATACTCAAAAGATTTAGAGTGACAAGCTAACTCCGAGACTGCAAAGCGCAGAACTGAAAATTCAGAAGCCATAATTCTCTGTCGCTGCCAATTCTAACAGAGAAGATGGACAAGGGGAAAGCGCCAATGCCCGCGCAGTCCAGTGACGCAGAACCTGAAGTTGGGGAGCAGACGGAATCCAGCGCTCATGAGAGCGAAGTGCCGTAGGAGCAGAAAAGGAGAACCCGGACGAAGAGAAGTCGAGGGCAAATTCCGTCGCCGCCCGTCAATCACCTGGCCGGGTACAAAGACGGCTCTTTCTCTATCAGCCTCACCAAGCTGCGGCCGAATATTGCGAAGTGGGCAGATAAGGTTTCGCCCTCACACCATGTCGGGGCTGCATATAAATCGAACCTGTACTGGTTCTTGTGCCCTCCTACTCACTAGTGCCCGTAGCTGATTGAAGCGATTGTGGAATATTACAAGCCAGCTGCCCGGCAAGTCTGCGACAAGGGAAAAGTACTGTTCACACTCTTCAGGGAGAGCGTCCAGCCAGCGTTCGCCCCGGGGCTTCAGTACGAACCCGGCGCAATTGTTAGGAGGATTAATAGGGATGAGCAAACCGGCAGATTCATGCAGACCAAGCGGATGAGAGAATTCCTCAACTCAGAGCTGAAGACTCCGCTGGTAGCCGGACAATGGCCGACAGGCCCCATACCACTGGACAAATTTGAGAACAAGTACCTTTACATCATCCTGGCGTGGGTCCTCGGCTACGATTCTGACAAAGTGGTGTGCCTGTACCAGCTGGCGCTGGCAGAATGTATCCTGCATGGGGAGTTTTACGACTCCACAGTGCAAAAGAGTGGGAAGCGCCCCATTTTCTTCGACGCAGACTGGCTGGCATACGCCATTAATGCAAAACCTAGTCAGGCTGTAGGAGAAGCAGACAACAGATTTTTGGTTTTGCTCCTTCCTCACATGGCTGTGCCTGTACCACATGCACTATCGGATGAACGTTCCTGACTTGAAAAGGGTAAATGAAAAAGGTGAGCCGCTGCCCGTATACGAATGGACCGAGATTCTGTACAGAAAAGGGTCATTCTATGAGTTTAATTTTAAATTTCTGTGCATGGTCATGGGGTTGTTCAACCGTAAGGCATCCCGCTCGCCAGAGGTCATGACGAGATATCTGAGGAAGCACGAGTACAGGGATACCTTCCGGCTGACGCAGGGCATCGTGGTCAGAATCTACGGATTCAAGGGGAATGCGTTCCTGCTGGCCTACTTCTGCACTGACCACCAGTTCGAGATGGAGATTGCGCGACAGATGGACTATGTCGAAGAAGAGTTCGGCCAGGGCAAAAAGAGAGGCCATATCTTTCAGTATCCCATCACCTGGGCGAATACCCAAGTGTACGAGATCGGACACCACGTCTACCTCAAGCGGGAACTCATCGACATGGGTCTAATAATGCTGTCGCAGCGCTGGAAGTACGACCCAATTGGGGTCAGGGGTAAATTCACGCACATCTGCCCCTGGGCCGAGATTATTGATGTGGAATAAAACCAGATTGATTAAATTAATAAAAGAAAGGGCTAATATAGGCCCAAAAACATAACGAAACCCCTACGAAGGAGCAACAAATTCCCAAATGGGAAATGTCGGCACGCTTCCAAAGGAGGTTGACTAATCCATCCAGCTAGCCTAATCTAGAGTGGCTAGCAATTTATTACGTGAGCACAAAGTCTCACCAAAAACAATAAGACCAAGCCCTAACTAAGACTTAGTCTAACTAAGGAATTAACCTTAGTTTACATTAAAAATTTGATGCCCTCATCATACCTCCCCACAAAGGAAGCATTGGACTCCAATGCTTGTACAATAGTAGTGGGTGAAGGGTGATAAACTCGAGTCGGAGGAAGCGGAAGCAGAAAATCAGTTGCCGGATGAGGAGGGGCACTGATAAGGTCGAGAAGTCCAAGGGAGGCCGAATCTGGAGGGCCTCTCCTGGTCAGGACTGGAGGTCCAACTCGAGTGAAAGCCTGTGGATGAGGTTGAGGACGAATCTCCTGTGGCGGCGGCTGCAAAAGCTGCTGCAAATCAGGAACCTGTGGCACGGTAGCAGCAGGAGGAGGAACAACTGAAGCAAGAGGAGGAGGAGGAGGAGCCTCCTTGTGTGCTATGGAAGCTGGTGTGTCCTTTGGTTTGCGGAAGACCAATGCTGTATGGCGTGGACCTGTATAACTGTATGTGGGCTTCGTGGAAGAGATGAGAAACTTCTTGTTCTCATGATGCAATGTATAGGTATTATTATATGCATCATATTGAGCCCGTTTGTCAAATTGATAGGGCTTTCCAAGAATGAGATCACAACAGTCAATTGGAGTCACATCACAAGTGACTTTGTCCACATAGTGTGGCCCAAATGCAAAAGACACAGTGCATGTTTCTGTAATCATGGAGGAGGTGGCCGCATCCTTCCATGCAAGTGGGTATGGATGAGGATGGGGTTGTACAGGAAGCTTCAATTGATCGACAACGGCTCTAGAAATCAAGTTTGTTTGAGAGCCATTATCGATGATACAATCTACAAAGTAGTTGTGTTTTAGATGGGCACATGTGACAAACAAATGGTCACGGCCTCTCTCAATCATGTTGTGTGTCAACAAAGTATGATTGTTAAGCCCTCGAAGCTTTGGATAAGTGCGCCTTTCTCCCGTAGCTTCAATAGGCCCTTCTTCTTTTTCCTTTGGGGAAGCTTTTACCTCTGGGGAAGCTTCTACAATAAGATTATTTTTCTTCCTAAAACACTCGGATTCATTATGGCCTCTTTTCTTACAATGATCACAGAATTTCTTAGGATCAAAAGAAGGAGTAGAAGAAGTGTTAGAAGAAGGGGAAGAAGAAGAAGAAGAAGAAGAAGAAGTCTTCGATTGTTGCTTTTGTTTTGAATTTTTGGTGGAGTCAGAAGAGCGAGATCCACCGGCTTGAGCAGCAAGCTTCTCCTCCGCAAGCTGTGCTTGATTGTACATGGTGTTCAAATCTGTGATAGGAGTATATTTCAACTCCCTAAAAAGTGGTTCCTGCAGTCCACTTTTGAATTTGGTGATAAGCTTAGCAGCAGAATCCTGAATACCATTCAGAATTCTCAATTTGTTGAATAGACCGATGTAGTTTTGGACACTCATGTTGTATCCCTGCCTCAATCGAAGCCATCGATATTCAAGATCATCTCCATAATTCGATGGATAAAAAGTATCCGTCAAAGCCTTCACCAATTCATCCCAACGGGTGATGGGATTCTGATTAACAAAGCGGTCTGTAATCAAAACTTTGGCTATACCAAAAAGTTTCAAAAGGGCAAAAGACACTTGTTCATCTGCTGGTATTTTGCTATAGGAAAACCACGTGTCCATATCGAGGATCCAATTGTTTAGAACCTCAGGATCACGGGAACCATCATAAATTTTGACTTCACATTTTGCCTTCACTCGTGAGTCACTTGGACCACTTTTAGTAGCAATATCATTGACCTTATCGGCCAAGGTACTAATGGCTGCGGTGATGTCAGCCATTTGTTGTGCCAAATCCTGAGCCATTTGGCTTCTGGTATACGCCAGGGATATTACAAGGAGGAGTTACAAAATATGTTAAAAGAATTACAAAAAGGAGTGCTATTGCCCAATTAATTGCAAAACAACTATAATAGTGTTGATGCAACTTTACAATATTTTGAGGGCAAAAATAATTATTTAGCACAATAAAATAAAATGCCCCTTTTACAAAATTTTTAATTCCCTCTTTGTATCCCCCTTAAGCTAATTTCATAGCAAAAGTCATATATATATATTTCTTTAATTTTTTTTTAATTTTAAATTACATATTTAATAAAAATGAAATTAACGCTTTGATTTGGTAAATGCTTGACCAAAGAAATCAAAGCGGCGGCTGCGTTGGCATACGCAGTCACAGGTCAAATGTGCGAGCTGTGCAGGCCGATCACGCGGGCAACAAACAGCGGAGCCCTCCCTCGAGCCACGACAGCGTCCATGCACTACAGACCTGTCCACGCGGGCCACGAACAGCGGGGCCCTCTCTCGGGCCACGAACAGCGTCCAGGCACTGCAGATCTGTCCACGCGGGCCACGAACAGCGTCCACGCACTGCAGATCTGTCCACGCGGGCCACGAACAGCGTCCACGCACTGCAGATCTGTCCACGCGGGCCACGATCTGGTCGCGGCCAGAAATCGCCACTCAGGAAATCGAGCAAATGTTTTTTTTTTTTTTTTTTTAATTAAAAACTGGTCGACGCAGAGAATCTAGGCTGGATTGGGCGACCAGCGGCTTCGGAGGACGGCGATGGACGTCGAGTGGTCCAGCAAACGCAGCAGGCGGCAAAGATCTGCTAACCGCCTGCACGATCCGCAGTGTCGCGGATTCCTGCAGAAGCGGCCAGAAATTCACTGAATTGCCGTCGTTCGGAGCAGATTGCTGCAATCCGCCGGAAAACGTAGATGCGGTAGGGAGGATCGGTAAACAGAGAAATTATGTGCCCTGCTCGCAGACTTATAATTCGGCTACCCTGCCTTGCCTCGCAGATCGTTGATGCAACAGGGTACAGTAGATTAGATGCCTTCGGGAGAGCAGATCTTTGCGCTTGGGGCAATGACGCAGCTAGTGAGGTAAAACCGAGGCGCGTCAATTGCTGGTTGAAAACTATTTCCAAACCCCCTCTTCGGCCTCAACGGGCCGTCGAGAATTTTTGGAGGGCCCACCTTTGGCTTGGGCCCACTCCGCCTCCTCGTCGAACAGCAGCCAGGCGTTGCTGATGCACAGGTCTGACAGACATCAGAGAACACATAAAACCCGACAGTAGCAAATTTGTCGCTAAAAGGGGGGAAAGGTCGGCGAAAAATCAAAGGAGGGACTGCACAAATCGCAGGTCACAGTGGGCTGAAACAATCAGCGACGCGATGACCACTCTCCAAAATGCTCGATCTCCGGAGGCGTCGGAGAAGTTCTGAAGTAGAACTTCGTATCGTTTTGAAGACAGCTGCAAGGAAAACCAGCTTTAAAAGAGGCTTACAGCGGCAGCGGTAGCGGCAGAATTCGGCAGCAGCAGCGACAGTGGCAGCAACAGCGGCAAAAATCGCAGCGGCAGAGGCAGCAAATGTCAGCTGCAGCCTGAATGCAGAAAGGGCGTCCGAAAAACTACAGACAATTTTGTGATGATGAAGAGGAAAATTCCCCCTCACAGGCAGCCAGATCGTGCTGCTCTGATACCACTGATGTGGAATAAAACCAGAATGATTAAATTAATAAAAGTAAGGGCTAATATAGGCCCAAAAACATAACAAAACCCCTACGAAGGAGCAACAAATTCCCAAATGGGAAATGTCGGCACGCTTCCAAAGGAGGTTGACCAATCCATCCAGCTAGCCTAATCTAGAGTGGCTAGCAATTTATTACGTGAGCACAAAGTCTCACCAAAAACACTAAGACCAAGCCCTAACTAAGACTTAGTCTAACTAAGGAATTAACCTTAGTTTACATTAAAAATTTGATGCCCTCATCAATTATGCAGGAAAGGTTCAACCAAACAGGCGCAGACCTGGAATGGCACATCGAGCAGATGCAATCATGGCCTCCATGGCATGATTTTTACTGCGAGGAGGTGGCATACGACCTAGAGCGGAACCCGGATCACCGGTTGGAATCTGCGGCTTCAAAAAATTCCTCGCCAAGGTGGCGCCCCTCAATTGGCAACAGGACAAAATCGTCGAATGCTGGAAGATGAGATGCCGCACGCAGCACGACAAATCCAACCGGAAAATGCTGGCCGTTGATGATGAGTTTTCGGCCCTATATGATAAATACGCTGACACGTGGTGGCCTTTCGCATTTCGAGATTGTGTTTCCCGAGGCGCTAGGAAAAGATATACAAGGAGGCCTCCGCCCCAGCAATTGCCTACCTCCACAACTTCCAGCGCAACATCGACGAGCAGTCAAGTGGGCCCAATGCAGTCGGTAACTTCTGAAGCAGTACCCGAAAGGGCGCAAGGGTCAGAGAGGTCAACTCCCGAGGTTGCCCCTTAAGCAGAAAAAGCACCTGCGCTGCCAGCTAGCAGACCGGCCATGGCAGGCATCCTCCCAGCGAGACCCAGGTACAAGTTTACCGTGGGGACATCACTGCCTGTCGCCCCAACCTCATCTCCTTCCTTCGAACCAGCCACAGCGCCAGAAGAAAAGAAGAGGAAGAGGAGTGAGAAGGCCAAGCGCCCTAAAGAATCTGTGCAACAGCCAGCCGCGGCGCAAACAGAGACAGCAGCGCCAAAAATTGTCTCACTGGACAGCCCTGAGGCTGAAGCAGAAACTCGGGCTGCAAGCGTCCCTCAAACAACGGCTGAGGCGGAGCCCGTAAGTACGTCCACTTCCCCGCTCCCCCAAGTCTCAGTCGGCCCTGCCGTAATGCCGTCCCCCATATCATCAGAGCAAGCCATAGCTGCATCTTCTTCTTCCCAGACTGCCCAACCATCCAGCAACCCCCATTCTTTCGACCAGTTCGCTCAGGACCCTAACGCCTTCCAGTCCCTGAGCCAAACCCTGGAACCCTCGGCCGCGGCCAGTATCGAAGCTACACAAACGTCGCCGCGCCGCTCACCTCATCTGTTCAAGACCCCGCCAACGCCATCCACTCAGCCGCTCGCTTCCCCTAGGGCCCGGTCGCCCTTAAAAGCGACCACTCCTTCTGGGATCCCTCCTACTTCGCTGTTTGCAGGAAAAATGCCGCAACAGGACCAGATGCTGGAAGATCTCGACTTCATGCAGACCACAGATGACCAGCCTCTAGCAGCAAGAGCCGTAGGGGGTTCCGCATCTTTCCTTCAAGGCGTCAAACGGAGGAGAGCAGAGGAGATAGCTGCCCCGGTAAAGCGTACCAAGTATGACTTGGACAGGAGAGTGCTTACAACTGAGAAATTGATCCCAAAAGTGAAGAAGCCTCTCCGGGAAATGACCGAGGCGGACTATGAGCACCAAGTCAAGGAGAAGAGCTTCGATGACATAAATGAGGAGCAAGAAATCAACGACATTCGCCGCAGAACCAATAATCTCCTTGTCAAGCGGCTTGAGACCCAGAAGGCGCTGTTTCAGCTGCAGAATAGCACAAGGCAGCTGGAGGAAGATCTGGCTAGGGCCACCGCGCAGTTGGGATCTGCACAGCAGGAGATAGACGAACTGATACCCCAGCTGGCCGCCTCTCACCACCGCGTAGTTGGGATCTGCACAGCAAGAGATAGACGAACTGATAGCCCAGCTGGCCGCCTCTCAGCAGGAGGCCGCAGCGCAGAAACAGACAGCCGAGCAGTTGTCAGAAGAGAAAAAGGCAGCGCTGGAGTAGGTTTCTCAGCTCCAGGATTCGTTGAAACAGGCGCAGTCGCAGCTTGAAGAGAAAACATCACAGGCGGCGGCCTTTTCAAAGAACAAAGTTAAGGAGATACGGGCTAGTCTGCTGCAGGGTTGCAAGCCCAGCGTTGTTAAATCCATATCGGTCCTAGATTTCGCGTCCAGGATCGAAGAAGTATCTGCCCAGGGAAAGCCTGTGGTAGAGGAGGCCGAACACCAGGCGAGGCAATGGCTAGACCTGGCTATGAAACTTGAGGAGTATGAGCGCAAAGGCCTCCAATTTCCCCCAATGTCCCAACTTGCCTCAGAGTGGGCAGATGCAAGGGTAACCTTGCATATTTATTTTGATAAGACAGAGAAGATAAGAACTGCCAGGAAGATGCTGGACGCATTAGAACATGAAATGAGCATTTGCTTGGCCCCCTTTCAAACTCTTGCCGAACACGGGTGCCTGAGCTACATCAAGGATGGCGAGTTTCTGACCCTTGAGCAGGTAAAGCAGAATTGGCTGTCTTTCGAGGCAGACACAACAGAGATTGATAGCTGGGCAGAACCAATACAAGAAGCTCAGGTCACCCAGATGGTGTCAAAATACTGCAAAATCAACTCCTCCCTTAAGGAGTTGGGAAAAAGATATAACACCATCGACCTGCATGCAGTTGTTGCATTCCACGCAGCACTAAGAGAGGTCAGCGACCTAGGGCCCTTCCAAGCAACGATGCCGGGACCAAGCCAAGGCTGCATATGAACGCATCCGCGAGCGGGAAGCTGACAGCGAAGAATCTTCAGGTTCAGGAGGAGAAACAGAAGAGGCAACTGCCGGAAGTGATCCTGAAGAAGAACGGTTGTCCGTGGAGAAGCCGTCAGAGCAGCGGAAAGCAGGGGAAGGAAGTTCCTCTGCACCCAATGGATGAAGGCCTTGTTCTTTGCGTCGAGGCGAGATCGACACCTCGCGAGCCGTCAGGAATGTTGCCACATTTTGCACGGGGTGCCATGTTTTCAAAATCTGTAAGTGTGCTGCTCTTCCTTACCTCCTTCTTCTTCCCTTCCTCCATTTTTCCCTTTCTCCCTTTCCTACAGTTTCATTCCCCCCCTTTTTTTCCTTGTACTTCCCCCATTCAAGTTCCCAAAACTGAGCAAGTGTTCCCTGAAAAATTCGAAGTGTCAGGGCGCAACCCGATTTCGCAGCGAAGTCGGGGTGCGCCCTCAAGTTTGAGCGCAATAGGGGATGCGAAGTGAGAAGGCAGGCTGAAACGGAGCAGAATTTGACTAAGTGTGGGAGCGCAACCCGACTTCGCAGCGAAGTCGGGGTGCGCTCTTCTTCCTGTGCGCACTTGGGAAAGCAGTGTGCAGAAAATCGGCTAAGTGTTGGAGCGCAACCCGACTTCGCAGCGAAGTCGGGGTGCGCTCCTATTTTTGTGCACAGTCCGAACAACGGCAAAAGCAGCTTAAGTACCGGTGCACAACCCGGCTTCGCAGCGAAGTCGGGGTGCGCCCTTTGACCGGTGCGCAGTTGGGCAAGATTCGTCAAGCAAGCCAGAAATTGGCTAAGGCACGAAGGCCTCCCCAACTGCGTTGTTTCCCGCCTGCGCTACCCGACAGCGCTTTGATTCTGGGCGAAGTTGGACAAACTGCCTTTCAAGGCAGACATGAGTCACTCATCAGAATCCAACAAGTGTCCAGCCTCGAGATTCGAGCCGAGATATGACGGGATAAAGGACAAGCATGGGCCGCATTGCCTACGCCAGCTGTCCCCATTTAAGCTGATGTAAAGTCCCATCTACCACAGCTACCCGCATTCCTGCTGACCAGAGGTTTGACCCGACACACTGCCACGTAGTTGTACAACTTTCAAGGAGACCTTGCTGCAGGTACAGTCCTCGCCGAGAGGAGTCAGCATCAGCAGCTCTTTTGCCGCTTTTGTCAGCTATTGTCTAATCTGGGACTTTGTACCCGTAATTGTAATCGGGTGGAACTTGGGCTATAAATAGCCACATCATTTCATTGTAAAGGGGTGGAAGGGGAATATACTGCTAGGGAACCATTGTAGCTGTGCGTTTGCTTCTAAATACAAAATACATACTTGGCTTTGCTTACTGTCTTCATTTTGTATGCTGCCTCTCCTTGTCATTTCTGCCTCATGTTTCTTATTTCACTGCTTACTGTTGTACTGAACTCTGGACTCCAGTATTTGGTGATTAAGTATTCTTGGAATGCATAGATAGAGGATACATAGGATGAATGATAGCTGTAGTTTTTATGGTGTGTTTTGTGTTTAATTGCTGTTAGTAGTGGTGATTGATCGTTGCCGTGCTGCTTATTCCCCCCACCCAACTCCAATCACATTTGGATTCTTTTTCCGCAATTTATCTCTTTCCTGCACTCTTAGCTGACACACTAAAAACCCACGGAAGCCGGCCTTCTCCGGAGATTGGCACGGAAGGCATTCCTTCCTTCCGGCCTTTCAATCTGGTGGGCGAATCTGGGGCGCATTATACCAAATCCTTTCCTAATGGCAGATTTGTAACCAACAGAAGCCTGTGCAAGAAGTTTCTATCCGAGCTACGTTTCTCAACACTCCCTCTTAGCGAGGAAGGAATTTTGCACCAATCCAAGTTTGTCTATGAATGCTTCAAACTTCCCTTTCACTAAGGTCTTGGTCAAAATATCAACTACTTGCTGATTTGTGGGAATATACTGGAGCTTTACGACTCCCTTCTGAATCCTGTCTCGTATGAAGTGATATTTCATGTCTATGTGTTTGGACTTGTCATGAAATACTGGATTCTTAGAGAGTTTGATACAAGTCTGATTATCACAGTATACTAGCGTGGGATCCAACTCTTGATCGATCAATACTGTAAGCAACTTGCGAAGCTAGATGGCCTCACAACTAGCAATACTGGTTGCCATGTCTTCGGCCTTTGTTGAGCTAAGTGCCGCAAAAATCCGCTTCCTGCTGAACCAGGATATCATGCTTGAGCCCAAGCTAAAGCAACACCTTGAGGTGCTTTTCTTGTCTGCTACACTGCCTGCCTAATCTAAGTTTGTATACCCCTACAACCTCACTTCACCATCTCCAAGATATCTCAGACCATACTCCACCGTGCCTCTCAAGTATCTGAGCACATGTTTTGTTGCTACCCAATGCTCCTGCCTTGGCTCCACCATGAAATGACTCAAGGTGTTCATTGAAAAATATATATTTGGTCTAGTGTTTGACCAAATACATCAAGGATCCTATCAACTGCCTGTACAACGTAGGGTCCACCAATTCTGAATTTGAAGCTGTCATCTTCTTCAGATTAGTGATCATGGGTGTGGCCATAGGTTTGCAGTCCTCCATCCGAAACCTCTTCAGGATCTCAATTGCATACTTACCTTGCCCAAGGAATATCTCTCTTAGTCTCTACCAAACCTCCAAACCCAAGAAGTAATGCATCATGTTAATGTCCATCTCAAACTTAGCTGCCATATTTGCTTTGCACCCTGCAATGAGCTTCTTTGCACTTGTAAGAAACAAGTTATCTACATATAGCACCAAAATGAGTAGATTAGTTCCAACAAATATGTAATATAGATTAGGATATGCATCACTTTTGGCGGAGCCCACACTCTGCAAGTATTCATCTCTCTTGGAATATCATCCTCTCGGTGTCTATTTGAGTCCATATAAGGCTTTCTTTAGCCTACAAACATGGGACTCCTTCCCATTTACCTCAAAGCCCTGAGGTTGCTCTATGTACACTTCTTCCGCAATGATCCCATTAAGGAAAGTTGTCTTCACATCCATTTGATGAATTTGCCATCCCATAGATGAAGCTAAAGAAATAATTGCTCTAATGGAAGTGTATCTGACGACTGGAGCAAAAGTCTCCTCATAGTCCACTCCCTCTTTTTGGGAGAACCCTCTCGCCACAAACCTTGCCTTGAACTTCTCGATGTTGTCATCTGCAACATGCTTAATTTTGTTGTCACCTGAACCTCACAACTAACTTCCCCACCGGGCTTGGCACTATGTCACCAACATCATTCTTCATGATGGAGGTGTACTCCTCCACCATGGCATCCCGCTAAACATGTTGGTCTGTTGCCTTATGAAAACTGGAAGGTTTGGAATTTATGATGTTGCTCATTAATGCCATGTAGTCTTGAAACTTCATCGGAGGTCTGCTCTCCCTAAACATGCTGCTAGGAGCCTCAACATACTCCTGAGCATCCCTCAATGTCTGTGTAAGCCATCGAGGTCTCCTGATAGAATTGGAAGGGGCTAATGTCTCCTCCTCCTCACCTGAAGGTTGCTATCCTGAACTGGAAACCACTAGTGTCTTTGGTGACCCTGGCTCAACCTTCGAAGCTTCTTGCTCATTCTCTATCACTAGAATAGGCTTATGGGACTTCCTGGATGCAACGTCCTCAAACTTTACATCCCTAATCACTATTGTCTTCCTCTGCTCTAGAATATAGATTCTGTAAGCTTTTGACAATCTACAAATAAACCCTTCCTACTGGAGGGCTCCAACTTGGTCCTCTTCTCTGCCGGAACATGGATATAAACTGGACATCCAAAGATTGGGAAATGACTCACCTCTGGCCTCACACTAGTGAATGCCTCCTCTGGTTTCTTGTCCTCCAAGATCCTGTGAGGACACCTGTTCTGGATGTAGATTGCTATGTTGCATGTTTTTGCCCAAAGAAACATTGACAAGCCTTGGTCATGAATCATGGCCCTAGCAGCCCCTATGATGGATCGATTCTTTTGCTCTACAACCCCATTCTGTTGTGGGTTGTATGGAACAATCAACTCCCTCTTGATTCCTGCCTGCTTGCAGAAACCATCGAACTCCTTGGAGGTATATTCACTTCCATTGTCTGATCTCAAGACCTTGATCTTCTTTTCTATCTGGTTCTTAACTAGAGCTTTGAACTCTTGAGACTTCATCCTTGGTCTTTAAGAAGTAGATCCATGTCTTGCGAGAGAAATCATCAATAAAGGAAACATAGTACATGCGATGTGAAATTGATGCTACTAACATCTGTCCAAAAACATCCAAATGTACTAGATCTCGTATCTCCTTAGACCTATGCTCACTGTTTGGGAAAACAGCCTTGGCATGCTTGCCAAGCGTGCACCCTCTGCATACTTTGTTGCTCAATGCTGAACTCTGGAAGACCTATGACTATCTCCTTTAGAATAGGCAACGCTCTATGATACAGGTGCCCCATCCTCTTGTGCCACAATTCACACAAGTTGTTACTGCTATAAACTAGGGCTCGAACAGGTTCACCTTGCAACTTGTATAGACTGCCTTCTCTAACACCTATCACTTGTGTTGTTTCTGGGCTAAATTCTTTTGTTCTAATAAGGACATGTTGGTTCTTGAACTCCACCGCATAACCCTTATCCTCCATAACCGAAAGCAAGTTCTTCCTGAAACCTGGAACAAACAAAACATCATCAAAGTCTAAAGAGTTCCCTGACTAGAGTCGAAAAATAATGGTACCAATTCTTTCAATTGGATACTTGGCATCATCACCAAGCTCAACCTGAACCCTTGAGTCCTGCACTTGTAGACTGGTAAAACACTGTCGGGCTGATGTCATGTGCCGAGATTCCCCACTGTCCACATACCAAGCATCCCTCGGAACCGTGCTAGTAGAAAGACAAGACCAACGAGAAACCCTTCTTGAATTTGGCAGCAAACTCGCTCATTTGAGATTTTGCAGAGGCTCCCACCTGTGTCTGTTGCTACTTCCCTTTGCCTTTCTTTTCTAGACATTGTGATGCATAATGGCCATGCTTATGACAGATGAAGCACTTGATCTTGCTCACGTCCTTCTTCCCTGACTGTGAGGTTAACTCCTCACTCTTTACCTTACCTTTGCTGGGTCCTTTACCTACGCCCTTCTTGGTTTGCCCAAAGAGAGCTAGGTTATCGTCACCATCTTTCTTGCTGGCCTTTGACTCCATCTGAGTCTCCTCTCGGATGAAATCATCCCACAGTTTCTCAAAGGTGGGAAGGTGCTCACGAGCGCAAATGCCTTTGACAAATGGTTCCCATGAAGCTGAGAAACCATTAAGTGCCACGTTCACCAACTCCGTGTCTTCAACCTCCTCCCCAACTGCTTCCAGTTGATCACAAATCTGCGTGATCTTCATCAAGTTATTGGTAACGGTGTCATATCTGGTCATCTCTATAG
The DNA here is from genome assembly GCA_028583015.1 of Wollemia nobilis. Lineage (NCBI taxonomy): Eukaryota > Viridiplantae > Streptophyta > Pinopsida > Araucariales > Araucariaceae > Wollemia > Wollemia nobilis. The sequence goes on from JAQPPZ010001028.1 coordinate 9,158,575, forward strand.
ATCTGAGTTTGTTCCTCAATATCATCTTCTTGTTTATGTTCTCGCTCTGGTAGAGGCTAATCAGGGCATCGAACATCTCCTTTGCCTTAGTCTTCTCGGATATGTGAGGAATCAGGTGATCCTTCACTGCATCCAAGATCATCTGCTTGGTCTTCACTTCCTTCTTTCTATGAGCTGCCAATTGTTGTGGATCTATAGGCAGAGTCACATAATCCTTGACAATATCCCAGAGATCATTCTCTTCCAATAAAAACATTACCTTGACTTTCGAGGGCAAGAAATTGAAGGCACCTTCCAATCTATCCTCAGATCTGAGGCTAGCTGCTGCCATCTCTGAGATCTACTGCACAAACTTTCAGATCTAATATGAATGACCCAAAAAACTGTCCTGGCTCTGATACCATGTAAATTTTCCTAACCCTAGATAACTGCTGCCCTATATTTCTAAATAAAATCAGATCTGAGATGAATTAATTTTAAACATACAACAGTCACATAGATGGTTTGAAAAATGAACAGCGGAAAATTTACTACAGAACCTGCATATTTTATACAATGGAGAAGGTTACAGTTATAGCAGGACACCTTGCTCTCTTGCTACCTTTTTGGCCAACAAATCACTCTTCACCTCTGCACAATAGCCTTGCAGTTCTCTTTCAACAATCTGTTCACCTTCTTTTCTTTCTGTGTATAAAACACTTTTGACCTTCTCCTTTTATCTTTGAAAAGGTAACCCTAATCTCTCTAACTCTATGATTAGATCTCGTCTCATATTGAGATGTATGGTTAAAAATAGAAAATTACTTAAGTGAATTTCAAAATAGAATCACTTAAGTGAATTACAAAATAGAATCACTTAAGAATTTCAAAATAGAATCACTTAAGTGAATTACAAAATAGAATTCGAAATGTCTCAAACCACTTCTAGCACGTTCATACTGAAGCCTATGCAAGAAGTTCATGTCCGAGCTACATTTCTCAACAAAAATATGTGACGGCGAAATATGAGACAACGAAATCCGTGATGATAAAGTTAGTTACATACAAGTGTTCGTGCACAAGGGGGGAGTGCAATTGTTTGCGCACGATGTCCAAGTGTTTGAGCATGAAACACGTGTGTGCCGATGGAGAAGTTTGTGCACGTAAAGATGTACGTGCCAACGTGGATGTGTGTGACGATGGTGTGCATGTCGACGAAGAAGTTTGCACAAGTGAAGATGTGCATGCCAACATGGAAGTGCACATTGACGAAGACGGACAAGTGCACAGTAACATATGTAAAGGTGACAAAGATGCACACACAAATGGATGAGTTTGTGCAAGTAGAGATGTGTGTGTAAATAGACAAGGGAAGAATGACTTTCAATAATACTTCTACCAAATGGGGAACTCTTTCTACCATCTATGAAGGGAAGAATGAATCACCTTCAGCCTCAACTTCACATATTGAGAGTCCAAGGTGGAGAAAGCATTGAGGTTTTTCTTTGTTGAGTTGTGCAGTTGAGAGCCAAATTGAATGCCAGGGGAGAAATTGTGGACGTTACGCTCTTGGTACCCATCATACTAAGAGCTCTACTAGATCATTTCGGGTGTTGATCGCTTCCTTGCAAGTTTCCAATAGGAAGGTGTCCTTTGATGAGTTGGTGAATATGCTTCAATAGGAAGAGGCAACCAACAAGTTGAGGGATCAGTTGACAAATAATGCACTCATTTTCAAGAAATTTTGGAGAAAGAAGCCATAGAGAGGTCCTTCCCCATCATCATCATCACATAAACAAAATAGGTATTGCCACATCTATAATAAAGATGGACACAGTTGTTGGTATAAGCCTATGACTCAAGGAGATAAACTCTGTAAACCTAATTAGAAGAAGACACATTACAAACCATAGTTGGGAAACTCGGACTTGGCAAGGCAAAAGAGTCAGAAAAACTCGGGATTCAGTAAAAAACTCGACAAGAACATGGATAAAAATAACCCCGCATAAAATTTTCATTGAAAAAAATGTTTTTTTTCATACATATCACAATGAATTAACATCATGCAAATAAAATATTAATATTGTAAGTGATACAAGCTTAAACTACACATAAAAGTGGCAAGTGATACAAGCTTAAAGCCTTAAACTACACATGAAAGTGACAAAACACATCTTAAATAAAGAAATTTTAGTGCGTCCAAAATTCAAATATTTTTGTATTGCTTATAATATGAAAAAGGTACAAATTACAGATTGTGTCATGAGTCGTGACAGTGCCTCAAGATCTTCCAATGCCTTGGCCCTTTCCCCTAGCAGAAGCTCTAGTCTCTCTTTGTCATTGTGCTCGTGCCTCTTCTTGTGCCTTGGATGCTAACTCCTCTGCTAGGTTTTCAAAATCGTCTATGGAGAAGAGAGGCTTTGCTACTGCTCTTGTTGTGGCTTTGTGATCCATTCAGATGATGGATTGATCTCGTCTAGGTCAATGGCCTTGTTACTTGTTTCCGTTATTTTTTTATTAGTGAAGAAGCACAAGATCATTCAACTTTTCTTGTGTAAGTCTGTTGCACTTCTTGGAGCGTATGTGCTCAAACATACTCCAATTGTGCTCACAGCTTGAAGTGCTGCATGGTTGAGATAAAACTTTGATGACGAAGTGCTGCAGATTGAGTATATATGCACCAAAGTCCTCCCACCATAAATGTAGAAACAAGCAAGAAAAAAGAAATTTAATAATTCACATATAAAATTGTAAATTGAGATTATTTTTTAAAATAAAATCAAAAGACAATAAATAATATAATTCTATGAGGGCCTGATAGTTGACCTTGCTTGAATGCACTGCAAGGATGGGAAAAGGCTGCACTCACATTTTTTATAGGCCTGAATTTCATCCTGTATCTTAGTTTGCATGTCCTCATCAGGGAACATGTGATCTACGCATAGTTGAAGGCCCAACATCACCTCATAATCACCCTGGAATGAATCGACAAAAAAAAAATTGGGGATGAGGTAGTACCCTGTTGCATAAAGAGGGCTATGGAGCTAAGTTGTTTATCGCTGGTCAATGATATCTCAAATGGGACCGTATTTGGTGTGGGAATATTTATAAAATGAGGCTATTGCCTCTTCTGCCCTATCCATAGCCTCATATACATATCTCATTGGTGATTGGCCCATCAACAAGATGGAGAACCCTCACCAAAGGCTCTAACACTTGAAAAAAAGGAAAAATAATTTAAATAAAAAAAAAAAAAGTTACAATACAAGATTTGCAAATAGAAAAATAATTTAGATTAAAAAAATAAATAAATAAATAAAATAAAAAACTTAATCTTGTACCTTGATGGCCTCATCCATGGCTATCCAGAAGGGCTCCTCAAACCAATAGTCATACACCTTTGAGAGTTGGTATCTTGCAGTGTCTTTGACATTCCATTCATCACTCACAAACATCTTCTTCAATGCCCCCTTTGCATCAAAGAGGTTTTGCAATGTCACGAAGTTTGTAGCGAAGTGTGGAACTCCAGCCTACACTAGCTCCCTCCCACCAGTAAATTGCCTGATGAGTTGGAGGACCCATGTATGGTTGTAAATAAATTTTGTAGTAGCTTTGGCCTTCTGTACAACCTTTGACACCCAAGGTAATTTCCCAATGTCTTTGAGTAGCAAATCGAGACAATGGGCTACACATGGGGTCCAAAAAAGGGTGGGGAATCTCTCCAACGTCTTGCGAGTTGCTACATATGTTGTTGCTTTGTTTGTGATGACTTGGACAACATTCTCCTCTTCCACCTTGAACACAACCTCCCCTAGCAACTCTGCAAGGTGTTGACGCATCCATTGACTCGAGGAATGCAATTACTCTTGTAGGAGCAACCAAAAAATTAATTAATGTTTGCCCATCCGTCCACCCATCAAACATGATAGTGCAACCCTTTTTCCTTCACACCTTGCGCTGGTCATCAAGCAAAACTTGAATGTTGTTCACGGATTCATGAAGGAGAGGGCCCCTAAGATTTTCATATGTTGGCATCTTAAATCTTGTGTCACAACTTGCAATGGCATTTACAATTACTTGCTAGTATGGAGACCTTGCTACGTTGAAGGTGTTGAGAAATGTAGCTCGGACATGAACTTCTTGCACAAGCTTCAGTATGAACGTGCTAGAAGTGGTTCGAGACATTTCTAATTCTATTTTGAAATTCACTTAAGTGATTTTCTATTTTTAAGTTCACTTAAGTGATTCTATTTTGTAATTCACTTTAAGTGATTTTCTATTTTTAAGTTCGCTTAAGTGATTCTATTTTGTAATTCATTTAAGTGATTCTATTTTGAAATTCACTTAAGTGATTTTCTATTTTTAACCTTACATCTCAAGATGAGATGAGATCTAATCTTAGAGTTAGAGAGATTAGGGTTACCTTTTACAAGGATAAAAGAAGAAGATCAAGAGTGTTTTAGACACAGAAAAGAATGGGAGAAGAACAAATTGTTGAAGGAAAACTACAAGCTTAGGAGGAGAAGAACAGTGATTTCTGGCTAGAAAAACAGCAAGAGAGTAGAAGTGTTCTACTGTAGCTGTAGCCTCATTTATTTATAATATTTCAGGTTCAGAAATATATTTTACTTCTGTTGTTCACGCAGTTTATTTTTCCAGCCATCTGTGTGACTGTTGCATGTCTGAATAAATTATTCTCAGATCTGAATTATTTTAAAATAACATAGGACAACAGCTATCTAGGGCTGAAAAATTTACATGGTATCAGAGCTAGGTTCTGTGATTGAGATCCTCAAGGGTTTATAGCAGTAGATCACTGCTGAATATTTAAAAAAAAAAACAACAGTTAGAGGTTTTCATAATTTTTTTGCTTAAAGGACTAAGCTTATTTGTAGGACTGTTTTTTTTTGAGTCATTCATATCAGATTTGAAAGTTTGTACAACAGATCTCAGAAATGGCAACAACTAGCCTTAGATTTGAGGATAGATTGGAAGGTGCCTCCAATTTCTTGCCCTGGAAAGTTAGGGTAATGTTCTTATTGGAAGAGAATGATCTCAGGGATATTGTCAAGGATGATGTGACTTTGCCTACAGATCCACAGCAATTGGCAGCTCACAAAAAGAAGGAAGTGAAGGCCAAGCGGATGATCTTGGATGTAGTGAAGGATCACCTGATTCCTCACATATCCGAGAAGACTAAGGCAAAGGAGATGTTCGATGCCATGGTTAGCCTCTACCAGAGCGAGAACATAAACAGGAAGATGATATTGTGGAACAAACTCAGATCTATGGAGATGACCAGATCTGACATCATTACTAGTTACCTGATGAATATCACGCAGATTCGTGATCAACTGGCAGCAGTTGGGGAGACGGTTGAAGACGCACAGTTGGTGAATGTGGCACTTAATGGTTTCTTAGCTTCATGGGAACCATTTGTCAAAGGCATTTATACTCGTGATAACCTTCCCAAATTTGAGAAATTGTGGGATGATTTCATCCAGGAGGATACTCGGATGGAGTCAAAGGCCAGCTAGAAAGGTGGTGACGATAACCTAGCTTTTTTTGGGCAAACCAGGAAGGGCAAAGGTAAAAGACCCAACAAGGGTAAGGTAAAGAATGAGGAGTCAACCTCACAGTTAGGGAAGAAGGACTTGAGCAAGATCAAGTGCTTCATTTTTCATAAGCACGGTCATTATGCATCATAGTGTCCAGACAAGAAGGGCAAAGGGAAGCAACAACAGATGCAGGTAGCAGCCTCTGCAGAAACTTAGATGAGTGAGTTTGTTGCCAAATTCGAGAAGGATTTCTCATTGGTCTCTTGCCTTTCTACCAGCACGGTTCCAAGAAATGCTTGGTATGTGGATAGTGGGGCATCTCGGCACATGACATTAGCCCGACAATGTTTTACCAGTCTACAAGAGCAGGGTTCAAGGGTTCAGGTTGAGCTTGGTGATGATACCAAATATCTAGTTTAGGAATTGGTACAATTCTTTTTCGAATCCAGTCAGGGATCTCTTTAGACTTTGATGATGTTTTGTTTGTTCCAGGTCTCAGGAAGAACGTGCTTTCTGTTTCAGTTATGGAGGATAAGGGTTATGCAGTGGAGTTCAAGAACTAGCATGTCCTTATCAGACCAAAAGAATCTAGCCCGTAAACAGCACAAGTGATAGGGGTTAGAGAAGGCAGTCTATTCAGGTTGCAGGGTGAACCTGTTTGAGCCCTAGTTCATAGCAGTAACAACTTGTGCGAGTTGTGGCACAAGAGGATGGGGCACTGCATCATAGAGCGTTGCCTATTCTGAGGGAGATAGTAACAGGTCTTCCAGAGTTCAACATTGAGCAACAGGTAGTATGCAGAGGGTGCACGCTTGGCAAGTATGCCAAGGCTGTTTTCCCAAATAGCGAGCATAGGTCTAAGAAGATACTAGATCTAGTACATTCGGATGTTTGTGGATCGATGTCAGTAGCATCAATTTCAGGTAACATGTACTATGTTTCCTTTATTGATGATTTCTCTCGCAAGACATGGATCTACTTCTTAAAGACCAAGGATGAAGTCTTTAGCAAGTTTCAGGAGTTTAAAGCTCTAGTTGAGAACTAGACAGAGAAGAAGATCAAGGTCTTGATATCAAACAATGGGGGTGAATATACCTCCAAGGAGTTCGATGGTTTTTGCAAGCAGGCAGGAATCAAGAGGGTGCTGACTGTTCCATACAACCCACAACAGAATGGGGTTGTAGAGCGAAAGAATCGATCCATCATAGGGGTTGCTAGGGCCATGATTCATGACCAGGGCTTGCCGATGTTTCTTTGGGCAGAAGCATGCAATCATAACAGTCTACATCCAGAACATGTGTCCTCACAGGATCTTGGAGGACAAGACACCAGAGGAGGCATTCACTGGTGTCAAACCAAAGGTGAGTTATTTCCGCTTCTTTGGATGTCCAGTTTATATCCATGTTCCGGTAGAGAAAAGGACCAAGTTGGAGCCCTCCAGTAGGAAGGGTTTATTTGTAGGATACAGCGAGACTTCAAAAGCTTACGGGGTTTATATTCCGGGAGAAGAGGAAGACAATGAGTGAGAACGGATGTAAAGTTTGAGGAGGACGTTGCATCCAGGAAGTCCCATGAGCCTATTCCAATGATAGAGAATGAGGAGCAAGAGGCTCCGAAGGTTGAGCCAGGGTCACCAAAGACACCAGTGGTTTCCAGTTCAAAACAATAACCTTCAGGTGAGGAGGTGGAGACATTAGCCTCTTCCAGTTCTATCAGGAGACCTCAATGGCTTACACAAACATTGAGGGATGCTGAGGAGTATGTTGAGGCTCTTAGCAGCATGATTAGGGAGAGTAGACCTCCAAGGAAGTTTTCAAGCTACATGGAATTGATGAGTAACATCATAAATTCAGAGCCTACCAGTTTTCAGGAGGCAATAGACCAGCAGGTTTGGTGGGATGCCATGGTGGAGGAGTACACCTCCATCATGAAGAATGATGTTTGGGACATAGTGCCAAGACCAGAGGGGAAGTCAGTTGTGAGTTCCAAGTGGCTCTACAAAATTAAGCATGCTGTAGATGGCAACATTGAGAAGTTCAAGGCAAGGTTTGTGGCGAGGGGGTTCTCCAAGAAAGAGGGAGTGGACTATGAGGAGACTTTTGCTCCAATCGCCATATACACTTCCATTAGAGCAGTTTTGTCTTTAGCTTCATCTATGGGATGGCGGATTCATCAAATGGATGTGAAGACAACTTTCCTTAATGGGATCATTGAGGAAGAAGTGTACATAGAGTAGCCTCGGGGCTTTGAGGTCAATGGGAAGGAGTCCCATGTTTGTAGGCTGAAGAAAGCCTTATATGGAATCAAACAGGCACCGAGAGCATGGTATTCCAAGATAGATGGATACTTGCAGAGTGTGGGCTTCGCCAAAAGTGATGCAGATCCTAATCTATATTACATATTTGTTGGGACTGATCTACTCATTTTGGTGCTATATGTAGATGACTTGTTTCTTACAGGTGCAGAGAAGCTCATTGCAGGGTGCAAAGCAGATATGACAACTGATTTTGAGATGGACATTGGCATGATGCATTACTTCTTGGGTTTGGAGGTTTGGCAAAGACCGGGGGAGATATTCCTTGGGCAGGGTAAGTATGCATTTGAAATCCTGAAGAGGTTTCAGATGGAGGATTGCAAACCTATGGCCACACCCATGATCACTAATCTAAGGAAGGTGACAGCTTCAGATTCAGAATTGGTGGACCCTATGTTGTACAAGCAACTGGTAGAATCCTTGATGTATTTGGTCAACACTCGACCAGATATATGTTTTGCAGTGAACACTTGAGTCAGTTCATGGTGGAGCCAAGGCAAGAGCATTGGGTAGCAGGAAAACATGTGCTCAGATACTTAAGAGGCACGATGGAGTATGGTCTAAGATATCTTGGAGATGGTGAAGTGAGGTTGCAGCGGTATACAGACTCAGATTGGGCAGGCAATGTAGCAGATAGGAAGAGCACCTCAGGGTGCTCTGCTTTAGCTTGGGATCGGGCATGATATCCTGGTTCAGCGAGAAGCAAACTTCGTGGCACTTAGCTCAACGGAGGCTGAATACATGGCAACCGATGATTGCTAGTTGTGAGGCCATCCGGCTTCGCAAGTTGCTTACAGTATTGATTGATCAGGAGTTGGATCCCACGGTGATATACTGTGATAATCAGAGTTGTATCAAACTCTCTGATAATCCAGTATTTCTTGACAAGTCCAGACACAGACATCAAATATCACTTCATACGAGACATGATATAGAAGGGAGCCATAAAGCTCCAGTATATTCCCATAGATCAGCAGGTAGCTGATATTCTGACCAAGCCCTTAGTGAAAGGGAAGTTTGAAGTATTCAGAGACAAACTTGGATTGGTGCAGAATTCCTTCCTCGCTAAGAGGGAGTGTTGAGAAATGTAGCTCGGACAGGAACTTCTTGCATAGGCTTCAGTATGAACGTGCTAGAAGTGGTTCGAGACATTTCTAATTCTATTTTGAAATTCACTTAAGTGATTTTCTATTTTTAAGTTCACTTAAGTGATTCTATTTTGAAATTCACTTAAGTGATTTTCTATTTTGAAATTCACTTAAGTGATTTTCTATTTTTAAGTTCACTTAAGTGATTCTATTTTGTAATTCACTGAGAGACAGTGGTTTACCCTGTGGCGGATGTCAGCGGTTCGAGTCCGCTTATCTCCAGCCCGTTATTTTTGTAAATACAATGCTATATGACTGCAAGAATTTCTATTCGGCAGTTTGATCTATGATTTCTCATTCATGGGCGTAGGTACTGCTTTATTTAGTACCATTCAAAATGAACAAAAGTTCACAAAAAAACCTTCTTAATACTAGTAGCAATTTAAGTGTACGCGTTTATTTATGGCATGAAACAACTCGCAGTATGGGTCTAGCTTACTGATCTATATGCACAACCAAAATGGTTAGATCCATCCCATACCAATTTTTAATTCTCCTTTTTTTCTTTCATTGATCAAAACCCATACTCGACCCAAGATCTCGAGCATGGGTTTTGATATCGAAAGTCTCTTTGCTTTCCATTATGAGCAATTTATGTTTTTTGCATTATTGGAACCTCCTCTATAACATAGAGGTAATAAAATTACCTTTATCCGTACCATCATGGTACAAGATAAAAGAAAAGGGAAAGAGGGATAGTATAATCTTTCTAAAAGAACCTTAGTTATTTATTTTAAACTTTTTATAAATTTTTGTCAAGTTGACTTTATGTCAAGTCCATGCTAACATAAATCCAGCTCAATCCAATATCAACATGATCAAAATCTAAAAGAACCCTAATCATTAATCATTTTAAATTTTTTATAAATTTATGTCAAGTTGACTTTATGTCAAGTCCATGCTAACATAAATCCAGCTCTACCTAATATCAACATGATCCATCGGTAATCCCTTCTTATTTTTTTTGCCGCAATCCATTTAGAAAATTGATCTTGATTAGAAGAATAAATTTCTGATCCTGAAACTGATCTTGAACGCCTGACGAAATTATTCTATTTTGAAATTCTCTTAAGTGATTTTCTATTTTTAACCTTACATCTCAAGATGAGATGAGATCTAATCTTAGGGTTAGAGAGATTAGGGTTACCTTTTGCAAGGATAAAAGGAGAAGATCAAGAGTGTTTTAAAAACACACAAAAGAAGAGGAGGAGAACATATTGTTTAAGGAAAACTACAAGCTTAGGAGGAGAAGAACAGTGATTGCTGGCTAGAAAAGCAGCAAGAGAGTAGAAGTGTCCTGCTGTAGCTGTAGCCTCTTTTATTTGTAATATTTCAGGTTCAGAAATATATTTAACTTCTGCTGTTCACGCTGTTTATTTTTCCAGCCATCTGTGCGACTGTTGCATGTTTGAATAAATTATTCTCAGATCTGATTTATTTTAAAATAACATAGGACAGCAGTTATCTAGGGCTGGAAAATTTACGGAAGGGAAGGTTGGAAAAATACCAAAAACTTGCAACGGCCTTCCTTGCTGCCTTGTGTCTCCCCTCGTTCTTTGCTTCAATGTTTCGCAAAAGAGGACTCATCCATCCCACTCCCTAGGTGTGCAACTGATGGACTAGAACTCTAGTGGTAAACTGGCTAAAGGTGCTATCGGTACACTTTGTATGAGGTCAAGAAGGGGGGGTTGACATGGCCTCGCTGTCTCTTCGTTTGAGATCTCTTTTCTCTTCAATAGTTTGAGAGGATGACATTGCATTGTTGGACAACAATAGTCGACACCTTTGGGCATGTTCTGACATCTTTCCCTTTTCGCTTTGCCAAATGGTATTTGAGGCGGTTTATGCTTCCATGAATGTGAGCCCCACAAAATTGAAAAAACTTCCCCTCTTATCCCCTTCTCTTGCATACTTCTGGGTTGGATCTCTTTCGACATTTTCTTGTGGCTGCACATGGAAACATGTAACAACAAACAATTACTTATAAACTTAAAAAAAAAAATGATCTAGGGATTAAACCCTAGTTTAAAGTTTAAATATTGACAGCTGAAAAGATGGGCTTGCATACATAGTTATCAGGCAGCAATACTTATAAAGCATTACTTAAAAAGAGAGAAAAAAAAAAAACAAGACGGCTGAAAGAGAAAAAAAACAGCTAAACTTTGAAAGAGGTTTTCAGATTTCTAGCTCAAATGCAACAGTTGGGTGGCTGTTGCATTTGGTTTGAATCTTAAAAAGGGGACTTAAAACATGCTTGAAACAGAAAAAGAGACAAAAAAAAAACAGTTGAAAAGAGTTTTTCTTACCTCAGATGAATCGGTTGGATGGTTGTTGATGACTGCTAGATCCCTTCAAACTGCAAAAACTCTTCTGTTAGGATGCACTTTAGTGTTTTGTTTGGTGTGGTAGCAGATAGGCAGAGCTCTCTCTCCAGTTTGCAACAAGCAAAATGAAAAAAAGAACTTTTTATCATATTTCCCCAACCAGTCTTGTGCCGGCCGAGTTTTTGCTTGGGATTCGGTGAGTTTTCGAAAAACTCGGCCGAGTCTCAAAAACTTGCGAGTCATGAGCCCGAGCAGCTCATCAAGGCCGACTCATACTCAAACTTGGAAAAATTTGCCGAGTTTTTCCTGAGTTTATCTACTATGGTACAAACCACAACAAGGGCATGCTGCGCATGAAGAATTAGAGTCAGAATCCAAACTGGCACACAAGGTGCTAATGTCCAAGGCGATAAAAAGACCAAAGGATGAAGTTTGGTATATTGATTCAGGTGCTACCAAGCACATGACTGGGGATAAATCATGGTTTGATTCATCACAAGCCAAAGAACATGGGAAACCAGTAACCATTGCTGACAATAAAACAGGCAGGCAATTATATCAGATTAAGTCCACGATTAGTTATGAAGTTGAATGCAAACCTGCATACCCCAGTCGTCTAAAATTCAATGAATGACAATGTTAATTAGAGATTTTACATTTCACCTTATAGAAGGAGCATATAACTTAACATTATACCATAAGAGCCATGCAAACTGTGTCTATAAAACAGGGATTACAAAATAAAGCTGCAGTCCATTGGATAGGCCTGCAAAAGCTTCCGATTGCTCAGTTGTCATGGATTGTTTCCTTCAAATGCTTGTATAAAATGGAAACATTAAAAACATTTGCAAAGGCATTAATTAACTGTTGAGAAAGAAAGACATTTATTGCTGTTAGGGTTGACAGGTTAGTTGAGATCAGCAGTGAAGTTATTAGAAAAATTAACCTAATATAGACATTATATGGTTGGAAATATGTAAGCCATAGTTACCAGGTTTGGAGGCCAAAAGTTGTTTCGGAATTTGATTTTTCAGGAAGTTTCAGTTTGGTTTGGAAAAATTGTGTAAATTTGATCATATATATTTGAAAAAAAAAAAAATCATGAAAAAATACATATAAATGCAAATACCATATATGAAAAAGAGACTGATTAAAGCTTCTGGGTGCAACATGATAGTAGGCAATTTAGATTAGATTAGATCGACTTTCATTTAAATTAAGTGAGGATTTTTTAATTTTATTTTTTATTTTCCAATTATTCTAAAAGAATTTGCAAATATGATTACTAATAAAGGAAAAAAAAAACAGGTCCGAACTTAACTGAACCGGTTCAGTCCTCTCCAAAAAGTCTGAACTGAACCAAACCTCCTATGATTTCAATATCATCTTTCACAGAAAAAAGAATTTATCCTTGAATTCTTTGTAGAATTTTTGTCAAAGTTTTTTAATCTTTTGTTCTGATGTCCCAAATTCCAATAATGTCATATCGATAAGCATCAGCACCAATCAATTTAGTCAAATCAAGATAAGTAGATTTGGAGCTCTTATTAATACCCAAAGCTGCAGAGGGAAAAAAAAACAAATGAAAAAAGAAAATATTTGCAAGGACTAATCTCACTGCGCGGATATGCATGAAAAATGCATAAAGAACCTTAACGAAAAACCATGAAAACCAGTGTCATTTTGGTGCTTTATGCTCCAACTGTGATAAGGGACTAGGGGACTAGTTAGTATTTCGAGACCACCGAAACCATAAACCTCGCAAGCAATGTTCAGAATAGAGGATTGCTTGATGCCAAATACTTGTATTTTTTTAAAAGATATCTTCTATACTTGAATGCACAGAAGATTTCTATCAAGTTTATGGTATCATTACATGGGTAGTCTTTTCATATATATACATAGAAAATGTCCTTAGCTAATGACACCAAATGCCTGAGTATAGTTTACCAAATTGCATCAGCAATGATGACTCTAAACGTTCCATTTGTGAGAAACACTATGCCTTGCATCCTCACATTGACCAGTACAAGGCCAGCCTTCTCTTTATTCAGAGTGCGGATTATAAGAGACAAGGGTGCTTACTTTCTGCACTCAGTTTTGCCACATGGTAAATTTTGTGTATGGTATCAAACTGGTAGAGAATCCTGAGTTAATTCTATAGTAAGATATCCTGGATTCTCTTTTGAATTTAATTTTCACCAAAATATATATGAAGGTGGGTGCTTGTCAAGATCTGCTTGCATTTAATTCATATGCCTTTACCCACTTTGCTAATGCATAAGTTAGTATCATAATTCATTATACATATGTAGGCTTATGGTCTAGAATGATGATGTTTGTGGAAGATTTTGCATGGAGGTTGATGGATGGCATTTTGACAGGGTCAGTGTGAACTCACTTATGGATGTGCGTTTGAAATAGCAAAGAATATCATACATGAATCTGAGGACATGCACAATTTTTTATATGCACACGAGGAACACGAGGGATGCTTACAATTGAGAGGCTATTCAAATGGAAGTAAGTTATATAAATACATATGAAAATTGCTGCAAGATGGTTTGTGACTCTTAATTGCAGGCCATCATAACTAATCATGGAAGGTTACCTCCAGATCCTCATACAAAGTGTACATTAATCTTAATTATAATTTTAAGTGCTACACATGACAGCAAAGGCCATGAGAATATAGAGCTTAGACATGTTTACAATAGTTTGCTTACTACAGTGTCTGGATTACTTAATGGAATTTCCATTGACAGCTACGATATCTGTGTAAATATTAGTATAGAACATGGGTATGTTTGATGGTAGGGATGAATTTTAATAATGTTTTTGGCAGATTATTTGTATTAAAATTAATGAGTAGCTACTACAGTGCTTTTCTACTGAATCAAGATATGAAGTCAATAATGTGAATTGGTGTGAATAGCCTGTCTATTCCTTACAGCTTACTTTTTAAAATCATTCAAGACATACGCTTAAGTTTTTGAAGTCATACTCAGGTTCTGTCCTGCATTCGCCATGCTTTGCTCTTTGCTAACCACACAACAATATTTGCATCGTAGTATTTTTACATCTGTATCAATGTTTTTGGCAGTTAATTTTTAACACATTCAATGTGCATGACAAGTTTGTAATTGAATGTCGGACAAACCATGTGAGAGACCACACACACACACGCTCACACACACACTCACACACACATACTAATTGGTTTTATGTGGTTGAAATGGGCCCCACCCATATTACATCGTGGTACCAAATTGTTCCAACAAACCACATAGTGGTGTTACAACAATATTTTGAAAATTATGAATGCCACCTGGTGAGATTCAATTCTGTGTATCCTTGAAAGTCAAGGTATTTAACTGTTTGAGCTCATGCCATTTGATGTGTATATATGGTCATATTAATGACGGGTCTTGTAATAATATAACCATGATAGAAGCATATAAACTTGAATCTATGAGAATCTAATTATTGCCCATGATTCTATGGAAGGATTGCCTACCAACCGCTTAAATCCATTCATATTTCACATATGCTAGAGTGTTTGTTGAATGCATTTTCCTTCTTTTCCAGTGGAAGGTGCTTCTATGATAACCCTGACAGCATAAAAGTTTTGCAAACTCAGATTGGAGCAGTGTCTATGCATGCACTTGTGTAAATAGGAAAATTTATGGCAACACAATGAAGGTGAAATGATCTTGCTATGAAGAAAGTACTTCACCAAGGACAAATCATTACAACAACTGCAGAGAGATGAAATGAATGTCCTTGGCTGTCCTTGGCTGTCCTGAAAGGTGAAGTTTGAATTTAATTGCATAACAATTTTATATAGTGTAAGCTCCATTCTTTTTTCAGTTAAACTGAGATCACTGTTTATAATGTTTATGGAACTTCATCCAACATTCATTTGAAATTCATTTCTCGAATTGGTCTTCATTTTTGTTGTTTCTTGTACAATGCCATTTTCAGAGTGTCAACAAGGATTCAGCTGTAGACTTCAATTTCACCCAGTATATGTTGCACAGAAAAATTTGGCCATGTTTGACTGGTGTTTACTGAATGGTTTTTGTTCTTTTACAGGAGATACAATGTATAATGCATATTAAATGTTGCATTGTGCCCTATTTTTTGAAAGGTGAACTTTAGTATTTCAGAGGGCTTCTGGAGTTCAGCCATTGATCTACTGCTCCTGATACAGGCATCATGATTAGTTCGACGTGGAATAGGGTGCAGAATTGTAAGGTTGCTTTTACTCTTTCATGGGAGGATTTGGGGTTGCTTTGCGCTTTTATTTTATTCATATACTGTTAGTCTCTTATATGTTCATTATTAGTGTTTTATCTTTGTTGAGACTGATCTATTGAGCTCAGAAACAGAGATATGTGCTATAATCCTCTCTTGTGCCTGCTTGTTTAACATAATCTGTGCTTGTAGGATCAATCCAATACAACAATCTGGCAATATTCAAGCCAAAGATAGACGTGTAAGATGGACCGGAGTCAATGTGAGTTTTGAGTTCAACACTTGAGGCACATAATGTTATTGCAATTAAGTGCAAGGAAATTGTCTTCAATGTGTTTGACTACGTGTATAAATTTTACCATAAGATACACAGCAGCGGAAATATAAGGTTGCTTTGTGCTTTTATTTTATTCATTTACTGTTAGTCTCTTACATGTTCATTATTAGTGTTTATCTCTGTTGAGACTGATCTATTGAGCTCAGAAACAGATATGTGTGCTATAATCCTCTCTTGTGCTTGGTTAACATAATCTGTGCATTTAGGATCAATCAAATACTACAATCTGGCAATATCCAAGCCAAAGATAGATGTGTAAGATGGACCGGAGTCGATGTAAGTTTTGAGTTCAACACTTACACATAATTTTATTGCAATTAAGTGTAAGGAAATTGTCTTCAATTGTTGCCTATTGGTCTTTACTGTGTTTGACTACGTGTATTAATTTTACCATAAGATACACAGCAGCAGTGGAAAGCCAGCGTATATAATGCAGCTATAATAATCAAATGTGAAGATTAATTTGGAAGGAATAGGGTGCAGAATTTCAAGGTTGCTTTGACTCTTCCAAGAGAGAAATTTGGGATGCTTTTAACTTTCTTTGTTGGGAATGATCTATTGTGCTCAGAAACAAGAACATGTGTTACAATTTTGTCTTGTTCGTGCTTGTTAACATAGTAAGTGCTTGCAGGCTCAATCAAATATGGCAATATCATCATGGACAGCCCAAAGCTTTACGAGGAGAAGACAGACTGAGGTTCAATCTGTAACAATGCACATGAATTTATTGCAGTTAGCATTTTACCTTCAAATCTATTATTTAATTGAATTTGAGTGCTTTTTCTAATTTTGCAATCCTATTTGTAACAGCTGTGGATCACTTGCATGTATAGTCCAGCTAATTATCAAATGCAATAAGGTCAGTGCTAAACATAAGGTGGTAATGAAGAGTGGAATTCAGATTTATATGAATAATATTTTGCCTTTACAACAAAACTTACAGCTATGGAGAGGCAAGTTGCCAAGTCTATTGTTATGCCTCTTCCATGCTTAAAAATCTTGGGATATATTAATTCAAATTAATATGCACAGGCTCCATGTGGTGCAGTTGACATATTTGCATGCAGTCTAACCACATCTATATCCGTAAGGTATTTTGAAATTGACCTATATTGAAAAGTGCACTCTATTAAAAGGGAGGTCTTTTAAAAATGAACTGATAGAATCTTCTTTCATTCAAACTTCTTCATCATTGGTGATGAACAGAACAGTGGAAATAGTTACGGATTGATCTTCTGCGATGTGTGAACGTTAGAACTGAATTGAGAAGAAGATTTGCAATGAATGAATAAAATTTGCTGGCTATCTGTTGATCTTTTTAATGAGGGGGAGTAAAACTCTAGCTCTTATAGGGGCTGCCTGCTCATTTTTCCAAACGGGCTTTATTTGCCCTTGGTTTGGAGTTAGAATAAATTGATGTCTCAAGAATGAGAGTAGTTTAGCACTAGCTATGATGACCAGAATTCATTTCATAAAGCTAGCATTGGTGCAAGCTTTATACAGCTAAACTCTACAGGTAAAGCCTGGAGGAACTTTTGTAAGCACTAAGTAAATGTGGATACGTGAGAGTATTAGCATATTCAACATACAGTAGAATAAGCACTGTATCATGTACCATGTTTGGGGTTATTTCACAAAAGACATGTTGTGCAACGACAATAATTTAGCTTGAGCATCAATTTCAAGTTTGCCAGTCGATGGTACTTGCTTTATAAATTGAAGACTCTTATGGGGAGTATATATTTTGTCCAAATCAGCATTGGGTGTTTGAAGTCAGATATCTCATATATATTCCAGCATTGATAGTTTGATGCATATTATTTTTACAGCAGAAGTTCAATATCTTCTGTAGTCCTATATTCTTTGAATTAGGTTCATGACTAAAAGAAAAACAGCTATATCATCTTTTTAACCTATGAATCTGTAAGTCATTTGTTTTGGGGGAACTGGTCCTTGAGGCCAGACCATACCAAGGACAGCCAAAAAAAAAAAAGATCTCTTGGATTTCTTTTTGAGAAGTTTGGGAATTTTTAATGAAAGTTAATGATGACTTGAAAGACATTTTTTTTTTTAAATAACAGTTCTATTAAAATGTTCTTTTTGATTTATTGCAACTGCTGCATTTTGTTTTTCAATGGAATTGGGGACAAGACCCAAATTTGTCGTCGTCATTATTATTATTATAAAGTAAAATTCTTGTTTTCAAATATTGTACTATAAATTGTAGTTAATAACAGTTAAATCATTAATTATAAAATAAGATAAAACTAACTAAAAATAAAATTATGCACCCAAATAAAATGATTGGAATAAGAGGGATGATCAGAGGTTTAAAATCATAGATGGGTACAACAAATTGCTACAATTGACCATAGCCATACTGATTTCGGCAATCCCTCTGCATTTCCTAGTTCATTGTGTTTGGTGCAACATAATCAGCATTTCCATTCATATTCTATGATTATGGTTATTGGCTGATATGATAGACATGCAAACATTCAATGTTTTCAACAAACATGCAATTGGAAAGGGTAGTATCTTATATTGATGTATGTGATTCACATATTAAATTGATTAAAGATAATGGAAATTTCACGGCATAGTTGAGAAAATCGGTATCGGCATTTTTAAAAATCGACAAAAACCAAGAATTGTCCAAAAAATTGGGGAAAGAATCAGCAAAGAATCGACAAAAAAAAATCCGAAGAAAACAATTTTTTTTTTCTTGCATATTACAATGAATTAACATTATGCAAATCAAATATTGCAATAAAAACAATAATTCATGTCAAGACATCATACAAGGCTTAAGCTTTAAATACACATGAAAGTGATAAAATACATCTTGCATTGCTTATAATATGAAAAGGTACAAAGTTTTAAGTAACAAGAAGGAAAAAAATGTTTCATTTTTTATATGCTTGCACACAAGTAACAACAAAGTTACAATCACTTGAAAAAAAAGAAAAAAATCTAAACCTTAAGCCAGAAAGCCAGGGTTTAGGGTTTAGAATTGAAACATTGACAGTTGAAAAATGGGCTTGCATACATATTTATCAGGAAGCAATATTTACTTAAAAAATGGAGGAAAAACAAAACTAAACCCAAAACCTTAGGGCGTAGACTAGGGTTTAAACTTCAAGTTCAAAGTTCAAAGTTTCAAATTCAAACAATAACAGCTGAAAAATTGGCTTGCATACATAGTTACCAGGCAACAATGTTTACTTAAAAAGAGGAGGAAAAAATACAAAACCCAAAACCCTAGGGCCTAGCCTAGGGTTTAGTGTTTAAACTTCAAAGTTTCAAAAGTTAACAGCTGAAAAATGGGCTTACATACATGGTTATCAAGTAGCAATATTTATTTAAAAAGAGGTTTTTGGGTTTAGGGTTTAAACTTTAAACTTCAAAGTTCAAACAATAACAATTGAAAAATGGGCTTGCATAAAAAAACCTTAATCAGCCGCAGCCTTAAAAAGAAAAAATTGCAGATTTTTTCAAAATATCGGGTGATGCTGAGCAAAAAGTCTTTGCATCGTCGAGAGTTTGCCGATTGCATCAGCATTTTAGGATTCTGCAGATTTTTTTACAGATTTTTTTAACTATGGTCTATGGGCAACATGTATGGCTACAGTTTTGATGGAAAATGATTATAAACATCACAATCTTGCAGCACTATAAATATTCAAATGAATTATAATTGCTTTTTTTGTTCTTATGATTGACCTAGTTAGAGACTTGAGATTAAGGTTGAGGAAGCTATCATTTCAGAAAGTTAGTGCATGTCATTGATATGGTAATAAGTGGGGGTAGGGGAGGTATCGCTTATGCACCTATTAACATCCTTGTCGAGGATATTAGAGGCCATAATGTGCCGAACAAAAGAAGTTGCAAAAAGGATCACTATAGTTACACTTCCCTTGGGCCTTCTTAAATAGGAATCAAGTCGAGGATATTAGAGGCCATAATGTGCCAAACAAAAGAAGTTGCAGAAAGGATCAATATAGTTACACTTCCCTTGAGCCTTCTTAAATATGAATCAAAACTGAATCCTTTATAGATTAATTTTACCAAGGGTTTTAAAATTTAAGTTATCTTCTAATCCTAATGGTGCCTTGAGAGGTACCACTACAACATTGAATGAAACCAATTGTTTACCAATTTCTGTCAGCATAAATGCTGGTATCTACTAAATCACCTTAAATGTTGAGGCTTATTTGGATATCTTAATCAACATATACATACCAATGTCATGGTTACATCTCAATGTACCAAGGCCTTCACTATAGGTGGTTACTTTTTGTATTTTGAATGTTGAAGGGGTCATACTAATAAAGACAAAGTCCCATTCTTACTTCAAACACTTTGTAAATCACTTGCAAAGTTTTGCATTCAACATAGTGGGGTTGTTTGACAGAAACTAGCGATAGAACTAGCTTTGACAAGGTAGTCAAGAGGGTTGGTATATTAATGGCATCTTCAAATTGGTTAGATCAAAGATGATTAATATTGCCTCATAGGTTTAATGTCTTAAGTTGAAGCACTAATGATGGAAGGACTCTCTCTCTCTATATATGTATGTATTCTTTTAAAAAAATGCTACATTGGAAGAATGCATTTTCAAATTTGAAATAGAATGGATTAATGATGACTTTGCATCATAAACTAACTAAAGATTGGTGGAAAGAACTAGAAATAAAAAAATCACTTTCAATCCAAGGCAAATCAAGTCATTCTTGAGAGGAGCAAAAATTAAAATTTTTAAATATTTTTGATATTTTGTAAACTTTTGAGACATCTTTACAAGATCTTCACAACAAATTTCAAGATGGCCATGATGAATTCCCCTATAAGAAAGTAGGCCAAGCACAAGTTGCATGGCCTATAGGAAATATTTTGCCAATAGTAGCACAAAGAATTATAGCTAAAAGATAGGGATTGAGACACTACTTGTCCATAAACTCAAAGCTATAGGAATTTGCAATAGATAGAGGAATGAATAAAATTGACTCATCACCTAGATGCAAAATACAAAAGAACATAAACACGAAAAATTTGATAGGGTCCCTTGGACAATAAAATTCTCCACTAATAATGGTCTTCGAATAATGTATAAAATTATGTGTGGGGAGTCTAAATATTGTCCACAATAGTCTGATATAGAATCCCAATAATTATCAAATTGATATGTAATTGAATCATGCAATAATACATGGATCACCCCTCAAATGAGAACTTGACTATGATGTGCCAACTAAAATGCCACAACCATGAGTCAAAGTGACATGGGATGGTAAGGTGGTTAGGTCATTGCCAACTACCATAGACATGAAGTTTGGCATGGGAACAACTATAGATAGGTGCATTTGTTATGAACTATTCCTTCTCATAAATATAAAAGCATCCACAATATGCTAAATATTAAATAAATAAACCACAATAATTAATCCACATAATATAAGATTTGATAATACCCTTTAGGGCAACAACAATATTATTTTTGAAGGAAGGAACCACTCCAGAATCTCTTAAAATGAGATCCACTCCACAAGTCATGATTGTTATAAGAGAATATTGGATATGAATGATAATGATTAAAATGACTTCCTTCTTTATATACCCATCTTCTAATGCTACTTTAGGAAGTCAATTTCTAAATATTTATCGTATTCATTATTACAATATAATATTATAATATAATATTATAATATAATCAACCTTTATGTATGGCCCATGCCAAATATCCATAATACCCTTGTACGATATAATATCATATCTCCATATTCCTATTCTTAGGAACTATAACATTCCACTCTCACAAATGTTTGGTCCTCAAAACATGAGAAGAAACTTGATAATATGGTTTGCTAAGCAATTTTAGCAACATGTACCAATCTTGATCATCCCTCCATCATCCCTCCATCCAAGTGAAATCTTGATTGGTGGTGGTTTGCGATGATGCCAAGCTATCATTGTGCCACTTGAATATCCATAACTGCTTTGTTGGCTACATGCTTTTGTTGTTCCATGATGTTGTTGCACCACTGAAATATAAAATTACTATGTTTTTTCTGCTAGACTTTTATGCTTGATTTCTTTCTCACCCCATGTAGATTCATAATATTCATGCCCTAAGCCTTGCCTCCAAGATTGTTGGTGCTCATGGTGTGGGTGGGAATATGTTGTGACCTTAATCTTCAGTTTACTTTGATTCTTCAACATTTTTTTTAATTTTTTAAATTCTTCCTCAAGCTTTTCTATCATATGCCCTTTTTTTGGTGCATTTATGTGCTTTTCTAACAAAGCTTCATGGGATTTTGTTGCTTCTTCTTGGGACTTTGCTATTGCCTTTGTTGTAGACTTAGATTTTGGTTCCTTGTTCGCCTGCCATAACTGCTTCTTCTTTATGTATCCTTGCTTCTTAAGCTAAGCAATAACTTGTAGTGTGATATTTTTTTTGTACCATAACTTCATGAACTTTTGCACATTAATGTTAACAATACCAAAAGAATCCAACCAAGGACAACCTATAATAATATCCACATATCCATCTAAATAGCATGAAAATCAAAATTTATTACATATTTATCCATGATAATCTTCAAATCTTAAAAAAATGAACTTTCACATCCTCAATTTATGTCTTTAATTTTTGTTGCTTGAACTTGCAACCTCTTAGCCAAAGTAATAAATAATGACTTTTTTTCCCTTTGAATGCAACAACGAACATGCAAAATAGAATTTTTAGATTCAAACAAATCTTTTTGATCATTGTTTGGCCTATTTGACACCAAAGTTGTGGTTCCCTCAACCTTCAAACTATCATCCAAATTTGTTCATTTTTTCTCTTCCTTAAGACATTTGATTTCTTTTTCATAGTATTTAAGTGTATCCATCAAAGTAGCTATCTTTTTATCCTTTTTCTCAAATTCCCATTTGCTTAAGAATGCATCTTCAAATTCTTCTCGTGTGTATGTAAAATTATGGGCACAAACAAAGTTCATATACCAAGATAAAGCTTCCTCTCATAAAGAATCACTAGGCTTATTCCATGTGAAATTAGGAAAATTTAAAGATCTAAAAAATTTCCACCATTCTTTAGCGTCAAGATCATCCTTTCCAATGAACATTGGCAACTTCATGACCTCAACCCAAAAAAATCCTCAAAGAAACTAGGTTCTAATAAATTGGGACTTCTCAAAAACAAAATTACTCAAGTCTCATCTATTATTTTCTGTAAACAATTGGATCTATAATTTTTTTTCAAAAAAATAAATAACTGATTTGCTTACCTGGATTGAGATTTTTTTTTTCTTTTTGATGAATTGTTTGCGTAGCAAAAAAATAGTGTTGATATCCCAACTTCAAACAACCATAACTCTAACACTATTCAGAATTTAACATATAACTATTTGTTTTTATAGTATTTGAAATGATCTACACAATGGTGTAAGAATATTTTGAATATGATTGTTTGGAAAAAATATAGAGCTCTTTGAAAAGTATGACTATTTTTTTACCTTGAAATAATCTCTGCAAACCCCACACAAATTCTTCCCTTTGCCAGAACTATTGCTTTGATACCACTTATTATGAAGCATTAAAATCTATAATATACTCAATATTAAATAAAGCAACTACAATAATTAATCCATACATGACAATATAGGATAATAACTTTCAGGAAGAGCGACACTAATGTTATTCCTTAAGGAACTGCTCCATAATATCTCCCAAAATGAGATCTGCTCCACAAGCCAAGATTATTACAAGAGAATACTTGATATGATTGATGATGAATACAATGGCAATATCCCTTTTTTATATACCCATCGAATGCTACTTTGGGGAGTCGATTCTTAGACCTTGGGTTATGTATGGCCTATGCCAACTATCCATAATACCCTTATACACAATAATATCATATCTTCATATTCCTATCCTTAGGTAGGATAACATTTGGAGGTGCATGAAGTAGTAACAATTAATGAAAATCACAAATTTATATGCAGGAAAGGTTACAACTTGAGCTTGGGCATTCAGAGACATCTTATTTTAATTTTGAAGATTAATTGACACACATATTATTAGCAACAAAATTGACAAGTCAAGAGAAGATGGATAATAGTGTGCATACATTGATTACCTCGAATCAACCATAGATGAATCATGTCAAAAAAGCATGGATATATGTTAACAAACAATGGAAGTTGCTAGAGGCAAGCAATAATGTCCAAAATTCTATAGAAGATAATAAATAAGTTTTAGTCCATATCATGGAATGTGCATTAGTATTTGACATGCCAATAATCACTATGAAGAGAAGTGGATGCAATAATTTCCTATAACATGGTAACCAAATGGTACCTATAATTGTCGACATCATACACCACATGGGTTCAATTAAAGGAAGTGTTTTAGGTGTTTTACACGATGACAATATGAATATTATAGAGTTGTACAATACATAGTAAGGAAAGAATAAGCATATGAAGTTATTGTCATCTTACAAAGCTGCTCTTCAAATTCAACCAATAAACAACCTAAAAAAGTCCATGGTGGAGGGACTTCCTTGAAGGTTCCAAAAGAAGATGTGATCATCCCATACACAACATAACATGATGTACTTGATAGAAATCAAACTAAAAATCAAGTAGAAGACTATAAGCGATGGTGTAGGGATGATGATAGGAAATGGGAAGAAGGATTTAATCATCTCCCTATATATTTCATGCTCTCTTTTGAGAGGTTATGGGGGATATGTTATTACGCTAAGTTTGATATGTTGATTTAGAAAACATCTATGTTTCCTTCTAAAATTCCTATCTACTTCTACCTTTCTTAGAAATCTAAGAGTAACAAGTTAGAACATAATTAATATTATGCTAAAGGATGTAGATATATAATAATGAAAACAAACAAGATTCAATGCTATCTTCCTTTCACTTTGAGATGTGTGTGTGTTTAAAGTAAGGCTTCAAGAGATTCATGTGACAAACAAAGTCCTAACCTACACGCAATTACAGTTCCTCGAAAATTCAACACAATAATATGAACACATGACAAGATGAATATAATGATAACATATAGACATGAACTAGATGCATTTTTGTATTCTTGTAGATAATGTACAATCATAATCAATATACTAAACCTAATCATGCAAATAAATGAAGTTATAGATCTAAGATAAAGAAATGAGAGTAAGGGACTAACAAGACTTGTTTATCACTCTGTGTGTTGTTGAACATCTTGATCTCATCCCTTGTTCTTCAAATTATTGCTCCACACAAATGCAAGCCTACACACACGTAAACCTTGGAAAACTATTAGGGGTTAGGGGTCTGACTAAGTTGGACCCCTTTTTTGTAAAACAAAATAAAAAGTTACAAAATTAAAAAGGAACATTATTTTGGGTTCTTGATTAAACTTGTAAAAGTGTTGCAATAGAATAACAATAACACTGATGACACTTTTGATAGCACTATTGAATGATGCCACTTTTGTCTATAGTTGTCACACGGAAACAACTTGATCTGAGAAACCTGTAGATTGGACACCCTAAAAAAACACAAATACAAATTTTTTGTTTTTGATACTATGTTAGATTCTAAGTGAAATAATCTAATAACAAGTTATGCATAATTCAAGATGAACAACAATGAGACATGATCTAATCAATGGGAAATGAAGATCTTAGAGACAAAGCTAGAAATTTAAGGTAGTAAACTATTCTACCAACCATGTAGATGAAGATTGAGTCTTTATCCATGTTTCTTTCATATGCCATCAAAGATTTGTAAAACTGTTGTCGTAGACTATCACTATTGGCACTAAAGATAGTGCTACTAGGATGTGGTGCTTTTGTCTATGACAAAGTATAACTTCAATTCATGAGCCTATGAGGGTAAATGTTCCTACAAGAGCCTAGCCAAAATGGAAATGAAATAATCTAATTATGGATAATGATTAGCCTTGAAATAAGATAATGAAAATCTATAAAATAGAATATTAAGATCTAAGTCAAAGCATAAGAATAATGAGAAATAGGGAAAGAGTTGAAAAAAGTAAATCCCAAGGTTTTTCAACAAATGACCAACCAATTCTTTCTCTTGATTGCTAAATGTTGATTACTAATTTCTCCATTTATTGGTTATCATCTCTTGATCATTTCTTCATCCATCACCCTCTTGCCTCAAGAAAAGGTAGGATTTTATAAAATGTTGGATGATAAAATGATATGCTAGAAGAATTGGAAGAATTGAGATACAAATTGGAAGATTTGTTTCTGATTGGACTTTGAATGGGGATTGATTTGGAGTCAACTAGAATTGCATGTTTTCTTGATTGAGAGTTACTTAGACTTGGACGGATATGATTGCTAGTTTTGGAAGGTGTAATTGCTAGTTAAGGGATGAGGCTGGTAGTCGATATTTACACATTATAGAGGAGATAAAGATCATGATAGGTAGTTGACATATATTAACTATCTATTTTATTTTCACTTTGTAATTAGGTGATAGTTCTAGAGTTAAAAGTGCAATGGTGCTAATGCATCCTAACATTAATGTAGAAAAATAACCATTGGTGGGTGAGCTAGGTAGGAAATGATCATGTTTGAATTTTGAGAGATAACACTACCCCTATGTCAAAAGTGTCACAAATGCTATTGATTTGGGTACAATGTTTTTGAGTTGGGTCATTAAATACACATTTAATCAATTGTTAGCTTGACTAATTGTTTGTGATGTTTGATGCTCTTGTAAGGGTGGATTTTAACTTATTGTATAGCTAATAAACTGATCAAAATTGAGTGTCTATATTTTCTTGTTTTTGATGCATTAAGAAAATGATGAATATAGCACAAATTAGCTTGCATATCCTAATTTTGTGATGAAGTGTTTATATGATGACTTAAATTCATGATTCAATATGATTGATGATTTCTATTTGTTGATTATCTGTGATACAAATTCATTTTTATGATAGCATTAAATTTTGCCATGACCCTATGTTCCTTTGGAGTGTTTAAGAAATGTTTTAGATTGAATGAGAAAAATAGACCTAAGTAACATGCACATAGGTAATGTGATGAGGGAAAATAATTTAAAGGAAAAAAATTGTCACGAAGGGTAGGATAAAATGGATAGAGAGTGAAAACAAGATATATTTCACCCTTTAAGATTGTGTGAGGAGATCTCTAGATGCATGACCACACCCCTATATTTGATGACTTAGTAGGAAAGATATATGCATTGCAACAACCTAGTAGAACCATTTATGGTTGGAGAAGGATACTAGCCTTAGGTAAGAGTCTTGAAACTAATCAATTTTCTTCATTTTTAGTCAAAATTTACCCTCAAAACCAAATATAATGCTTTTGCATAGTGCTAGCACTATTGCAAAATGGTTTTACCAGTGCTACTTATTTTCCATTATAATGGTGCTTTGCATTAGCAATGGTTTTGCATAGCTCTAGTGATTTTTCCATGATGGCATTTTTGTCAAAGTATGACACTTTTGATTTTCCTAGGCTCAAGTTAAAACCTTAAGTTTTAATATGGAATTGTATTGGTACCGATGGGTAATGGTTGTTCTATGCAAGTGAGGCTTCAAACCTTATATTTCTATGAGTGATGATGATATGTGCTTGATAGTATCTTTGCCTTGTTAGATTTCTAGGATTAGGATCTATCAATAATGAGGCTAAATAATATATCCCTAATTTCAAAGGTCAAGTTTGACTAGGCCCTACTAACAATGCTAGATGAGTGATAGTATTTAGAGATGAATACATTCTAGTTATCTTGTAGGGAGGTGACTCTAACCCTCAAGGATATTTAGAGGATCTTACGGGTACCTATCAAGGGTATCCTTATCTATCTAAGTCAATTTTATCATAATCTTAGGAAAATGATTGATGATGCTAGATTTTCTTTGGTCAAAGCTAACATTGATATCAATATCACCTATGCTAAGGGATAAACAAATACATAGGCAACATTATTTGTGTTATGAGTCCTATTAGCTAACACTAGCAGGTGGGTGGTGTTATGTGTCCTATTAGCTAACACCAACAGGTGGGTGGTGCATTAGACATTGAGAAAGGTGTACATTTTAGAGTCCCTTATGATATTATACCTAGGAGCCTATTATCTTGACCTTATTTTATAAAATTTATTCCACATCATCTACAAGGGAGACAATAGTCTATCCTATTTCACCCTTCTTTAGATGTGGGAATGGGAACAAATCATAGTTGTGTGACCACTAGGGTTGTCGAGGCTATCAAGATAGATTGACAATAGGGATGTGCCTTGGGCCTACCAATGGGTCTATCTATTAAAGGCTAGTAAAAACCACCTGCATCCATGGGTCCTAGGGAGGACATGATGCTTACTTGATGATTTGCACTAACAAGAAATGACATGACAACCATACAATGGATATATACGCTAGGCAAAGAAAAACTACCAATTGGCACATACGATAAGGAAGATATGGTTGGTCATATTACTTGGGGAGAGAGATATTCTATTATGATCATATAGTCAGTTAGTTTAGCTTACGATAGGACCTCTCATTTGACTTGGTCTTAAATAGGAGGATCAATCAAGAGTGGGGGTTGAGGGGATAATTTTATCTAGACTATTTTCTAGATTTAGATATAGATAACCTTATTTTTTTAGTCCTATGGGTGGATAACCCAAGAGTGAGAAATATCCAATAGGTATGGTACTAGACTATCGAGTCGTGGTGGATGATAGTATTAAGGTTGTAGGTGGACTAGAGACTATAACCAAGGATGAGGTCTCAAAGAGTGTAGAGACTAGTATTGCCACTAGTTAGATATTGGTAAGAATTCTAGGAGAGGTAGAGTTTGACAATAATAATAGTATCTACTCCTAAAGGGTTAAGGGATCTAGCACTAGTTGTTGTAGGGGAGGTTAGGTTGATTAGGTCACCATGATTAGGGATGGAGTATAGGCATGATGTTTTGGCTAGATAGGTTGCCAACTTGTAGGTGATAATAACAAGATTTACAATGAAGAGAGATACAATGAGGGATGAGGTGGTAGTGTGTACCTAAGAGTAAGATTTCATTATGCAATAGACCTTTGTGATATAATAAACAGTGAAGGCCATAAATATTGCCAATAATGGGGACATATGGGTGGTCCAAACATTGTTGGACCAGATGGATGCCATGTAAGAACACTACATGATAGAGTTGGTGTGAGTTCAAGCAAATGTGGCATAACTTTGAGAGGAATTGATAACGAAGGTCAAATAGTTTACCCACTGTAATATGACCTACCATGTTGTTATTCTTATTGATAGATGACTACCTTCCCTAAGACATACACAATCGAGTATGGAAACACACTCAAGGAATATCACTTGGTAATCATAACAATTGAAAATTATATTGTCATCATAGGGAGGATGATGAGCATCCCCTTATAGTGATTCCTAGTTTTGAGACATGCTACCTCCTTATGACTAATTTTCTTGATGTACCATGATGTATATTATGGTTCACACACATACATATGTATATATTCTTAGCCTATGATTCTGGTGTTCAATTTTATGTAGATGCTTATTTTTTCTTTTGTATTAGTGGTTGCCATGATGTGGTTGTATTAGTATCAATGATGATTTAACTTAGTAGATGATGATGATTATGAGTTGATGATGCTATTTAATTGTGTGATGGTTTCCATGTGATAATGTTTTTGATAATGATTGGATTATGATATGATTACATAACTTTAACTAATCAAGGGAAGAGATAAATTTTATATATGTCACATTAGCATTGCTATAGTACATATATATACAAATACGTATAAGAGAGATGTTCCCAAGGAGACTTTAGATACACAAAAGAGATGTTGCTATGAGAAACTTATATACAAGATATGTGCCCAAGGGGACTTTAGAAATACCAAAGAGGTACTTATATGATGCAATATATGATACAAAATAAGTATTCTAAAGGGGTATGTAAATACACCATAAGGACTTGCTATGATACAAGATGTGATACAAAATAACCTTACCCAAAGGGACTTTAGATATTTCATAAGGTATTGCTATGATACAAAACATGGTTATTCATAAGGGGTCAAACCCGAAACATACTTGTAAAAAATAGATGAATATTTTTCAAAACTGTGACAAATCTTGGCCAACCTCACATCGAAGGAAATGGCAAATTTGGAAAAAAATGACAACTTTGATAGTTTTGGTCAAATTGGGTGGAAAAAATATTTCAGATCCGGTCGTATGCATACCAAGGTCCGGATCCGGTCTGATGCATACTAAGGTTCGGGGTTTGGTTTGATGCATACTAAGGTTCAAGGTTCAGTATGATGCATAATAAGGTTCGGGGATATACCCTAATGCATAATAAGGTTCAAGGTTCGATCTGATGCATAATAAGATTCGAGGATCTAGCCTGATGCATAATAAGGTTTGAGGGTCTGATCTAATGCATAATAAGGTTTTAGGGTATGATCTGATGCATAATAAGGATCGAGGGTCTAGTATGATGCATAATAAGTTCTGAGAATCTGAACTAATGCATAATAAGTTTTGAGGTCCGATATGATGCATAATAAGGTTCGAGGGTCGGGTCTGATGCATAATAAGATCTGAGGGTCGGGTCTGATGGATAATAAGGTTTAGGGGTTAGGTTTAATGCATAATAAGGTTAAGGGATCGATTTTTATGCATAATAAGTTCTAGGTGTTGGGTCTGATGCATAATAAGGTCTAAGTGTCGAGTCTGATGCATAATAAGGTCTAAGGGTCGGGTTTGATGCATAATAAGGTTTGAGTGTCGGGTATGATGCATAATAAGATCCAAGTGTCAGGCCTGATGCATAATAAGGTCTAAGGGATTTGGTCTGATGCATAATATGGTTAAAAAAGTAGCTTGATGTAGAAAATTATTCGGTATCGGGTCTAATGCACAATATGGTCCAGTGCCTTGACTAATGCAGAATACAGTTTGCATGTAGAAAATGGTCCACCATTGACCACCTACCACGTGTCACACAATTGGTCCCCCATACTGCATGTCCAATAAAATTTTACCATGTGTCAACTCCATCCATTCTATCTATAAAAGGGCATCAATTTTCATTTTTTGAGTTCATTTCTGCGACTACACCCAACTAGAGCAAACCGTTATCGAGAAACCAATTTCTCCTGTTTCTCCTATTTCCATGTTTTCAACTTCTAACAATGGCCACTGCTTTCACCCTTATTCCAAAGTTCAAGAACCCTTCTTGCACTTTAATTTTAGATCTGCTAATAACCACAGGTACAAACTTATCGTTGTTAGAAGATGCAGGTTTGACAACCTTGGTGTCAATGCCACATTTCAAAACTGATAAAGTCCTCTTGCAACATATTATTTTCGGTTATGACCATGACAAGGCCATTGTCAAAATTAAAATACGAAATAGAAATTTGTCGTTCACCATCACAACTTCAGACATTCATAGAAAATGTAAAAGAGAAAGGCTATGAAATAGAAATTTGTCATTCACCAGTTCAAGCGAAGTGCTAGATCTTTGTAGAAGAGAAAGGATACCTCGAGAAAACATACCAACTCGCCACAAAATATTTGGCAAGTATAATTATTGTGTCTTAGAATCTGTTAATGCTAAAAATTTCAAATTTGTAAATTGTTATCTAATTTTTTTGCAGCTTTCGTCACCAATTCAAAAAGAGGGCTAATAATCACCTATGTTAAGAATACAACTTTGAAGGCCATTATTGAGTTCTTCTAGGCAAGAATGATTCTGCTTGGAAGATTAAATTTTTTATTTTGGGCACTATCGTATGTTATTCATTGTGAGCATCATGAGAGGTTCGATTGGTGCACCTATATTGCATATCACATCAGGGTCAAGCTGCATGCGATGTGATTGTAAACTAGCAAGACCTAACCCATTGTGGGAACTGTTAATTATATTTTAGCACTTTATTTTGAAAAATTTCATGATTTGTAAGATACTCCTATTCCTACTATAATGCATGCAACACTACAAGCAATTACCTTTACACCAAAGGAATTGAAGGTAATTAGTCCATATTTGACGATAAAAAAATATTTTATATTTTAGCATGTTTTCATTTTTAAAATTTTCTTTTCATCTAAATGCAGGGTAGGGAAGACACATTAAGGACTAAACAAGATGTTGCCAATAGAATTCATAGCCCAAAGCAAACTGGTGATTCTGAGGACACTAGATTAGAAATGTCACCATTACAGAGGCCGCCAAAATATCTGAGGCAAGCTCCTTCACTTGGTGGATCTCATACGCCTAGGTATGTAGAAAATGTGCAGGCTGAATTTAGTATGGCCACCCCTCCCGATCCCCCATTGGTGCCCAAATTCAACATATTTCATCGTCTTCAGGTAAAACAATGTGTATTTACTTTGAATTATGGTTTTTTCTATTTAATTTTTAGAATAATGCTAATAAAACTTTTTTATGTTTTCAACCGCCTCTCAATGACAAACTACGAGAATGAGAGGCCATATGGCACCATCGCTTCCACCACAACCACCACTTCCACCACAACTACAATTTCCACAAAAGCAGCAAAAATTTCCACTATAGTAGCAAAAGGATCTGTGCGACCCTGGGGAGCACGCACCGTAGCCCCGCTTGTAATGAAATAATAATTATATAAAATGAAACAAAAAGACACAAAGCAATATGCGTAACCTGAAAATAAAAATAACAAAGAAAGATCCTCTTTTTATTAATTTCAACAATGAATCTGATTACATATTCGTCCCTATGAGGGATACCCAGTTTTTGATACAATCAGTTACAAGTGGGACACATGGTGGATAAATACCCTCACAAAGGGGTGGTGCGCTTCCATAGGATTCTTGATTCTGCACACGAACTTGTATGAGGGCTTAATGATACCTCCTCTCATCTAGGAGGGATCCCATGCTTTGAATGTATTGGACTGGTCTTGTAAACCTGTATATCTGCATACATGGAAACAACAGAGTATGCTTAGTAGTCTGGGATGCCTCCTCGGATGAGACTATTAGTGTCAAATCTGATAAGAAATGTAAACAAGCATAATATGATTAAATGCAATAAAACTAATGAAAAACATAGGCATATCTCAAGGAAACAATAATGTAAATGCATACAATAAATCAGGTCTATACTAGAAATAAATGTTGAAGCAGAAAGCAATCAAATCTAATGCTAAAACAAAGAAACTAATGTCAAAACCCTAGGTTATGCTTGCGGGCCATTGTCCAAGACAACGACCACAAAATAGGCCTTCCTCCTCACGATCCAAGGGCTGTAGCACCAGGTTCTCTACTCAAATTGATGTTCAAGGATCATCGGATGTGTCAAATATACAAAATGGTGATGAATAATAACATACATGAATGGCGGATGCGTAGTCTCTCCTTAGCCAGATAAAAATTCATTTCTACTCAAGGGTGCATAAAGTTGCTCTCCAATCAGACAGGGCTTCGATGCATACTCTAAAAATCATGGATCTCTTTTGCTCTTTGTGGGATAGTCCATATGTAGACTTCCCTCTCTTCCAGATCTGGAACTTGGCTTCTTGGAGAAGCTTCAATCCAAATCTCATGCGATTGACTGTCATGGATGGAAAGCATCAGCCACAAAATGGCATTGAAGAGGTAGTTAGGAGAAACTCAGGTACTTCCGCACCAAAATATTCCCATAAAAAATGCAAATTATAGTCAGACTACGTGATCTAGGCTTGTATTAATGATCAGACTATGCATGGTGCTAGCCGCTATCAGGTCCAACGGCTAAGTGTGGCCATTGTAGTCTTCAATGGCCAGATGTGGTGGCCGCTCTGCTTGAGAGTGACCAAGCCTGAATGAGCTAGAACTATCCTTTTTGAGTGGTTAGGATCACTTCTTGCTCTTGGAGATATCCAAGAGGATTCATATAGACTGCGAATGTGTCTATATGGGTAGTCTCCTAAACATGACGTATTTTAGGTTTCTATAGATGCCCCTTTTTGGGATGCATTGTGGGAAAACACAGTGCGAAGCAAAAATAGACCACCTAGGATCGCATTGTAGGTTGGATAATGATCATTGATCTAATAAATATTGGATGCCCCAGTCATGTAGGAGGTACAAATCCTAGAATCATTGCTTCCAATAGGGTGGAAGGATTAAATTTGTGGAAGTTTGCACTCGTTCATCAAGCAATCGGGTAGTTTTAGTACTACTGTAGGTCTAAAAGAAGGAGAGCTACAAACTTAACTATCATTTTTGCTTTTTGCCCCAGCAAAGGGTAAGCTTATGATAGTTATTGACAATGATTCATAAGATGAACACAATTTGACATGATCGAGTGATCTTTTGTTGACTTTGATTATGATTGTTGAAAATTTTGACTACCCCCTCAAGCGATGAGTCGATGAGGAAATGGATTTAATAAAGTGATGATTCGCTTGACCAATATGAATGGTTTGGACCTCCTTAGAGGGTTACTTTTGTTGTTATAGGGTTGTTCCTATCCAGGTGTGATTTCAACCATTTTTGGTAATTGCACATCCCCATCCCTTGGGGTAGTCTGGCCGCAATGGCCTTCTTAGGAAATTAAGTTGTTAGCAATTCTATTTAAACTTGTGTTGAATCACTATTTTCTATAGGAGAAATGAGATGGATCCTCGCTCCCATGGGGTGGTTCGACCTTCATGGCCTTCTTCGGGTTTGAAGTGAAGCGTCTCAATTCTACCTTAATTGTTTTGCCCCGAGTGGCCTTATGGTAATTTGCTCATCTTGTCGAATTACATGGAGCGCTAGTCGCTGCAATCACCAAGTGTATAGAGCAGATAACTGATTACGAGGCTCAATTGGGATTTTTTTGTTTATTTAATTTTTGTTTGTTAATTTTATTTTTATGATGTTTTTGGCTTTTGATATATGTATTTGTTTTTGTTTTTGTGCATATTTTGGTTGTTTTGGACCACTAGGTATGCTTGAAGGCCTATTTTGAGGTGCTTTGTGATGAGAAATTGAGTAAATATCTCCTTGCTTGTTGGTCGCTATCAGGTCCAACGACCCCCAATTTATGCTTCGTGGCTACTATCAGTTCTAACGTCCAGAAAGTGCAGACCACTAACGCTAGAAATGGTCAAGGCCTGAGTGGAAAATATAAAAGTAAATTTCAGGTTTTTACCCTTCATTATTCCAACTGGTAATTGCACTTCTAGAGCTCTGGGGTGAGACAGTCTGATTGTGATGCAGAGTTCTATTGGATTTACTCCAGACTAGACAAGATGGCCGAGCAGGGGGAGGCATCTACGAGCGAAGGAGCCAGAGCTTCACGAGTACTCTAGCAAACCCTGGTCTTACTCATTTAATTCAGTATAAGGAACCGAATTAAGCAATGCGATAAAGGAACCTCACTAAAATTTTAGAAACGAATTGAAACCATCAATAGGTCTAGGTTAGGTTTAGTTTTAATGGTTCCAAGCTAGTTTTAGGATTTTTGAATTTTATTGTGCTTTTTGGCCCAAGGGGAACGTTGTTTGCATGTCGCCCGCTGACCGTTGCCACCTAGAGCATCTAGTCTAGTCTGAGGCTGGTCGTTGTCGCCGTTAGCGACTAGTTTAAAATCCAACGATCAAATTTTTAACCGTTGGAAATTGATCGCTGCTAGCTTCAGCGACCGCTTCGTGGCCGCTTATGGTGCGAGAGACCAAGAGGCCTTTGATTTTTTTTTAAGTTTTTTTTGTAATTTTGAAGCAATTAAATTGATTTTTTTGCAGTTTTGAAGTGTAGTTCTTGATTTTTTGAATGTTTAGGTGCATTTTATCATTGTCTTACTAGCCTTAAGCTCATCTTCGATTACCTTACACTATTTTGTTTTATGCATTTATTAGTTTGTTAGTGCATTTGATTTAGGCATTTATTTTGCACTTCTAGATTTTGTCTGCATAGGCCCAGGAACCACGGTTGCTTGTGGACCTCTTGCCTACCCTGACTGCCGTGGACTACGTGTGGTTTGATGTCCATGACCTCCAGTATGTTACTAGGCTTCCGATGATTATGTCGGATCAGGCCTATTTGACTCTAGCCCATAGGTGGGATTCCTGGACTAATATATATCAAAGAAATGACCATTGCGCTAGAGGATGTGTATAGGATATTTAGGATCTCCTTTTATGGAGTGTCCATTGTTTATTCCCCCATTGACACCAAATATGCAGTCTTTGCACGAGTCTTTGGAAGACATGCCGCTGCTACCTTCTAGGATACTCGATCTGGTGGGGTATCAGTTGTTGGCAATTTTGGGTTTGAGATCCTAGCTTCTTGTCTATGAGTTGTCATTGATGTCAAAAGGAAATGACATTGTTAAGAGGATGTGTTGGCTTCAAAAGTGGAAGATTCCAAGAGAATATTTTTAAGAGAATCCGGAGAGATTCCATTGGCAATGGTTTTTATTAAAACCAATGGAGGTTCTCTTTATTATTTATTTAATTATTATTTAAAACCCTTCAAGGTTTTAATTAATTAATTATTTAATTAATTAAGGGAGAAATTATTTAAGGGTTTTTAAACCCTTTAGAAAGCAAATTTCGATTAAATTCGAAATTACTTTTCTTTGCAGCCAACGTGTTCTAAAGTCCATGTATGGACTATAAATATGAGAAGGTTCTTAAGGTTAAACCCTCTTGGAAAATCGAAGGCAATTAATTGGTTTGGCTACGATCGAATGTTCTGTTTACGCTGCGAAAGAGGAGAGCTCGTGGTTTGAAAAGCTTTCGAAAAGCTTGACCGTTTATGTGAAAGGAAGTCCGTCTTGGACTTCGTAAGCCCCTTGTGGGCTAGTGGCAGTGAAGGCTATGTTTGGGCCTTGCGTAGGCGGAGGTCTACGTTTCGATCCCCGCGGAGGGAGCTGTGCATGGATTAGTCACGTTTTTATTAAAATGTGTTTTGTGCCACGAATTTCGGATTCTTCAAGGGCAGCCATTATAAGGTGTGATTATTTTCTTGATATGATTTTTGGCATTGTTTAGCATTGTTTAAAATACATAGGAGAAATAAGGGGATATTTCTTTGGTTGTATTTTTGAGATTAGTCTTTTGCTATGCTAAATTTAAAAATGGAGATATAAGGTGTAAGTTTTGGTTGTGTTTTTTGGCTTATTTGGTGGTTGTTTTTAAAGAAGAGGAGCTAAAAGGTGTATTAAGGAAAGTTTTTATATATGCTCATTTATCTTGGTTCTAACCCTAACTTGGTTGGAAGTTTGAGGGTTGTGTGTGGTGATAGCTTTAAGGATCAATTTTCTTCTACTCCAAAAAGGTATGGGCACATTTTCCTTATGAGTATGATTGGTGTATGTTTTTCTGAAATAAGGTTGGAGTGAAAAGGTTTTCAATTAGGTTTCCTTTGGTTGGGTGTAAATCCTATTTTTTGGTTTGTTGAAGACTTCTTATGCATTGTTATCCTTGATGAGAGTTTTGGTGAATGCATAATTCTGGTTTGAGGTAGTGGAAGCATTGTGCACTAGGGTTTATGTTTGTGAGTCTTGCTACTTGCTTTGAGTTGGTGAAACCCTTGGTTGGCTGTTTTGAGGTTGATGGTTGAGTTGCTTCCATAGAGGTTGTTTGATCAAGTTATTGCTTTTACTTGATTCATGATATTGGGCTTACTCCTTTGAGTTGATTTGAGCAAATTACTCCTTTGCATTGGTGATATTATGTTGGTGGCTGTTTTGTTCAAATATCTTTGGAGGGAAAAGGATTTCTACTTGTTTCCTTTTCTTGTGATGATTGGTTGAATGCTTCAAGGTTGATGTTGAGTTGAATGGTGTTGGTTGACTAAACCTTGTTTGATGAGCATTGTTGTTGAAACACTAATTGATGGTGAAAAGAACATGAGTATCATTGTTATGTGATTCTTTGCATAGTTGGCAATTGTTGGGGTTTCATGTTCTTGAAAGAAAACATTCTATCCTATCCATTTCAGATATTGAGTTGAGTTTTCAGATTTGAGATTGAGATTGAGCTGAGTTGATTTGAGTTGAGTTTTGAGATTGGGATTTGAGTATAGAACATATTGAGTCTCTAACAATTCTCTTTATGCTTCTATGAGTTTTAAAAATCACATTGGGTCTCTAACAATTCACTTTGTGATTTCCTACTAAGAAAGTTTTTTGGTGAGCTTGCTGAGTTTTTGGACAGGTTCTAGTGGGGACTTGTGAGCAGTTTTTGGACAGGTTCCAGTGGGGACTTATGAGCAATTTTTGGACAGGTTCCGGTGGGGACTTGTGAGCAGATTTGGACAGGTCCTAGCAGAGGACTTGTGAGCTAAGTTTGATAGTTATATCAGAGAACTTGAGGATAGAGGTGCATTGGTTCTATGAGAAGAACCCGAGGACAGATTTGGCAAGTCTTTGAGAAGGCTTGTATGCGAGAGGATTGATTTGTTCAAGAGTTGGACAGATCGACAGACGAGAGGAAGACTTGTACTAGACCGACTGACTATGTTTGGTACAGGTTGCTAAGCTGCTGTGGACGTGATCATAGAAGGCATAGGTCTCTTAGGCTAAGCATTGAGGAAAAGAGGTCTTCGGTGGAAAGGACTTCCACGTGCTGGCAAGAGGTAGAGGCAGTTGATTTTCTGAGGGATCATTTCCAGAGCGAGAGGGAAGGTATCTCCTTTGAGCATAGGCTCATAAATTCTGATTGGGGGAAGGTATATCCTTTGAGCAGAGGCTGATAAATTCTGATTGGGGGAAGGTATCTCCTTTGGGCCGAGGCTCATAAACATTGTAATTGGGAAGGATTCCCAAAGAAATTTGAGATAACTTTTAGAGAAATTTTTTGTGGATGTAGCCCAGCCATTCTGGGTGAACCACGTTAAAATTGGTGTTCCTTTGTGGATGATATTGTGCATTGCTTTGATATTGCTTTGGGTATATTGCTTTACTGTTTTGAAGTATAAAGGAAAAAGTAAAAAGAGGTCTTATATTGTTCACCCCCCCCTCTCAGTATAAGCTTGTGTTCTTCATCGGTTTCTCAGTATTATTAGGAGGATGTCTTCTCCCATATACATGTTATGATGTTCATGGTGATTTGCAACATCCTATTGCCTGACTACTCTGGACTGAGGTTCCCATGGAACCTCTTGGCTATGGTTTAGGACTTGATGGATAACATGGAGCCTATTATCTATGCTTGGGGGTGCACACTACCAGCACAATGCTATTATGAGCTGTACCAGATTAAGTGCCGCAATCGAGCCAGCATTGCTTACAGCTTGCTCCTCCAGATATAGGGATGGGAGCACATCGAGGTGGACCATCAAGGAGGTCTACCTATTGAGTTCACTGATATAGCAGAGGAGGCTTAGATATATGGGTCTAGATGGCCCCAAGAGTGTGAGGAGTGTAAGGGTTGATGACATGTAGGAGAAATATCTCACTACATGACATCTCTGATGCGCT
The DNA here is from genome assembly GCA_028583015.1 of Wollemia nobilis. NCBI lineage: Eukaryota > Viridiplantae > Streptophyta > Pinopsida > Araucariales > Araucariaceae > Wollemia > Wollemia nobilis. The sequence continues at coordinate 9,197,992 of JAQPPZ010001028.1, forward strand.
TGTAGGCCCAGGATATCATTTGAAGGTCTTACCATGATTGCCTTGCTTGGAGGGATACTGCTAGTTTCACAGCTCAGACTCGGTGCGATTGATAGGTTATCGATCGCAAGGATGGTATTAGAGAGTTATTTTATTATTCTAGGGTGCTCTGACAATTCAGAATTCAATAGAATGTTCCTCTTGATCCAGTTGTATACCATCATATTATCATAGAGAAGAACCTTCCACCACCTTGAATTATAGTAGTTTTAGAGGAGGATGACCCTCCTACAGTTGATCTGAGTGTTACTGATGTCAGGATTACAAAGGTGTATACCCATTGGTGGGGTATACGATTATGGTAGGGTGGCAGCCACCTGGGGTGGTCTGTGGTTGAGGAAGATGCTAAGGACCCTGATCGATGTCGAGTGCAGGCTTAGACAGAGGGTTGGGGGCAGGCAAAGTAGCAGGTGGAGGAGCAAGTGGTAGAGGAGCAAGTTACCCCTGATGAGGAGGAGGAGTTAGCTCCTACAGAGCAAGAGTCCCCTTTATGAGCTTAGCTAACCAAGTAGAGGTTGAGATCCAATCGTAAGAGATTTAGGTACAACAACGGGATGCTACTATTTCTTCTCTTCAGGCACAGGTTGTACAAGTCACTACTAAGTGAGACACCACCCTGAGCCATCTTGCAGTAGCCGCTCCTACTATGCAAGGACCTACAGGTTTGGATACAAGGGCCAAGGTGAGATAACTTTAGGGGATCATCGAGGAGAACAATGGCCATATGGCATCAAACGTCGCCTACATACTGACTCTACGATCTCAGGTTCAAATACTAGGTGCTACTCCTAGGGAAAGACCCATAGCATGGGGGTCACAACATAGTAAGTGGACTACATTAGTGCAGTCTTCGATCTAGCCTAGCCAGAAGACCAAGACCTACACAAAGAGGACTGCGAGGGCTAGCTCCCATTGTTCGCATAGGGACAAAGCTGAGGGCGGAGGCGAGGCCAGGGATGCAGGCCTAGATTGATGGTCTTATTGTATTGGATTTATTTTTAAGTGTAAGTTCAAGTGACCTACACAGTTGCAACCTTATGGTGATTTTGTACCCACACGTACTTATTTGACACATATTTATATGATATCTAGACTTTGAGACTCATTATGTGTATCTTTTGTGATTATGTTTTTATGTTTATGTAATGCAGTATCATGATATTATTTGATTGGATGTGATGTGATGCTTTAGATGTTACGATGTGGATGTGTAGGTGGACTACTTTGTGATTTTAGGTTGTATAGTATGGTTTACATGACTTATACTTTATGATGCATGGATGATTATATGGCATGATATAGATGATGATGATGGATGCACATATGGATGCAATTTTTATTGTTAAATGTATGTTTACTTTTGGTCTATTTTATGCATCTAACTTATGTTGTTATGATATGGTAAAAAAAATATGTTATGCTTATGCTGATGATCTAATGTGAATGAACCTGTATGCTGTAATAAATTAAAACATATGGTATAATGTGACATGGGTTTTGAAAATCTAATGGATGACACCACAAAATGTATAAAAATCATGAATAAATAATAATTATTATAATAAGAATTAATCATTTAAACATCCAAATGTGAGATAAGATGATGTGATATGTATGTACTTTCTTGATTAGCTTCTGTAAATTAAAATATATGCACAAAATAGTTAGTGGCCGTCTAAATATCATTGCTGACATTCATCTGGTATCTATATTATTACATGGATGCCCTTTTAACGAACAAAACCTCCTAGAGAAGGTTTATTATGTGAGTGATGATATGAATTGTTGCTATGAGGTGATTTTTGAGGTTTTCCATGAGAATCAAACACCCTAGTTACTCCATCAAAATTTATATACTAATCATACAGAGCTTTTGAATGATAAAGTTTTGTAATGAAGACCTATATACTCATTATCCTTGTGTGTGCAAATGAATATTTTAGATAAAACATAAGCATACCCCAGTGCCAGTCGGGATTCATTCAGCCCATTGTTGTATTGAGGATCCTAAAATGTTTATCCTGATCCTATGTTGGACTCAATTGGATTAGACCACTAGGCGATACATGACACCTAAATCTAGCTATTCCACATGCAAACATTGGTCTATACAAAAGCGAGATGCTAATGTGATAAACATATCTTCGTGTGTAAGGATACCTTACGACTCGTTCATGCTAAGAATTCTAGGGATTCAAGTTCAAAACTCCTTTCTTTTCTTTATATTTATTTGGGATACTTGCTCATGGTTAGTGATGAAAATCACTGTTTCTATTAAAATTATTATTTTTTATTTTAAGCAAGAGATTTATGTAGTGATGATAATCACTGTTTATTTTATTTTTTTTAATTTTGCTTTGTTCAAAATTTTTGCTTATTTTGATTAAAGCAAAAGATTTATTTGGGTAGGGGTGAACTTGTCCTTTTGCCAATTCTCAACATTTCCAGACCGATAGCACAGGGGGATGAGCAAGATATAATTTTCACCTTAGGATACCTAATACCACTTCATAGTGTTCATATTTCCCTTGTTCCAACTAGGATCTTAGTGTTTTGATTAGTGATAGGATTTTGAAATATACCAGGTGCTATCAAAACTAAACCTCACCTATTAGAAGCTAATATGGCTTTCTACAAAGTTTGATAAAACCACTAGGTATGGTTGAGTGATCGAAAAACCCTAGTATATTCCTTATAGAAACAGGATGGGTTGTGTTGAAAATACAGTTACACACATGGGTGATGGATGATGCTAGATTTTGAAGATGCATGATTGATGTACAAATGTGGTGTCTTTTGTAATATTGTGGACACAACCTACTAAATGCAAATGCAATGGATGCTAATGCCTAATGCAATGCAACTATACGGATGCAAAGTGAAAATGTATAATGCAAATATTTTTGTATTTTTGATGCTTTCCATTGTTTTTGAGTTTTTATTATTATGAATGTTTTTGAACTTTTTGATTTTAAATTGTTTTGACCAAAGGGCTTTAAGATGCCTTTGGAGCCTTTTGTGATTTGACCAAAGGGCTTTAAGATGCCTTTGGAGCTTTTTGTGATTTGACCAAAGGGATTTAAGATGCCTTTGGATATTTTTGTGATTTGACCAAAGGGCATTGAGGATGCCTTTGGAGCCTTTTGTGATTTGACCAAAGGGTTTTAAGATGCCTTTGGAGCTTTTTGTGATTTGACTAAATGGCATTGAGGATGCCTTTGGAGCCTTTGTGATTTGACCAAAGGGTTTTAATATGCCTTTGGAGCCTTTTAATTTTTTTACCAAAGGGCTTTAATTTACCTTTGGAGCCTTTTATTTTTAATGTTTTGTTGTTTTTTTGGATTTTTATGATTTCTATTGTTTTTAAAAATTTGAAATTTATTTGAATGTTTTTGATATTTTGCTGATTTATGTATGAAACACCCTTAGATGAATGATTTTGAGAGGTTCTGGTTCCTCAACACCCTCTAGCATTGTTAGGTGATATGCCTCAGGTCCAATCTTCTTAGAGATGACATAGGATCTATGCAATTGGCCATAAATTTGTCTCGCAGATGTGGCAGTAAATTTGAGTTCTATTAGTTTTCTTTAAGTACTGGATATCCAACCTTAAAGTATCTCAAGTGGAATTTATTGTTATAAGCTCGTGTTAGACGATCCTGGTAAACGTGAAGATGATCAAGAGCATTAATGCTACGTTCATCTAGAAGGGTCAATTGATCCAAGCGAGCCTTCCACATAGTGTCGTCATTGATGAACTCTTTAAATACGACACACAATGTCAGAATTTCCAACTCTAAGGGCATAATGGCCTCAACACCATATACAAGCAAAAATAATGTTGCCCCAGTGGGCGTCCACATGCTAGTCCTGAAAGCCCATAATGCTAGGGGCAATTGTAGATGCCAATCCTTATGATTTTATTTCATCGTCTTCTTTAAGATGGCTACTATTGTCTTATTTGAGGCCTCTACTTTCCTGTTTGCCTACAGATAGTATGGTATCGCTAAACTATGCTGGATATTGTATTTGGTAGTTAAAGCTCACACATTTTTATTTTTGAATGACAAACCATTATCCAAGATTATCTTGAAGGGTACCCCAAAATGATAGATGATGTTGTAAAGTATGAATTCTATAATTTGAGGTCCTATTATTGATGTTAAGGGGACCGCTTCCACCCATTTGGTGAAGTACTCAATGGTCGTTAAGATAAATGTAGATCAAACCGAAGATGGGGGAGAAATATTTTTGATCAGATTGAAATCCCACTAAGAAAATGGTCAAGTCGCCTGAATGGGTTGTAAGGTCTAAGATGGCAAGTACATCATATTTGCATGCTGTTGATATTTAATGCATTTCTTGATATACTTGCAGTAGTATTTCTCCATGATGGACAAGTAATAACCCATTTGAAGGATACACTTGACAATGGTCATGCCGCTGAAGTGGCCACCGCATGTACCATTGTGAGCTTGTGAAATTACCCAAGCTAATTCTTGGTGCTCTAAGCAATGAAGGAGGACCCCATCGTAGCCTCGACGATACAATATACCTCCTAGCAAGACATATATTCTCACTTTTTGCTTGAATGCTCATATTTCGACATGCGATAGTCCTTGTGGGATGATTCCAAGCCTTAGAAAATCTTGTAATTGGGATAGCCAATCCTGATAAACTACAACTTCGATAGATAAGATGACTTGTTTCTCCTACAATTTGATTTGCACAAATGCAGACGGAGAAACAACCTTGTGGTAAATGGTGGTACCATTCTCCGTAGGACCCTGTGAGATCAAGGACCCCCAAGGTACCTTCTCTAAGAAGTCTTTGGATTTACAGAACTAGTCATGGTCTGGCTCTATGTGAATCATGTTGACTGATTTCTTGTTATCAAAAGCCTCATGTTGCATCGTTGAGTGTGAGAGTGTTCTCACATGAATGGTAGTGAAATCAACAGATGGATTCTAAGGGATCAAGGATCCCAAATATGCCATGGTGTCTGTGATTTTTTTTGATGAACGAGGGATTGCCTCGATGTCATACCATTCTAGTTTAGCTAGATATGTGTCAACAAGCTCCTTGTAAGATTTCAATATTGGATTCTGACATTGAAATAGTCCCTTGACTTGGTTGACTATGAGGAGGGAGTCACCAAAGATATTTAGCCTTTTGATTCTCATGGCAATGGTTGTTTGAAGGCCCATTATTGAGGCCTCATATTTGGTGTTGTTATTAGTGTAAGGGAAGTCCATTTTGGGTGACAAGGGTATTGGAACACCTTGTGGTATGAAAAATACAATTCGTACACCGCTTCCTTGCTCACACTTTGAACCATTAAAGAATAGAGTCATGTCAGCTTTGTTATTTGATTCTTCAAATTTGGGTGCTTATGATAATGCAAAGATAGCATAATTAGGAAGTTATATGGTGAGGGGCATACTATTCTGAAGAGGCACCTCATCCAGCTGATCAGCTATAACTTATCCCTTGATGGACTTTTGGCTTATGAATTCCAAATCGAATTCTATCAATAGCATGATCCACTTCACAGTACATGTGTTATGATATGTCTTTCTCATCATATACTAGAAAGGATTTTGTTTAGATATTACATATATCATATGGATCAGCATGTAGTGGCACAATTTATTGGTTACAAAGACCATTGCTAAGCACAACTTTTCTACGTATGCATATCCTATCTCGTAGCTCACCAAGGTGTGACTAATGTAATATATCACTTGTTCCTTATCTCGCATATTCTTTTGAGTCAACATGATGCCCAAATTGAAGTCTATAGCAGATATATATAGCAATAATGGCACGTATGGTCTTGGTGGAGCTAGGACTGGCGATGTTTCCAGGTACTACTTGATTTTAGTAAAGGCTTGCTGACAATATTCATCCCACTAGAATGGGACTCCCTTGTGTAGCAGTAGATTCATGGGTTGACATTTATATGATAGTTATGTGATAAATCACTTTATGAATGCTACTTTTCCTTGTAAGCTCCTTAGTTCTTTGATGTTTGTAGGTGGAGCCATTTTCAGGATAGCCTTTACCTTTGTTGGGTCTACCTCGATGCCTCGTTTAGAAATGATGAATCCCAAGAGTTTTATTGAAGTTATGTCAAAGATGCATTTCTTGGGATTCAACCTGACATTGTGCTCAATCAGGCGATCGAAGACCTTTCTAAGGTTCTCAGCATGCTCTTCTCACAACACTGACTTGGCTAGTAAGTCATTGATATATTCTTCCAAGATCTTGTGCATGTAGTCATGGAAAATGTAAGTCATAGCCCGTTGATATGTGGCACCAAAATTATTAATACTGAATGACATCACTTTGTAATAGAATATCCCCCATGGAGTGGTGAACTCGGTTTTATGCTGGTATTTGAGCTTAATCTGAATTTGATTGTATCCAAAAAAACCATCCATTAGGGAGAGTATCTCATGATCTACAGTTGCATCTACCAGAGCATCTATGTTGCGCAATGAGAATGAATACTTCAGGGTTGCCTTATTAAGATTCTTGAAATCCATGCAAATGCAAACTCTTCCATCAGGTTTTCCTATGGGTACCATATTTGATACCCATTCTGGATAGTCGATGGAAAAAATAAAGGCTACATCCAACAATTTTTGCAACTCATTTTTAACCATCAAAGTGACGGTTAGATGCATATTTCTAAGCTTTTGCTTGAATGGTTTATTTATGGGATTTAGCGAAAGGTTGTGGACAACCAACTTCAAATCTAGCCCCGACATGTCTTTGTAGGTCCAAGTAAAGAGATTAGGTCTCTCTTTCAATAGAGGAATTATGATGGCCTATTTTTTTGGAGATAAGCTTTCTTCAAACTTGACTTTTATTTGGTTGAGAAGGATCATTGCTTATGTCCACCTTGAAAGTCTCCTCTATTTCCATATATGACCCCTCATCAATCTAGTGAGGAGTGGAGATTAAATGAATGTCTTCTGTCAAATTTATAGTTCCCACTGACTCAGGGTCAAGACCAGTGTGATAGACAACATGTGCATAGCCTGGTGTAAAATGAAATAGTTGTAGCATTTTTCATTAGGGAAGAAATATTCATGCTCTAGGGATGAATCAACATGATCCCAATCAATAACATCTAAGTTAAGCTATAATGGTTTTGGAGGATCTACTGGGTTATGGGGTGGAGTGGTCAAATCAATGGAGATCATGTTGATGGATGAAATGAAATCTCTAGGACCACACGGGTAAAACTCTTTGTCAATGGTTTACTCTCCATACTCGTTATGAGGCTATGGGGACATAGGGATCTCAGGATTTGGTCTATGGATTAATGAGACAATGGTATCGTTGGGCTGCAACAACTCTCTAAATGTAGGTGGATTGGGGTTGACCATGCGATGAATGACATCTAGATTCATTGGTATCCCTAGGAAGCATAGGTTATGATATATGGTGTGAAGTAACACTTATCTTTCAATAAGCATATTGAATTATTGTAAGTGACACTCAAGGTAAGCCCTCTTGTCTTCATTCTCAAAGTCATCATTTCTTATAGGAAAACCCTCATTCCTGCCCACTGGGGTTGGGCGTTGCCTTCTCTACTGATGCCTAAGATAGGCCATTTCAGTCTCATCTTCATGATCATAATCACTTATGAAGAATCCATTAGTATTTATTGTGGGCCCTACCATTTGGTGTGCATGTCTTATGAAGGCCATATCAAATAGACACTCTTGTTTGACATGTATCGATGTATTCGCTCTCATTTGAGATGTATTTGCTCTCATCTAAAATGTATCCACTCTCTATGTGGCCTGTCAAAGCAAGGTTTTGCACTTACCAAGGCCCATGGCAGGCCAGTTTGACTTCATATTTGTTCTCATTTGGAACATAATCATACTCCTCTCGCTCATATCCATACATTGGCTCTTCCTCCTATAGGATGGCTCCTGAAGAGGGTGCTTCTAGAGAGGATTCAGGGTGATACTCATCAGGTGGTGTAATATTTATCACAGACACCCATCCATCACCCAAATAGTTTTTTCTAGGGGGTTGATAGGGATTCTAGTCAATGCCCTCCCCGAACCCAATGTAGCCTGTATAGGATGGCTACCAAAGAATCATCGCGACTTCATATTTGATAGCATAGACCACACCTATCAGTAGGTAGTTGGTACTATGGCTGGAATGGAAGCGGACACCCTTGCTCGTACAGGCCTAGGCCATAGCCATGCCAATGATACTGCTCAAAATATATCAGAGCAAACTCAAGATTCAACAAGTAATGAATATTTGTGGTGAATGGTTCATCCTCATCCTTTTCAATATCAGGAGAAGTATGGGTGTAATATAGGCCAACATATATAAAGTTGGTTTGATTAGGGGTAACCCCTAATGGCACTACTATCCCTACTGGCAGTTTTGAGACTCTTGAACATCCCATGTCTTGTGCAGAATCAATAATTGGTGTGAAAGTGACATTCTGCACAAGATATTCACCTAAACCTATGTGGTCTAGGTGAACTATCACCTAGGATGCAGATGATATTGTTGATGATGTAGGCGAGGCAGGTTGAGGTACCTCCTCAGCTATTTCTTGGAAATGTTGGTGTAAACTCAGCTATAAGAGACCAACAAAATGGACTCCAATCACATAACACAAATGCAATATAATGGAAGAAACTTGCAAATTGATATTATTCTCATTCTTGAATTCACACCCCTTCTCCAAAAGATTAAAATCCATCATATAGCAACCGAAAACCAAAGAAACCCTAAAAACATCTTTTTTCTAAAAATTGCTAAAAATAGATATTTTTTCTAAAAACTGCTAAAAATAGAAATGAGTCGGATTGCACCTAAATTCGGTGCACACATCCCTCTTACAATAAAAAACCTTAATTTAAAATATTAGGTCTCAACTTAAGGTATAACAAAATATAATAAAACTCTAACATGCAAAAAAACCCAAAAAACCCGAGAATATATTTTAAAAGCTAATTTTGGGACACTAGATGTCGGAATTAGGTCTCGAAAACATGTTTTTTGGAGGGTCAGGCACATAAGAGATGAACCTGATGCTAAACACACACGCGGAACCACCTGTTAAATTTTAAGGCAAACAGGCATACGATTCACAAGTTATGGCTCCAGCAAGGTGCATAAAATGTTCCTCCTCCATGGGAGTAGGCATTCCTACTGCTATGGTTAGAAGTTCCTTGGGTCCTTCCTCCACTAGGAGTGCTTTTAGCTTCTGTGTATTTTTTACCTTATATGTCGAAGGATTATTAGAAGCACCAGTAATCTTAGATGCAGGAGGTGGTTTCGATGTGGATGGGTCACCTCACACTGATCTACTTTTGTTCTCTAGTTGTGTGGTTGGGGATGAAGGCCTTCTGTATAGGTGCATTGATGAAAGGATAAAGTCCTAGGGCAATTTGACTTGATGCACGTACTTGAATAACTATTCATCAGATGGAACCACATGCACTTATCCCTCATGCACATACTTAACACATTGGTGCAAAATTGAGGGTACGCACTGCATATCCCTAATCTAGGGATGCCCTAGAAGGATGTTGTATTGCATCACCCCTTTAAATACATGACACATCACGGGGATGGTCTTATGTCCTCCCTTTATATGCAAAATTATTGTACCCACTGTGGAGCACAATGCATCATTGAAAGCCCTGAGCATGTAGGAAGTCAAGACAATGTTGGAATTAGGGATCTTCAGGTGTCCTATAGCATTTGTAGTGATGATATTGATCAATGATACTGTATCGATCAGAACCTATTTGAATGGTATGTCATTTATTGATGCAATAATATGTAGAGGTGGGTCTGCTAAGGTAGTAGGAACTACCCTAGGGGAGGCTCCTACTGTGTGCTTGACATTGTCCACCAGGGTGACCTATTATGTGTACTATGTTATGGTTTGAGTACCCCCATGATCAAAAGTAGTGTATGTGCTATGTGGTCGCTTTGAAGCTTCCCCTGGTTCATTGGTGTGTCTAGTAGCTATGATATGCAAACTTACTGAAGAAGAATTTTTAGTAGCAATACTTATTGGAGTTGGTCTCGAGGGAACTCGATCCAACTCATCAGGTTTTTGGGTTCTCCACGGTTGATCCTATAGAGTCCCATTGGTACCAATGAGCTCATAATCCAAGGATACCCTCCCATATGTAGGGAGGATTTAGGATGTTCTGGGTCTATGACTGGATGTAACCCTAGTGTCTTACCCCTTAGTGGGTTGATCTATTCTGTGTATCATGTGAAGCTTGGGGTCTTGCAACCCCTACATACCTATGCAATTATGGAGGTCTTGGTATCCCCTCATGCCGATGTGATGATGGGGGCCTTGAAGCCTTTGCATGTCTATGCGACGAGGGAGGTCATGATGCCTCTACATGTCAATGTGAAGAGGGAGGTCATGATGCCTCTACTTTTCTATGTGATGACTAAGGCCTTGAGGTCTCCTCGTATATTTGTGATGAAGGAGGTCGTGATGCATCCATGTATTTGAGTGATGAGAGAGGCCATGAGGTCTCCTCATTTCTATGTGATGAAGAACTAAGATGTGGCTCTCTTACTGGGGTTTCTTGAGGAGTCCCCCAAAGGGTTGAGTTGTCACCCCTAAGACTTGTTGAACTTCATCCGATGATACTATGGGTGGGCGGCTCAACGCTAATGTGAATATGAGTGTGTGGAGCATCTATTTCTGGTTTGGCAGTGGACCGAGGGTGGTTGCTCTGAGTGTATACCATGGTGACTTATGAGTTATCTTCTTAGGTTAATTCCAAACCACATAATCAAAACAAATAGATGTTTATCTCATTTTAAGGATTTATGTATGTGTTCCCTAAATTATCTAGTGTGTTTTGATTTATTGGATATATAAGATAACTCTCATCATGTTTTGCATTTTTTTTGGATGGTATACTTAAATTGTTTAAGGGATTTCACCTATATACTCGTATAAGCCGAATATGGTGATGAAATCCATACTCGACGAGGTAGCATAGGTACTACCAACCGTCACCTTGCACCCCATGTGCAGCGATACACCCCTTAAGGAGGATTGTATGCTATTTTGTACGGTTAGGATAGTTCTTGGTTCAGCCTTGGCAACGGATGGGTCCTGATGATACTATTTTTCATGAGCCAACCAAGTGGTAATGACCTCCGCTGTTGGTCTCGATCAACAGGTTGGATGTGAGAGCCCAACGCAACTAATGTTAAATATATGACATGATGTGTGTGGGGTTATTTTTAACCTTGCATGTAAAAAAAATGTATCACCAAGAAAACATGATCTTTCCTATATGTTTAAGATAAAAGACGTTTTATTTCATAAAGATGTATGTATTCAGCTTATATGAACTTCATAGAATGCATCATATTTTATGAATTAATGGCCATTGGATGGGCCACATACAAGTAAACTAAACACACAGAAGCCTAGCATGCTAGAGACTAGGGTAGACCTTACAAGTAGAGGCCCATTGTTCCTAGAAGTGCCTAGAGAAAACTAAAGAAAAATCCTACGAAATATCAAATGCATTTTCCTTTATATTTTTCTAACTAAACTATGATTTCGCTTGCTGTTTCTGGAAATAAAAAGTTGCAAACAAAGAAAATAGAAAAATAGAGTATGGTACCAACCTTACATCCTCATATGATGATGAATTTCCTACCCTCTGTTGCACTTTTCTGCTGGCCGTTGTTGACTAGAGCGGCTGCTATTGGTTGTTGCTGGCCACTGACTACAGGAGCGGCTAAGAATTACTGGTTACTGTCGACCAGAGCGACCAAGACTTGCTGGTCACTATTGACCAGAGCGGCCAAAACTGCACATATAAAAACCCATGAATATCAATAAATCGGTTGAAAAATAAAACCTGGTGGGGTCCCACCCTGATCGCCATCTATGTGATCCTAGGGAGCACGCACCGCAACCCTACTTGCAATGAAATAATTGTTATATCAAATGGAAAAAAAAGGCACAAAGCAATATGTGTAACCCAAAAATAAAAATAACAAAGAAAGATCCTCTTTTTATTAATTTCAATAATTAATTCGATTACATATTTGTCCCTTTGAGGGATACCCAGTTTTTGATACAATCAGTTACAAGCAGGGCACATGGTGGATAAATCCTCTTGCAAAGAGGTGGTGTGATTATGGAGGCTTCTTGATGCCTCCTTCTCCTTCTCTCATCCAGGAGGGATCCCGTGCTCTGAATGTCTTGGACTGGTCCTGTAAACCTATAGATCTGCATACATGGAAACAACTGAGCACACTTAGTAGTCCGGGCTACCTCCTTGGATGAGGCTATTAGTGTCAAATATGATAAGGTAAACAAACATAATATGATTAAATGTAATGAAAATAATGAAAAATGTAGGCATATCTCAGGGAAACAATAATTTAAATGCATACAGTAAATCAAATTTATACTAGAAATAAATGCTGAAGCAGAAAGTAATCAAATATAATGCTAAAACAAAGAAACTAATGTCAAAACCCTAGGTTATGCCTACGGGCCACTGTCTAAGATAGTGATCGTAAAATAGACCTTCCTCCTTGTGATCCAAGGGCCGTAGCACCAGGTTATTTGCTCAAATTGATGTTCAAGGGTCACTAGATGTGTCAAATACACAAAATGATAGTGAATAATAATAGATGTGAATAGCCAGATATCACTTCGTTGCTCCTAAAGGGTACATAGAGTCACTCTCTAATATGATAGGGCTTCATTGCATACTCTAAAAATAATGGATCTATTTTGCTCTTTGTGGTAGAATCCACATGTAGACTTCCCTCTCTTCTAGATCTGAAACTTTGCTTCTTGGAGAAGCTTCAATCCAAATCTCATGCGATTGACCATTTCGGGTGGAAAACATCAGTCACAAAATGGCATTGAAGGGATAGTTAGGAGGAAATCAGGTAGTTCCTCACCAAAATTTGCTTGCAAAAAATACAAAGTGTAGTCATACTGCATGTTCTGGGCCCATATTCATGGCTAGACTATGCATGGTGCTAGCCGCTATCAGGTCCAGCGGTTAGGTATGGTTGTTATAGTCTTCAGTGTCTAGATGTGGCGGTCGCTCTGCTTGAGAGCGACCAAGCTTGGATGGGCTAGAAATGCCCTTTTTGAGTGGTTAGGATTACTGCTTGCTCTTGGAGAGATCCAAGAGGATTCATATGATCTACAAATGTGTCCATATGGGTAGTCTCCTAAACATGACACATTTTAGGTGTCTACAGGTTCCACCGCAACATCCGTGTTCACAACAACAATGACAGACACATCCTACATAGATGAGAGGCCAAACACGGGTTGGAGGTGGAATTTTTTTTTCATAGAGATCACAATCAACACGAAGTTCTGGGCTTGGGTTCTCATATTTTTCATTTCACACTTCTTCACAGGAACCAAAAGTTTCATCCATTGTATTGGATAATATCCAACTTGATGATGATTTTCAGTTGCAAGGTAACATTTTAGGATTTAAGGCAAAAAATGTGCTTCATGATCCACTGGGTCAAGCACAACAATAGGAAGCCCCTACACCTGAGTATAGATCTTTCCCAGCTCCTGAAGGAAATGACCCTCGTCCTCAAACTGAGGATGACATTGTTAATTTTTATGAGAATGTTTTAATGGTTGAAAAGACGAAAGCAACCCTAAAACAAATTGTGCTTCAATATTTGTAAGAAATGAAGGATTGGGAATATCGGGCCAAGATACTACTAAAGCAAATAAATACCTGATATAAAAATTATGCAAAAAGAGATTCAATTTATTCTTTGGTTTAGCATGAACTACAAAAGCTTAGCGGCCTGCTAAAGTAGGCCGCAACAGGAACAATGCATTCTAAAATTGTGTATGATGATGATGTTTTAAATATTGTTATCAGCAGGTTAGTGAATATTAATGCTGAAGCCCAAGATTTTTATAACCAATGGAATTATGATAAGAAAAAAGTTGCACTTGTTGAGTCTACCAGGGATGTGGCTGAGGTAAGAAAATGTTTATTTATGTTTTAATTTGCTTTTGCAGTTTATTTTTCATATTTCAATTTTCTTTAAAACAAGTAATAATTTTTTATATAACTATTTTGAATGATGTTTTTATTTTATTTTTTGCAATCAAATTTTAAAAACCTAAAAATGCAAGTTAATAGCATGCAACTTAATATCAATGCGAAAAAAAGATTTTTGCAAAATGCAATGGAAATGAAGAAAAAAATACATTTAAAAGTGGTCGATAGTAATTGTTTGTGAAGATATAGAAGGGAGAAGCTCCATGAATATCTGAATGTTGTACTACAACACCAGAAAGAAAAAGAAAAACTTCCAACAATACTCTAAGATCCAAACCAACAAGACAGTGCATTGTTGGGGAGTATTGTGAAAGTTCAAGAAAACCTAGTTAGACTTGGTGCACTACTGAAAGAAGGTGTCAAGTAAGGAAATAATTGAAAATAAGTCACTGTTGCAAGTTAATATGATGCAACTATCCTGAAATAAGATATTTTACAATGTAAATAAGTTTTGAAATTGACTGTAGTCAACAATTTTGTACACTGTATTATATTTCCAATCGTATCAATGAAAACTATATTTTGAAAATTTGTGTCTTCAGTCATTCAAAGGTTTTTTGCATTCATAATTTTGTGTTGCTTTTCTAGTATTACTCACTAGTATAATTTACCATTTTCATCTCAAACAACAAAATAATATTTTTGGTGATCAAAATTCATATATTAATTATACAATACCAATACTATGATATAAAATATAAGACAATAATTTATCAAGGCAGTTGAAACAATATGATATAAAATATACAATATTTAAAAGTGCAATGTGATATAAAATGTACAATTTTTAAAAGCATAATGTGATATAAAACATACAAATTTTAAAAGCATTATGTGATGTAAAATATACAATTTATGAAAAAGTAAATTTTTGAAATCTTGTACATCTGAAACAACATTGTAAAATCTGGAATGAATAGTTGTGAAATATGGAATGAATAGTTCTCAACTTGTGAAACAACATTGTGAAATATGGAATGAACAGTTCTCAACTTGTGAAACAAATATTCAACATAGCACATTTCAAAACAAATATTGTGAAATATGATAACAAAGAAAGTCAAATGTTACATTGTTGTGAAATACTCGAAAAATCAGAATTTAGGTAGCTAAAACGAATAATTTTCAACTTATCCAGAATCAATCTATGAAGCCACCATTTGATCATTAAAAGCATCATTATCCTCCTTATCGGTCATATTCATGATACCCCTTCTTTCTGCAATTGAATTCTAGTATGCTAATGCTCTGTCATATGGAAATTTGTCCAACTGATATGATGACACATAAATTATTAAACAATTTTCTATATTTTTGTTCAACTTGTTACGAAACTTATATTTAACAAAAGATAGTGCACTAAAAACCCTCTCATCTTCCACATATCCCAAAATTATTGTTTGACATAATTTATATAAACAAAAGTATTCACTAATCGTATCTTGTAAGATACTACTTGGATAAAACTTTTACCACAAACGTGTAATGGAACTAGTCTCATTGATATCACTCAAAAGTGACGCTTGATGAACTATTGTTCTTCCAAAATGTTGTGACTATTGTATTAAAATATCTTTGTTGAGTATACCTTTTATTTCAACACCATTGACTTCCACACTTTTATTAAAATTCTCAATAAAGTTACCCATATATTTAATAAACAACTCTTGTGTAGATTTTTTATCATTGCAAGAACCCCAAAACAAAGGGTTAACAACATCCATAGCCTCAAGCAACTCATGTCTTTGAAATCAATATCTTATATCTTTTGTCAATGATTTTGCTATGTTGAACAATTTTTTCTTTGTATTGTGTAAAACAACTTCATATCTATTGCGTGTTACACAAAATTTTTCAACATCATCAGTAACTATACTTGATTGTCTTTCATAACAATATAGAGGTATCATATTTTCATGAAAAATTATACAAAGATTATCATTAATGTCAAACTTCAAAAAACAATTTGCATATTTCACATTTGTCAATGTTTTCAAACTTTCAAACAAGGGATCTGTAAAATATAGTTTAGACACATATAACCTATTAATAATAACACATATTTGCTTTCTCATCTTCATGAAATCAATGATATATATGGATCTCTCTTGTGCAAGTTTAGTCAATCTGTTCATTTATTGTAACATTAGAAGAATACCACATAATGTTAAAAGAGTTTCCAAGTTAATAAAACGGAACAATATATAGTTTGCCTTATCAATTGCCCTACTATTTGTGTACATAAATCCTATTAAAGATTTATATTCTGTAAAAAATCTGAGTGCAAGTTGGTACAATGAAATCCACCTTATATCCACATCTTTCAACATTTTTTTTCCTTCTATAACTCCTAGTGCAAACTGTTGAAACTTTGCAAACCTTTTAGAATTGCAAGAAAAATAAGAATGTATTTC
This sequence comes from Wollemia nobilis, assembly GCA_028583015.1. Classification (NCBI taxonomy): domain Eukaryota; kingdom Viridiplantae; phylum Streptophyta; class Pinopsida; order Araucariales; family Araucariaceae; genus Wollemia; species Wollemia nobilis. The sequence goes on from JAQPPZ010001028.1 coordinate 9,214,562, forward strand.
ACGAATGAGGTCTTCCACTCTAGCAAAATTTTCAAAAATGCTCATGATTTTATATGCAAGATTCACTCTATGAGCCATGCAATGAATGGGTATAATATATGGGGCAACTAAGGTTTGGAGTCGAACACACAGACCATTCTTGTACCCTTGCATTATAGTAGCACCATCAGATCCAATGCAAATTAACTTTATGGCTATGCCAATATCATTCATTCCCGCAATTTCCTTTAAACTGGTCAAAATAATATTATAGATGTTTTTTGCATTTGAACTTTCCACCATATTATGTAATATTAGCAAACTAGGCTTCCTCACATGATTTTGAAATGTGTACACATCAATACAAATACAGGACGTGTTGTCCACAACTGTCACCTCATCAATAGAAAGTGAAATAAATCTAGAAAGTTTTACTTTCTCCCTCAAGTTCTCTTCAACTAAATATAGACATTTTACCATTTCCCAACCACTTTGATCTGACCAATGGGAACTAGGAAGGTTTTGTGCATCTACTAGTTCATAAAGTTTCTTATAATCAATAAAATTAGACATGGGTCTATCCTTTTTGAGAATACTAAATACAACATCAATATGCAAAATTTTTGAAGTTAAATGGTCTTCTGCATTTTATGAAATTGGGTTTCAATCATTCCACCTTTCTCAACAAGGGATTGTTGTTGCTTTAATTTATTCTCACAATCTGTTGCATATCTGACATACATACATTCTGATGCATCCTTCCACCTAACATATTTTGTAATTTTACCATCACTTCCTATAAATTTTACATATACTTTTCCAACATGTTTTTCTATTGTATATTTCTTAGTTTGCAGCCTGCGATCCTTACCTAGTTTTCAACTACAAATTTTGCATCTGCATTATTTTTTATTGACTTGAAATTATACAGTCAAGACCGCCTCAATCCAAGGAAATTATTTTACCCATTCATTATTAAATGATATTTCAATAATCTAGTTAGAATTTGTATTTCTCTTTTTAGAATTTTTGCTTGAAGATTCATAAGAAGTTTATAGTATATTTGATTTATTGCTTTCATTTTCAACTTGCATATCTTGGTCAGGAATATCTTCAAGTGATTGTTGGATGTCATTGGTAAGAGATTTTTCTTTAGAAGGCATATATTGGTGAGGAATATCTTCAAGTGAATGTTTTTAGGGTCAACAGTGTATTCTGCATAGTAGCATACAATAATATTCTTTACCATTTTTGGATTTTAAAAAACTAACTTACAAACAGAAAAAAAAATCATATTGAAAATAATTACAAAATATAATGACAACTAACTATTTGAAGAAGAAAGCAGTATTGAAAATAATTACAAAATATACAACTAACTATTTATAAGTCAAAAATCATTTGTACCTCAAATTTGTACGGATGTCGATGGCTTGTTTGTTTTCGATGTATGGCTAAAATATTTGAGGATACTCTTTTCAGTAGAAGATTTGGTCCCCTTATTTCCATTGTCGGTGGGTGATATTTTACTTGTAAAGAAAGTGTTTTTCATTTTAGAAAAGTAATAAAATGTTAAAGATATGTTACTTGCTCTTAAGCATCAAGATAATATTATAATTAGAATAAATAGATGGTTAGTTGCTTGAAAATAAATACCTATTTCCTACCATGTTTTATTGTAAATTTGTTAGTGTATACCACTACTACGTTTTTTGGTGATAACACTTGTAATTGATAAGAGCACAAAAATATGCAATATACAAATTCAAATTAAATTCAGAAAATAAGTTCTCTATGCAAAAAATAACTAGAGATACATATATGGAATATCATATTATAGTACAAAAAAATAGCTGAAGGAAACATGCAATAGTAGAAAAATAGAGCATTGACATACTATAGTACAGAAAAATAGCAGAAAAATAGAGCATTGACATATTTTCAATAAATGATAGAAAAATAGCAGAAGAAAAACTTGCAATTAGCTGACAGAAAAAAAATATTATTACTATAAGTGCTTCAACTTATATTCAGAATGTCTTAAGAGAAATAAAGAACCTAATACAAAATGCAATTCGACAATCAATCCTGGTGTAGAAAAGGGTTCATAAATTGTCCTTGTAGAAATCAAAGTCCAATTTTAGCCTTGTGCAAATCGGGATCTGATGTCGACCTTGTGCAAATCGAGATCATATGTTAGCCTTGTGTAAATCAAAGTTTGATGTTGGCATTGTGCAAAATGGGTTTCGATGTTCGGACTGGTGGAGAACGAGATCCGATGTTCGACCTTGTGCAAAACTGGATCCGATTTGATATAATGATATTTTGCAGAATATGGTCCAGATTGTTGTAAAATAGGGTTCGAAATGTTGCAGAATTGGGTTTGGTATATTGTGAAATTGGGTCCAGTATAATTCTTAATAGGGTCTGGATATTGAGCTTCTCCAGAATAGGGTCCAAATATCGGTCTATTGTAAAACTGAGTTTGGATATCAGTCTATTGTAGAACTGAGTTCGGTCTGCTATAAAAAAGAGTCTGGATATCAGTTTGTTACAAAATTGGGTCTGATCTACTGCAAAATAGGGTTCGAATATCGGTCTTCTCCAAAATAAGGTTTGAATATCGGTTTGTTGTAGAACTGGTTCTTGTCTGCTACAGAACAGGGTCCGATCTGCTACAGAATAGGGTCTGAATATCGATCTATTGCAAAAATGGATCTGAATATTGGTCTATTGCAGAACTGGGTCTGGTCTATTGTAGAACATAATCTGGATATCGATCTAATGTAGATCAAGGTTTAATTTGGGCTTGTGTAGAGTTTTGTTTCAAATCAACTTGTTTTTGCACACAATCAAAGTTTGGTGGAATTATTGATTCTATAATAGTTTGAATGTTTTAAGTGGAAAAGTATCACTGGCATGTTAGTTATATATAGTGGTATACTTGGCAAACTTGGTGGGATAATTTTAAAATTTTAAAAATTTTGGGTGAAAAGTGTCCTCATTCTAGCAAAAAATGATGGTGAAGTTTTATAAAAATCCGTAATACTATTATCAACGGATGACGAAATGACACCTTAAATTTTTTTTTGAAAATTTTGGGTGAAAGGACTGACCTCCGGGACCCCAAACTCACCAATTTGAGTTTTTGAAAATGCAAATATTAGCCCAAATGGTAAATATTCATTGATGTGCATAACCCTGGTACAAAATAATTACCCCTAAGAGGACTTAGATATGCCATCAGGTGTTGCTATGATACAATATGTGATACAAAATAGTCATGCACAAGGGGAATTTAGGTATGCCATAAGGCATTTCTATGATAAAAGATATGATACAAAAATGTACCCATAAATAAATATCTATGAGGAGTTCTACTATACCATATAGATAGTAGTATTACCTCAAGATAAATGTCTTTGATGACTTCTACTATGCCATGAAAGCAATAGAATTACCCCAAGATAAATGTATGTGAGAACTTCAACTATACCATAAAGTTGGTAGACTTGACCCAAGGCAAATATTTGTGAGGACTTTTGCTGTGTCATAAAGGTAATAGACTTACCCTAAATGTTTATGAGGACTTTATTGTGCCATAAATATGATATCATTGTTCAGATAAATGTATATGAGGAATTTTTCTATGCCATAAAGGTGGTAGCCTTACCCCAAGTCAAATGTCTATAAGAATTTTTGCTTTTTCATAAAGGTAGTAGATATTCCATGAAAGGTATTTGATGTGTCATAAAGGTGATGAATATGCTAAATGGCATTGGATGTGCCATAAAGACAAAACATGTTCCAAATAGTATTGTATTTTAGGATTGGTTGTTGATATGATATGAAATTTCCCTCAACTAGTATATAGTGAGGGAAGGCAATTCATTAAGGTGAGATTCATATTGCACCTATGACTATATGTGCTTGAATAGTTTTGATGATCCTACATAGGTTGTCAAAACATCACATTGAGGCTATCATACATTTTTCATGAGTCCAAAATCAATATAATTTATCTATGAAGATTTTATCATAATGATAAACTATGATTGTCAAAAATTGGTAAATATGGATGAAATTATACCAATCATGATAGAAATTTTGTATTATAGTTGCATGAGGGCGTTAAGAATTATGTGAGTCGAGTTTCTAGATGTTCTATGTAGAATAAAACATCATATTTTTACATTTGATAGGGCATATAGAATCTTGGGAATCACAATTATTATGATCTCCTTTTGGGTACATGGATTAAAGTTGGTAGTAATTTTAGGAAGGATTACATCGCTAAAATTTCTAGACATACTATCAATTGCAAAAGATAACTATTTTATCTTTATACCTATGATAGAGCATCTAGAAACTTAGATGTTATAATTACTATGACCCTTATGGATAAGAGGATTGAAATTGAGAAGGAAAATGTATCACGATAAAAAATTATGAATATCATAGTATTCATCATGTGGTAGGACTTTTAAGAATTAGGAAGATGATTGTGATCCTAAATTCAAGCTAAAATATGTTTGAGGATACATTTTAAGAAATAAAAGGTAAGCAATATTTTAATGGATATATTACATTATTTGGTACATGTTAAGCACCCCCATGGTATATTTGTAACTATTATATTAGGGAGTGATTTATTAAATTAGGAATATTGAGGTATATTTCCTCTAAAGTATGTGTTAATGTGTGAAAATATTCCAAGTGTCATGTAATAAAGTGTGCAAGTGGAGTGTGTAAAGTTTCATGTAAGTCAAGAGTCATAGAATTAGGTTTCAAATATACAAGTGAAGAGTCACATGATATATGGCAAGATGTAAAGTGAAGAGACATGAGAGTTTTGTCATATGTGAGGAATAGGAAAGGATGCATCTCCTAGATGTGTGAGGAGAGCAATAGTCAAGTATTGAAGAGTCATATTCTAAGGTTATATTATGGAGGTAAAGCTCCATGCATTGTAATACAATTTGATTTCATGTAACTCAAACTTACTCTATGAATAATATTTTAGTTATTTATTATTATAAAATATCTTGTCATTCTATGAATGATATATATTGATATTGGCTAGATAGTTGTATGATTGAATATTGTGATTTATATCAGACCTTGAGAAAGTGGACTTTAATATAGCTAAAAACCCATCAATGGTATCAAAGCTACACTTTGGTCAAATTATGATTTGAAGATTTGTAGAGGAAGTTTGAAAGTGATTCATTTGAAAAGAAAAACAAAGTTGGTAGATCAAATTGATTGAAATATTTTTGATTATTGAATAAGGATGTTGGATATGAGGTATTTGGGATAAATTCCAGTGTGAAAGTTTGTATTTGTTCTTGTGACCAGATAACATAAGATTATTATCCTGACATAGAGATAAGGAGCCATATAAGAAGCACTCATGAAGGCATATAGATATTCAAGGAGATAGAATAATCCCTCATGAAGATGAACAATAAAGGAGCTAGAGAAGAAGCCCTCATAAATATGGAGAACCAATGAGACAGAGTGTAAGCCCTCATGAAGAAAAACAAAGAGCTAAGGAGTCAAAGAAAATAAATTTAGATAGTGCTTTGGAAGAACATGATAAGCCTAAGAAGAATGTGATAAGACTAAGAAGAATATGACAAGCCTAAGAAGAATGACTTTATGGATAAGTATATTGTAGGCGTACTAGATATTCCACTAAGCAAGGAGGGTGCATATTCAAATTGGATGATTCAATGAACTCAGAGAGTTTTGAGAAAGTATAGTGAAGCAGATAATCCAAAGTGGTAATGTCTCTAAAGACATTTAGATTTAAAAATTCCAAAGGTTGGAATTGCATGGATACATGACACAAAAGTTGACGTGACGTGGAGTAAAAAAAAGTGATAAAATTACATGATAAAAATAAAGGTATTTTTTGACTACACATTAATTTATTAAGCTTGGAATTATAAGGTTGAAAATAATTTAATTTTATAAATTTTTTGAATTTGAATAAAGAATGAATTGATAGGAATTATAAGGGAAAAAATTATTTTTTGAATTGAAATTAAATTTGGGAGTTATAAGTGATTTGAGAATTTGAAATTGAGAGATATAAGAAGATAATTTGAATGAATTTGATGATTGAAGGAATAGATGAATATTGAATGATTGATTGCTTATGAAATTTTTGGAAATTAAAATTGAAATTTTAAATTGAATTTAGGAGATATAAGGAAAATTGAAATTGGAAAGTTGACTGATTATTTTGAGAAATTTGAAGATTGAATATTGATATGAAATGATTTGAAGATTGAGAAGAATTTAAAATTTATTTTTTGAAGAAATTATTGATTGAAGTTTTAAAATTATTTAATTGAATTTGGGAGAATAAGGTATTCAACATAAAAATAACTAATTAAAAAAAAAAAACATTTTTCTGAAAATAATCATGGATGGAAGACAAATGAATGGTTCACAAAGATCATGCAATTTTAAAGGACCAAATACTATGAGAATAAATTTTAGAATCAAATATTTGATCAAAGGTATGAAACGATATTACATGAAATTTATCAAAATATGGAAAAAGAAAAGAGACACATGGTATGTAGATTTAGGTGCCAATCATCACATGACTAGGAGTTTTCATTGGTTTGATTCATTGGAAGTCTGACTAAATATTCCATTGGAAATAGCATATGATAAAATTTATCATGTGCAAGGATCCAAAAAATTTATACCTAGCTTGCCATATTCAGATTTCATGCTAGATGATGTATTGTATGTTCTAGGATTATCAAATAACCTTATATTAGTATATAAATTGGTTGAGAGAGGTAGAACAATGTAATTCAATATAATAATGGAAACATAAAATGTGTCATCAAGAAATAAAACAAAATTGAAGCTATGGGTTCCATCAAGGATGGAATATTTGCTTTAGATACAATGGGATTATCATAGGAAATTTTAAACCATATTTTACCTCAATAAAAAATTAATGATGAATTGTTTGATTTATCCAAAAGACAAGGAACGTGACAATGGATTAGGCATAGTGCAAGATTATTAAGCAGGGTCAATAGACAAAGTTCATGGATGGACACAACGCAAAATATGAAGATATATTGAAGACTAAAAGTCTTCAAACCAAATAATGTAATACAAGGGGGCATTGGAGATATTAAATTATTTGGTAAATATTAAAGTACCCCCATGGTACATTTGTATATTTGTAAATATTAGATTAGGGAGTGTGAGTTATATTTCTTCTAAAGTATGCGTTAATATGTGAAAAGGGTCCAAATGTCATGTACTAAAATGTGCAAGTGTATAAAATGTTAGAGCGTGCAAAGTGTAATGTAAGTAAGTCAAGAGTCATAGAATTGGGTGTCAAATATACAAACAAAGAGTCACATGATATGTGGCAAGATGTAAAATGAAGAGACATGAGAGTTTTGTCATATGTGAGGAATAAAAAAGATGCATCTCATGAATATGTGAGGAAAGCAATAGTCAAGTATTGAAGAGTCATATTCTATGGTTATATTTTGGAGGTAAAGCTCCACGCATTGTAATACAATTTGATCTCATGTACCTCAAACTTGTTCTATGAATAATCTTTAAGTTATTTCTTACTATGAAATATTGTTGTTATTCTATTGATAATATTCATTTATATTGACCAAATAGTTGTATGCTTGAATATTATGATAGATCTTGAGAAAGTGGACCTGTGATATAATCTATCTAAAATCCATCATATTTTTGCATCTTAAAATTTATACAAAAAACAATGTGATTGAGAAATTATTTCTCAGCTTGTCTTGCTCCTAAAATCCAACAAATTGATTGTTTTATCCTAGGTGCAAAACAAGTTGGAAAAAAGGATGAATATCTCACATAGATCGAGATGTGAGTGAATACATATCCAAAGAGATAATGGCAATAATTTTTCTACAATTAGTATTTATAAAATCTTGGTGTATTCATCATGCAACAACAAATAGTGATGAGAGTGATATCCTTGCAATTATGATAATTTGGATTTAATGTGTGTTCTATTTTCATTTTGATGCAAACTAAAAAGAGTAAAAGTCCCAACAAGAGATGGAATTTTTCATGTTTTAGAATATTTTAGGGATTTATGATGATGAAGAGTCATTAGAGTTGAACATGAGCGATGTATGATGACGAAGACTTGTTAGAATGTCAATAGTCTAGATTTCTAAGCCTATTAATTTTGATTATTTGGACCTAACAAAAGAAACATATTTTTTTGTCCTTTTTAAGTGGAAATAAACAAGATTGATGGGATGGGAAGGTAGGATGTTGAGATAGATCATTATGAAATCTAATTGGAATTATTTTTTAGTAAAGTGATAAAATAACTAATCCTAACTAACATCATCCTTTTCTAATGAGCAGGCCAAAATTGGTGAATAATGGTGTGAGTTATGGTATGGAGATGTGAGATAAAGTTGAGTATGATATGCCTTAGGATACATCAACCTTGAAGCTTTCATATCATGAGGATATATTATTCATAAAATTTTCCATCTTATGTATAAATCTGCAAGGTTGATTGGTTCATAGGATTGGAGATAGTATGAGTGGAAATGACATTATATTCCTTGCAAATGGAAAAAGAAAGGCCCATCATAAGTAGGATTATACTTTGTCCATGAGTTGATATGGGATGTAAACTTTAATTATAGATCAAAGGATGTAAAAGAATGCTATGTTTAATTTACCTACTCATTATCTTGATATATTATACATATGTATCTCGATCCCTTATATTTTACTTCAATACAAGGCAACAAGGATCACCTATTGGAAAATATGCCTAAAAATATCATAGGCAAATATTTCTAGGATAAAAAATAATCACACAAAGTCACACAAGTATTTCATGATAAAAAACTTCTCTAGTACATTTATAAATAAATTTTTTCACATTCATCTGGTTACATTACTCAGTTACATAACATGCAACTTTGTCTCTAATATATAACTTAAAAATTATTCAATACTCCTAAATATTTCTCTCCTTAAATTCTTGGGAGATGCAACCTTTCACATGCATCATATTATGAAAAACTTATCATAATTGTATAACCTTCTACTTCACATCTTGACACATCTCACATGAATCTTCACTTCCACACTTGACACCTATCACTTATGACTCTTCACTTGCACACTCATAACTCAGAATTACACACTTGACACCTCACATTGTATAGTTGACACCTTTCACACTTTACTACATAGCACATAAACACTATTTACATCTTGACACATACTTTTGACACACACACTTCCTAATCTAAATATTTACAATAGTACTCCATGGTGCTTAATGGTACCAAATAATGTAATACCTCTAACACCCCCTGTATTACATTATTTGCTGTGAAGGATTTTGCCTTTAATATTCAACTTTCGTCTTTGTCATGTCTTTATCGTATGATTCTACTACTGGTATTAAAGCTACATTTATGGTTACCCTGATTATTTCCATAATAGCTTTTGCAATGGTTTATTTGCAAATTTCATCTAATGCCATCATTAACATGTCTTTCATAGTGATCCATTCATGAACATTATTTCCTTTGTACCAAAATTTTTTCTGGGAATGATTATGGCTCCCACAATTTTTACAATGAATAAGATCCCAACAATATTCAACTTTATGTCCATATTTATTACAAAATTTACATTTGTAATTTCCTTTTCCATATTTTGTATGGACTTTTATAGGAACATAAAATCTATTTCTTGATTTTGCAACTTTCCTTGATATCTTAAATGCCATTGTTGTATTGCAATATGATTTACCTTCATTAAAGTTGTTAGAATCTTCAAAATAATCATTTATGCATTGTTTGAGTATAAAAAAAACTCTATTTTAGGCTTCTCTTTGAATAGATTGTATATTTTCTGCTAGTCCATGTTGACTATCCTTTGATGATGCATATTGAATATTAGTATTTATTTTTCTAGTTGGTATTCTTAATTTTCTTTTAATGTCAAAAAATATTTCTATTTCTTTTGATGTTGATTTCCTTATAACTCCCATATATATATATATATATATATATTTGAATTTACATGGTGGAATCGGTAGCCATCACGAATTCGGGAAGATTGTCCAGCTTTTATGGTTACCATAATATTCTGTGTTGTTCACCCCAAAATATGCCACATAGTTCTTCCCACAGTTCGCCCCTATAACCACCATGCCACAATCATTTTTAAATTTTTTGTCGCTAAAAGCACCAGGAAAGGGATAAGCATTCAGTTCGACAAGGCCTAAGATTTAAACCTTGGACCTCTACCCCACTTATGAAGTTTGTTGAACCAATTGATCTACACCTCAGACCTTATAACTCCCAAATATTAATTTCAAATTATTTTCTTCTTTTAAAAAATCTAAAATTCAATTTTCAATTTCCTCTTATGTCTCCCTAACAATCAATATTCAAATCTTAATTCACCATTCATTCAAATTCAATTTCATTTTTCTATTCCAGACCCAATGTTCAATTAATCAAACTTTAAAAACTCATTTCCATTTTCATTTCCTTTCATTTAATCAAATTCAATTATTATGTCTCCTAAATTCACAAATTCTCTTTAAAATTTCAATTTGACCCAAGCCCAATTAAGTCAAACTTTAATTCAAATTTCAAACATTTAGTTTCCTTATTATTATTATTATTTCCTTATATCTCCCAAAAATAGAAACTAACTCAAGTATGCTTGTAAAAATGTGCTCAATCTAGAAATAATCACGCAATTAAGGAATAATTTATACCTTTGGCACTCACCTTTAATTTTTTTGTGCACACATGGTAACTTGTCTAGGCAATGTTTCAGTCAACTCAAGCATTTCTTTTGATATATCCATATTGTCTTCCTTTGTAGGCACTGGTGCAACATGTGTTACTTCTTCCTTTATAAATTGAATATGCTCATACTTTCTCCTCTTTGACTTAGGTAATATTCCTCCTTCTAGCTTAGGCACTTTAACATAGGTGCTCTCGCTCTTCTTGATGCAGTTCTTCCAACTTGGGCACTTTAGTCAACGTATCTCTATCTCTGATTTATAGCAGTATATAATTCTCCTTGGATTTTAATTATAGATAAATCCACCTCCAAAGATTTTGTCTCCTTAAAGTTTAGTTGAATTTCTTCTTGCATCATATTTTTCTTTATGAATGAGTTTTATTTGAAAATGGTATTATTGCAAGAAAAGAATGCTAACCTCTTTAAGTATCTTATTTTCAAATAGTTAAAAAGAATTCATGTTAATTGATAAAGTTACAATGGATGTCAAGGAAAGAAGTTTGTGACTTTATAAAGATAAAGAAATGGATTTATTTTATTATTATTATCATTATGTAAAAATAAATATAATGAATGTTGTAGAATTCAAAAACTACTTTGAAAAAGGAATCCAAAGGACATAAGTGGAGAGTTACATTTTAAAGTAAGAGTTGGAACTTATCAACTAGAAGAAAACTTCAATTTTAATGAGGAAATATGTTGGGGGGATCCTTGCTTGACCATATCTTGCGGTTGGTCGAACATTTTTATTTATGGTAAGTGAGTGGTGAAATAAAGGGGGTTTGTTAAGTGAGCGCAAACTGGATATCTCATCAACAAAGTGGGATTATGGAAAGATAGAAAAAATAAGGAGGAAGAATCTTTGGTGGGAGAGGAGTCAAAGGAGAGCAAGGAATGAAAGCGAAATAGCATAGAAGACGAGCTTAGAAGATACAAAATAAAACAAGGTTCTTTTGGAAATTTTTTTGTTTGCTTTCATGGTTTGGTTTTGCTATTTACTACATCATTTTGGTAAAAGAAGAATTAAATGGTCTTCAAAACATATAATATTGTGTATTGATGTGTCTTTGTTTTAAAACAGTGAATTTGGATGGTAGAAAACTAGTTTGAGTTGAAACGTTATAGTGAAAAGAGAAGTTAGAAGTAAAACAAAAACTTGAGGGGGTGTTTGAATAAGGTTTTTGTGGAAATTAGTTGGTACAAATATGAAGTAGAGTTGAAATGTTGCTCAATGTTTATATGGTTTAGTAGAACCATCCTATTTGTGAAACTTCTCTTTAATACGGTGAATGATGCTAGTACATTGAGATGTTGAGCATCCAAATTTAGAGATAAACGTACAAGCTAGTGGAAGAATGGTTATCCTTTTGAAATTAGTGGTAATCGATGACCTGAGAACATATAGGAATGTGTCACAGTAGGGAAAGAAACCATACTATGCATGGTTGTGCAGACGGACTGTGATTGCTGTCATATTTGTGATTATTATGTGTGTGAAAGAGATGTTATATCATGCTTAGTGAATGAATTAAAAAAAATTGTGAAAGTTTATTCGGTAGCGAACTTAATATTTGCTGTTGTGATTGAATAATGTGGTAAGGATAGAATAATTTCCATTCTTCGAAGAACACGTATTCAATGGTTTTGATGTTTTGAATTGTTGTTATACATTTTCTTGTCTGAGAAAAGGAAAGGAGATTTATGTCTCGATCTGAATAAAGGAATCAATATTTGATTTTGAGTTAAAGCATTATCAGTTACTTCTGTAGTATTAAAACAATGTGATTGAGATCAATGTATAGAACAATTAGCAAATAAATCATTTTCTATGAATGTGTTGTTCTTGGAAATAGAATGAATTAGTAATTGTTAATGTATTCTATTAAGACTATATCCAGGAAAGGATACTATGAATGGGTAGTTGAAACTATACTACTAGCCAAGTGATTTGCTAAATACATAAAATGGAGTCATCTCTGATCCCCATCGAAAGGCAATCCTTCTCGGTGGTTAGTGATGATGTGTTGGAGAAGGAAAGATATCTTCAAGTTGGCCAAAAATTATGGAGTGGTTATCGGATATGGAGCTCCTGAATGTGCAAAAGATCCTTTGAGCTAGATTATGGGTTTTGTATGAGAAACATCAACCTTGATGAACAATGGATGAAAGATCATTATCGGATTGTGCCCAAGTCAAAATATGTGTAGTGAGCACTTACTTAGTGGTATAAGAACTCAAGTGAAGATGATGTTTAATGAAATACTGTGTTGTCAACTTGATTTAACTTTTAAAGAAATTGATTTGTATTTATGTCATCATGTAGAGACGTCTTTCAATGTAAATTGTTGATTATTCCAATGTATTTATTTGAACAGAGTTAAGTTGAGTTTTCATTTCTGAATCTCATGTCAAATTGGGTTGATTTATTCCTTTGGTAGATAAGAGTATTGGGTTATTTCCTTTTTTACTAGATCACTTAATTTTTTAGATTTGTGGAAGATCTTATCTTTGTACTGATTAAGGTGGTATATAGTGCAATGTGTATTATTGGTTGGATCAATGTATGAACGTTGAAAGTTATAGATCTTCTTGTATTATAGTTGTTTCCATTGGAAATTATGGATAGAGTTAATGCTTCATAATGGATGTTACGGCAATGGTTACTTCTATGGTTAAGTGTAACCATATTTTAGCTTAAGGATAGATACTTAAGATACTAGGGTTTTTATTAGAGGTTTCCTCTAGATGGTATACAAGTATTAGATACAATCTTAATTTAAAAAAGAGCTCAAGATTTAAAAACTAACTATCTAATATATGTGAGTAGTAGTCAACACCCATCGTGCTAAGTGCACTCACACAAAAAGACTTGTGTGAGGAGCAAAGATTAGTTTGATTCTTTCTATGGATTGAAAGAAAATTTAAGCTAGCTCATTTGGCCAATGAGACTGGTAGTTTAATAGGGTGTGACACCTAGTACTCTTACATTAAATAAATTGTGTAAGAAGTAGTGATAGGTGTAAGGAATCCTTGTTGTTAAATAATTATATTAAATGGATGTATATATAAACAAAGGTTGGAATTTGAAAAGTATTGGGTAATGACATTTACAATAGTACTCCATGGTACTCAATGGTACCAAATAATGTAATAACTCTAACATCACCAACACACAAGATTTAAAAATTGGCTCTTGAAATATATTTTAGTGACCTAAGGAGATGGGAATAGAATTGATGTGGACAAATTTGCATCAAAATCCTAGTAAAATGGGAAAAATAAATTAATCTTAATAGGAATCATGTGATATGCTTATCCTTGTGGATTATATTAACAATCAAACAAGGATCCATTCACATGAGTCACCTAGTGAAGGAAAAAAATCTAAATCTAACTAGAATCATCTTATGTATATAATTGTGGGTCCCTTGTTATTAGTTTAGCTATAAAAATCTAACAAAAGGAAAACAAACAATGACAAATAACATGCATAATAGATAAATTATTTTTATTGCTAATATGATTTGACTTGAACAACAAAAGCAATCACTATTAATAGGCATACAACTACACATGAAGAGTAAAAAAGAAGTGAAATTTAAGCATAATAATTTTAGAAGCATCATGTTCATGGGTTCTTTAAGTTACTTATCATCAAGCATGGTGAGTTGGTATGTGCCTAAGCCATACTTGGAAATGATGATGTATGGACCTAGTCAATTGGGCTTAAATTTTTCCTTGAGCTGAAAGCATTGGTATTCTTTTGGTTCTCCTTGAGAGAAAAATTATTAACTTCAAATAACTAGAGTCTTACCTTATTATCATAGTCTTATTTGAGCCTTTATTTATAGAACTACAAGTTCTTTAGGCATGAATCTACTTCTCATCAAGTAGCTCCAATTGACTAAGTAGGTGAGATGATCCTCATCTTACATAAGAGCATCCTACAAAGGAATTTATAAAGGATGGGACCTCAAGTTCAAAGTGGAAGATAGCCTTAGTATCATAGACCAAGGCATAAGGTGTCATGCTAGTCGGGGTTATAACACTTATGCATTATGCCCAAAGGGCTAAGTACAACTAAAGATGCTGGTATCATTCTATCTAACTAACTAGGATTTTGATAAGGACTTTATTGGAGGCTTTAGTTTGACCATTTCCTTTATGATAGTAGGGTGTGGACCATTTGTTCTATATGTGATACTTTGCACAAATATTTTAAATATCCTTATTTTTGAAAGTTGTGGAATTATCCAAAATAATGATAGAAGGGATGCTATAACAACAAATTATTTGGTTTTGGATGAATTTGGAGACTTGGATTATTATCATCCATCACTTGCACTTATAATTTGATGTTTATACACTAAAATTAGTAGTTTTTGAATACGATTAAATACTATGTTTAAATAATTTTTTTTTGAAAACATATTTTTTTGATTAGTTGGATGAAAGGATTTTTGAAAGGACCTCCAAACCTTATAACAAAAAGAAGCTAATATCCAACCACTAGGAGACTAAGGAAACTTCAAACATTAAATCCAACCAACCCTTGGACACAAATACCTACACCTAGACCAACATATACTAGCAAAATAGACCTAGAAACATAAGCCAAGAAGAGGCAAAAGTTAGGCATGCAGGCCCACATGGATTAAAAAAGACAAAAATTGGGCACGCAGGCTCAAAAAAAACATTCAAAAAGCAAAATCCAATGGGGAGGGTTCCAACCACCCACTCTAAGTATTCTGACTCAAGTTTAACCTTTTCATGAATTCATTGTCCGATGATCTAAGGCCATATGGAAAATTACCTCTCCAAATGTGAAGATTTTGTTGTGTAAGACCTTGATTAGCCAGGAAGTCTGCAACTTTTTTACCTTGCTTGAATCAATGCTTGAATTAGACTTATACATTTTGAATCCTTCTCTTGGCTTCAATTATAAAATTTACAATAGTCCAGGAGGGATTTTGGTAGCCATTAATCATGTTGATAACATTGAGTGAATCTCCTTCTATGATTAGTTTCCTACAATTCACCAAGTTCAGTTGGGAAACACCCTAAAATAATGCCCGAGCTTTAGCGAAATGGCTGGTTTGATGACCCAAGTTTTCAGCAATGGCAAGAAGGATTTTGCTTTTCGAGTTTCTAAACAAACCACCTACACTCGTTCGACCCGAGTTCCCTTTAGAAGCTCCGTCAAAGTTGAATTTTAGCCAACCCAATGGAGGGGGTTTCCAAATCATGTGACCCCTATCCTAAATCACCCTAATCACTATATTCTAAGGCTGAGTTAAAAAACCCAATGATATCTCCAAACCGATATCCCCTTCACAAGTTATTGAATCCAATTTTAAAGCTTTCACATTTTCCACTGTATCTGCAATGGCCCTCGAGGAGACCAATGACTCAAGATAGCAAATAATTTTAAAGGCATGAACATTCCTTTCCTTCCACACCTTCCACAAAATATAGGGTAACCAAATTTCCAAAACTAGTGTAGGTGGGGAGAGAAGAGGGGGAGGATCCATTGAACAACCCGGTCCTCCAGTGATGTGGAAAGAACCCAAGCAACACCCAGATACAAAAAGAACTGATGAAATACTTCAAGGGTATAGGCACAAGGGGAAAATAAGTGGAAAGATGATTCAAAAGCCCTGCCACACAAGAAGCACCTATTAGGGAAAATAATTTCCCATTTTTGAAGATTATCAAGAGTAAGGCACTTTTCCTAAGTTGCCAACCAGAAGAACACATTGAATTTAGGCGTCAAGCCTAAATCCAAACTTGATTTATCAGGAACCAGGGATTCGAATCATAGTTCAAGTAGCCATAAGCATAATTAACTAAAAATTGACCATCTTTCTCAAGACCCCAAACCAACCTATTGTAAAGACCAATACCCGGGGTTAAGAACCATTTTATGGAGTTTTTTAAATTTATAAAAGCAAGTTTCTCCTCCTAAGAAATATTTGGTAAGTAAAATGAATTCCATCGAATATGACCATTGAATAATTCTAAAAAATTAGAAACTTTGGGATCAAAGAAACTATTTGTGATTGGCTTTAGACAAGTGAAGGTCAAGCAATATTCAAGAGGGGATGACAAGGCCCAAGAATCTCCCCAAAAATCAATGGAATAACCATCCCCCACCACCCAACAAAGGCCTTTATGCACATCCAACCAACTACCAACTATGTTGGACCAAAAAGCAGACCCCATAAGGAGAGCTTGGGATTTCAGGAAATTGCTACCACCACCAAGATACTTAACCTTCACAATCTTAACCCAACTGACATTGTCATCCTGAAATAATTTCCAAGATTGTTTTGCAATCAAATATTTGTTCAAAATTCTTAGCCTTCTTAAATCTAATCCTCCTTCTCTCCTACTATAGACTTGATACCATGCCACCAGGTGGAATCTCTTCTTCTCTTTACCCCTTGACCACAAGAAGGACCACTGGATTTGCTCTAACTTATCGATAACTTTCATTGGAATATTTAACAAGGAGAGGAAGTACACCAGGATGCTTTATAAAGTGGCTTTGACGAATAAAATATTCATCGCTTGACTTAAAAGGACACTCATATTTGAAAAAATATTTAATCTAATATCAAAATCAAGTTATGATAGCAAAATATCTACTAAAGTTATCAATATTAATGATATAATTGCTTGGTATGAAATCATTGGTGACTTTAAAGCACATATATGACTATGTTATTCAACATAGTTTTATAAAATTTAAGGTTAGTCATGGTCAATGGTGTTTATGTAAGTAAAATTTCACATGCTTGGGTTAGTTTACATCCTATAGAAATTTTCAAAGGTGGCATGAAGTTCTAAGTTTATGGGTTCTTAGCTAAGTTATTTTTGTTAAAATGATATGTTACATACCCAATTGTTGGAAATTTGAGTTATTTATGTTTTCATTGATGTCACATGGATCACATTTGAGTTTTGGTGGCAAAAGAACTTCATAAAATATCATTTATGATATTTTGGAGAGCATGGATATATACAGGGTTTTTGTGAAAACCAAGGTAGGCAAAATAAAAGGTTTTATTTAAAACCATGGATGGCAAATTTGAAATGGGTTTTTCTTAAAACCCAGGTTGGATTTTCGTTTCATCAAAAAAGGTGCCTCGGTGATGGATATATTTAATTTTAAATATTTAGTTTAAATTTTAAATTATTTAAAATTAAAATTTAAATTTTAAAATTAAAAATAAAATTATAGCGCCGACGTCTAAAGAAAGGAGGAAAGACATATATTAAAAATAATAGCGTCGACGTCTAAAGAAATGAGGAAAGGCATATATATATGCCACCAAAAGTTTTGATAAATCCTTGTCCTCGATTTTTGAATGCATTCGAATTGATAATGTAATGCGAAAAGAGCCTGTGTGTTGAAGCGTGTGTAAAGAGGCATGTGAAGGGTTTACGAAATTCGGGTCCATTGAAGAATTTTTCATGGAGGATAACCAAATGCATAGGCACCTTTGGCCTAGTGGTTCGTGCATTGTGTAAGAAGCAGGAGGTCCTACGACCGAGTCTTGTCGAGGATGCTTGCTGTGTTGAAACACTCGAAGCATTTTTGAGTTTTCAAAGGGTGCAAAATATTGAGGTATTTGTTTTGGTTCGTGCCCCTTTGAACATGTGAGGGCATGTGGCCCAACGACGGCTTGGCCACGGTTAAGGCGCTGAGCAAGGAGGTGTCAAGAGATCAAATTTCGTCAAGGACAGAGGCAAGTTAATATTATTTTATTTTATTTTTGCCCTAGGAGAAATATGGGTTATGATGCACCTTAATAAAAAAAGAGATTTTTTGTGATTTTATTTTTGGAAGTATATCATATTATATATCGTTGGAAAGCTTATTTCGAGGGATATTTTATTAACTTACTTAGAGGGAGAAATAAGGTGTGTGTAAAGAGATATTTCTGATTTTGTAAAGAGGTTCAAAAGTGAAGGTTGCTTTGTTCTTTTTCAAAGAAGATTAATTCTTTCATGAGGGGACATGATGTATTTTATTGAGTAGGAGTAATAAGGTGTTATTTGGATATTATTGTTGTGTTATTAATCATGATCCCTAACCCTTATTGAAAGTTGAAAAATAAAGTTTTTTGAGTGTGGCAGATTTAGTGAATAACTAATAAGGCATCAAAAGGTATGAGCAATATTCTCCATTGAATTTGTTTATGGTGGTTGATTTCTGAAATATCATTGGAGAGAAAAGGATTGATTGTGGTTTCCTTTTCAAAAGTGGTTGGTTAAATGCTTCAAGGTTTTGTGGTTTGAGAGTTGTGTTTAAACCTTGTTTTATAAGCATTGTTGTTGAAGCCATTAGTTGTGTGAAAAACCTGAGATAGGGTTTGAGAAGAACATGAGTATCATTATTATGTGAAGAATGTTTTATAAGCATTATTGTTGAAGCCCATTGATTGTACAAAGAACTTGAACTTGAGTTAGATAACAACATGAGTATCATTGTTATGTGAGATTTGTGGTTGAGCATTATTGGAAACATTTGAGTTGGTTGATACTTGCTTGGACTAGGGTTTGTGAGAAATAGTTATTCCTTGTGGTGATTGGTTGAGTAGAGTTTTTTGAGGCTAGTCAAGTTATTGTGTGAAGTGGTTGTTCAAGTTCCATGAAACAAACTATTCTATATTCTGATTTGAGTTGAGATAATTGTAGATCATTGTTGTCATCCATTGTAGAGTGCATTGTCATTCATTGTTGAGTTTATCATTGAGCCTTGCCTTTATAGATTTATGGATGAGATTTGAGTGCTACTTGAGCATGATTGATTGAGCCTTTGAGAAGGCCTTTGGGATAAATTTCTAGATAGATTTATGGTAGCTTTCATGTATTATTGATTGAGTCTTTGAGAAGGCTTTTGGATATATTTTTGGATAGATTTGTGGTAGCTTTTATGCATGATTGATTGAGATTTTGAGAATGTTTTTGGATAGATTTGCTGAGCAGATTTGAGCAAGTTTTTGGTGAGCTTGCTAGAGCATATTTGAGAAAGTTCTTGGTGAGCTTGCTAGAGCATATTTGAGCAAGTTCTTGGTGAGCTTGCTAGAGCATATTTGAGCAAGTTCTTGGTGATCTTGCTAGAGCAGATTTTGAGCAAGTTCTTGGTGAGCTTGCTAGAGAAGATTTGAGCAAGTTCTTGGTGAGCTTGCTAGAGCATATTTTGAGTAAGTTATTGGTGGCCTTGCTGAGCATATCAGTGGATTGCCTACCTGAGTAGATCAAGATTACCTACCTGAGCAGATAAGTGGATTGTCTAGCTGAGCAGATTAGTGAATTGCCTTGCTGAGCAGATTAGTGGATTACCTACCTAAGTAGATCAGGATTGCCTACCTGAGCAGGTCAGTGGATTGTCTAGTTGATAAGATTAGTGAATTACCTTGCTAAGAATATCAGTGGATTTCCTACCTGAGCAGATTAATGGATTGCCTAGTTGAGCAGATCAGTGAATTGCCTTGCTGAGCAGATTAGTGGATAGCCTAGCTTTGAGCATATCAAAGTAATCATTTGTATTGGGATAAGGATTCCTATTTCTTTGTGAAATATTATAAGGATATTATCTTGTGGATTACCCCACATTTAGGGAACCTCGTTAAATCTTATGTCTCAATTGTGTGTGGTGATTTGTGCTCTTGCTTACTATTGCTATCTATGTCATTAATGCACATTGCTATATTTAGATATTGCAATTAAGGACACTAATTGATATTGGTTTGGAAAGAAAGTAAAAAGTGGGTGCTATATTGCTCACCCCCCCTCTCAGTATAAGTTTGTGTTCTTCAATATACCCAATTTTGAGCTTAGCATTGGTTGATTTACATTATGCATTCAAATATTGAAAGTAGCAAGGTGAATAAAGTACTAATTTTTTTTCAATTTTTAATTATATGTTATTGGATAAGGTTAGCCATGGTTAAAGTTAATATTAGATGTGGCTAAGGTTGATCTTAGCCTTGGTTAATGGTGTTTAGGCACATAAAATTCCATGAATTTATGATGATATATAAATACAATAAGTATATTGAAGTTCTGCTTAGCTAACTTTTGAATCTTAAAATGATATTTTAACTAGATTTGGGTTCTTAGGGATAAGTAGCAAGGTCATAAAAACATTAACATCTCTATTTTTTATCTTTTCAATTGTATGTTAATTATTTTCAAATATATTAGTAAAAATGAAGGTAAAATAAAATATTAGTCCCTCCAAATCATATAGTTTCTTATGAAAGAAGGCATGTTACCAACCCAAGGCAAGATATTCGATATAAAAAATGATTTCTAACATGTGCAAAATATTATTTAGTACACAATAATTAATAATAAAAATATTATACTTCATTTTACAGTAATTCATTTATGTCAAACATAACTAAAGATGTCATTTCTATCATGTCATGTATCCATTTCAGACAAATTTACTTAAGATAAAATTGATATTAATGACAACATATGAATGGCCCTAACCATATTAAATTAGAAATATGTACTTCATATAACTTGTATAATTAAATAAATAGTACAATAATATCTAGAATTAGATGTAATTAGGTATGATCTAATTCTACTAAATTAGATAGGGACAATTGAAAAGGTGATATAATTTAGTCTTTTGTAAAGATGTTTCTAATTTAAACTTCTTTATGAATGTAGGTGACATGTTGACACTCAATTGCAACTTTTATTTATTATTAGGAGGAAGTTTGTATGGCATAAGGGGCATTGGAAGAAATTCATCTCAAAATAATAGGGCTAAAACTCTTTAAAGGATAGGGTCTACACAATAGCGTTTGGGGTAGTGGCTACCTACATCCTAGAGATAGCTAATATAGCTTTATTTAATTATTTTATGGAGGTCTTGGAACCATCCAAATATTTTTAGCAATGGATATAAACGATGGTTGTGTAGTCCTAGCATAAGCTAGTTTGCCCAGCTTTGCTAAAGTTTCTTAATATGCTATGCTTCAAAATATATAGTTGATGTTACTATGTTGCTATCATTTTTTCTACAAAAATGTAATGAAAAATTAAATTATGTTCTCATTATGATATTTGAATTATGGTAAATAAGTAATATAACACTACCATTTTTTACTTCTATGTTTTTTTCTATCTTTAGGCAATTTACATCAAGGAAAAGTTACAAACATTGTATTTTGCAAGATTAGTCCTTGATGATTTTTACTAATTTTGTTAATCACTAAGAAATTAATGATACTTAAAATATATAAGTTAATGGAATCACCTCCATTGAGCACATACATTAGATAGTTGTTAATAGCAAATCCATTCATGCATCACACAAGGTAAACCAATTTTAGTTAGAATACATATCTCAGTGCTAATTATGATCTATAGAGAAATATGTTCTCTATATGTTAGAGTATGTATTGATCATAAGCATATCATTGTGTTAATTTATCCTCTTTCACATGCCTCGAACTGATTCCTCTATCCCCAATTTCCAAGGCTTCAAGTATATTTTTTCATTGCAAGAATCACGTTGTATTAAATTTTTGTTACCCATTTCATCAAAAGTTCCTAGGAGTGGCACACCTTTCTATTTTCGGAGGTGCTTGAAGCTGTTGGAATTTCCAAATTTCTAAGGCCTGCTTCTTTGTTATCCGGGGTAGGGTGGATCTGCTTTTCTCAAGTATGTGTCTCAACCCAAGGCGATGGTATAAAAGCTTCTAGAAGGATTTAAATCTATCTTGTCTTACTAAAGCATACCTCCACGCCATATTCTTCATCCACATTGATTGTGTCCCAAGGCTTTGTAGGCACTATGTTTTATCTTTTTTCAAGCAATTTTGTTTCCTAGTCATCATGGGTTTCATTGAGCCTGAGATACTTGAGATATAACCAATGGCTGAAGTAATCATGATCACGTATAGTTTTCTATCTTTCCTGAAGCAATTATCCAGGATGGATTGGGATATCAATACTAACTTTTCATCCACCTGGGAGAAATGCATCGTTATCATTCATGGAGTGGAGTTCTAGGTCGATGTCCATATCCTTGCTAAAATTACTGGCCAACCACTGGTGGGAAGAACTATCCAAAGAGATAAGCATAATTGGGATACAGAGCTCATAGAGTTTGAGCCGAAATCAAGCCTACGCAAGCTCATTAAATCAAGTATGGTTTGAGAGGATTTACCCACCCCTTAGAAGGAGGTCATGAAATTGATGATGGAATATATTACAGTTGATGACCCAGGTTCCCCACTAAGGATCTTTCACATTGCCTTGGTGAATCATTTTAGGGAGGTGAAACATATCAATATCCCTAAATTTTTGCATTTATCTATGGATTATTCCATAAAGGAAACCTGATCGAAGAATGATGAGGCTTGGCCCTCACATCAGAGGTTTTTTAAAGTAATCTATGTTTATTTTTTGGAGAAATTTCCCAAAGGAAACGTGGTTTTGTAGGAACAACAAGTAGATTCCAAGCAGACGATGAAGGAGGATACGTCCTTCACCCCTTCCTCAAGTGTTCGTGGTTCCAAGAAGAGGAAAGTGGATGGAAGCTACCTAGACACCGAGTAATCGGTAAGGAAGAAGGATAAGGTGGAGGATCGAACCACCATGACAATAAGCTCCCAATGCTTAAAAAACATGTTTATTCAGAATCAAGGAAAAATGCATGGTTCTTCTAAGGATGAGTTCGAGGATATTGCAGTTAAGATACTTCAAGAATACATTATAAATACCACCACAACTACCATAGCCTAGATGGAAAGTTCTATGAATGCAATCATGATGGCCATTACCCAAATGAAAAAGTATTGGAATACTCTAAATATGCTATTTTTCTATGTCAACTTCACCGAGGATCTCCCAGTAAAGAACATTGTTGGAGCCATAGTTGGTGTCAAGGAATATGATGTGGTGGAAATTGCCAAGGAAGTGTTCAAGGAAACTCCTAAGGATGTCAAAAATGATGATACCAAGTATTTTTCTAATGCATAATTGTCTGCAGTTTGTTTGCTATTTCTAGGCTCTATCTTGTCAGGACATTTTGTTTCCTGTTTTGTCCTTGTCCTTTTGGTTTTTTTCTAGTTTGTCTAAATATCTTAGGCTTTATGTGGATGCCATGAGGTTTTTGTGGATGATGCATCCTTTAATCCTACTACTATATTAAGCCATTAGGGTGCCTTTAAAATCCCCTCATTAATACAATTTTGTTAACTTACCAAAACAATATTATAACCCTAATATATCCTAGTCGACTATATTTACAACTTAATAATTATTCATTGGATTTATGTATACATAGAAGTAAAGTATGTTTGATTTATTATCATCGATCATTTTTATCCTATTGCCTATTTAGAAGAGATTCTACCCTCTCTAAGTGGCTTATAGGACTTTGCCCTCCTTACGTGGCATATTGATTTAAATGAAATCATTCATTTGATAATATATTTCGTATTTAATTAATTTATGTAGCAGATCGTACTAAGTGGTATTAGAGCCGTTTTGATCTCATCACATTCCAGCTACCAAATTTTTTTCTCGGATAATTCAATTTACTTATTTGATAGAGCATAACTAGACTATGCGTTATCAAATTTTCTACCCAGTAATGCAACATATTCATATTCACTTTCCACTAAAGTTCGTAGAAGAAGTAAATAAATAAATTTTTATAAGCTTTACTCGTGGAGGTCACAGTCCCAACACAATGTAGTAATTCTAGGTTTTTGATATCTTTCGAGCATAGTAAGTGTGGTATAATTAGTGAGTGACTTCGAGGAATAAATAGTTGTAACTGGCGCTAATAGTTCATTAAAGCCCTAAAAATATGATGCCGAAGATCAAGCAGTAAGTGAAATAGACATAAGGCTACTCAGATGGAGGTTTGTAGCTTAATCACTGTCATTGCATTGACATGAAATTCTAATGTGTAAACCATGATTTCTGTCGCTAAAATTCCCAAGCAATATTGATAGATAGTTTTTGAGGGGAACCTGATCATTCACTGAAAACCATTCACAAATGAAGAAAATTATTTGCGTAGTTTGCACTCAAATGATTCCTTGAGCTTAAATCGTTCATAGATAAGGAAATTCCTTCACGAATTTGTATAAGGTTGTCTCCTATTTTCAATAAGTAGCTGTATACTAAATTCATTCATAGTTTCTGTTCACAACTGAAGGATGAGATTATTGTTCACAAATAGAATTCCAACTGGTTCCATTATGTAATATTTTGATGCTCCACATAAACCGGATCTCCAGATCATATGTGTTATACTTCCTAAAGCAACAGATAATATTTTTTTCCCAGTGATGTTTGGTAATCATAGGCTATATTCGACGAATTTTTTTGACTATATCGATAATTTTGGTGCTCAATTAATTGATTTTTGAAACCCTAAACTACTTTCATAGGGTATTCAATGGTTTTGAGGTAAAGGTAGTAGCTTCGAGGTGAAGACAATAGTTTTTTGTTGGGTTTATTTTATTTAGAGTGTGGAAATTTAATCCCATATTGGCCCTACCAAGGCCAATGAAGAATTTAAAAGCACCAACAAGCATTAAGCTATTGTGACCACCTAGTGGTGGTCAAATTTCCCGTGCACATTCTTGAAAGTGCTGGTGATTGGCACATGATTTTTGAGTTTAATTTTTTTTTGGGTTGCATTCCTTCCATTGACATGGTTGACCATGTTGTTGAAATAACTAGTGACCACCGTATTGTTGAAATAACTAGTGACCACCAAGTTTGAAGAAATAAGTTTTTCTTTAGGCTAGTAAAAGTAACTGTTGTGTAAAATTTTGTGAATATAGCTGTTGGAAAAGAATAGTCGCCAAAGTTAGCCATTGAGAGAAGGATTAGTGCTGGAAATTCAAAAAATAAAATTTTGAAAATATATATTTTTTAACATCAAGCAAGGCATTCACACATATTAAGAAGAAATATGGTCACTTTAAATTAAGAATTCAGTCCTAGTAACACAAGTGCATGAGTGATTCACCTATACCTAACAAGTGGAATAGAGGAGCAAACGAAAGATTACAACGCACAGATAGACCAAACAAAGGGTCCTTGAATACACCAAAATGACAACCACAAAATCAAGGTACGCAACATAATTCTCCTTTTAGAATTAATAGTTTTAACCCACACCACTGGTCCATGGCTTCTCCAAATCCTAACAATTCTACTCCTACACCAGACCACAATAACTCTTCATCTACCCAAGAAGACCTCATCTCTAAAATTCCCCTTAGTGTGGACGTCGGTGTGCATCATTGTCTAGGGCAACAACAAAAAGATATTGCTAGTATGTATTCCTTACTACAAGATCTACGGGATTCAATGTCTAAACTTCTCCCTCTCAATAATCAAGCATCTCAAGATATCATCAACCCTCAACCTTTAAATACTTGTCAAGCATCAGAACCTCCAAAAACTTCTTCCGATTTTGATCCTTCAGCAGGTGATGCCTCCCGATTCTTAGAATGGCCTCATGATGTTCAAGTTCCTCGTACTGACATGCCCACTTTTGAGGGGTATGATCCTAGAGGCTGGTTAGCCAAAATGGATGGTATTTTTCGTCTATACCATATTCCAGAGACCGGTTGAGTCGCATTTGCATCTTGTAAACTGGGTACCCAGGCCTATCAATGGTTGTTATGGCAGCTCCATCAACATAATCGCTCCCTTATGTGGCCTAAATTTAAGGAAATTTTCCTTAGAATATTTGATAAAGGCTCTTCCTCATCATACGTGGTTTGCCTCATGGAACTCAAGCAAACTGGTTCAGTAGAAGACTATGTCGCTGAGTTCACAAGTCTTCTTACCTATACATATGAATTGAATCCAACAGTAGTGGTATC
This sequence comes from Wollemia nobilis, assembly GCA_028583015.1. NCBI lineage: Eukaryota > Viridiplantae > Streptophyta > Pinopsida > Araucariales > Araucariaceae > Wollemia > Wollemia nobilis. Next base: position 9,241,273 of record JAQPPZ010001028.1, read on the forward strand.
CACTTTTCATCATGGTCTCAAGGATAAAATACGAAAGGAAGTTGACATGCATGATCCATGTACTCTTGATGATGCCACCCGTATAGCTCAAGCAACCAAAAAATAAACTCCAAGATGTGGCACCCTATAAACGTGATTCTAATTTTCATCATCCTTTTCACAATAATGAACATTCCTCAAGATTTTTTTGCTTTAAATGTCATTCCTATCATCCAAGAGATCAAGCCTGTGCAGTACGTCAAACCTTTCAAGTGGAATATGACACTAATGAAGAAGAAGATATAATTCAATCAGAGTCACTCACTGATATAGAACAACAACCAACATATACTAATGAAGTAACACAAGAAGAAGATACTATTGCTCTCTCAGTACATGCACTTATGGGTTTAAAATCTCATCATACAATTAAGGTACAAGGATTTATTAGGTACAAACGTATTAATGTGTTGATTGACTCGAGTAGTACACATAACTTTATTGATTTCAAAACTACCAAATCCTTGAACTTGTATATGAATACTTCTAATCAAGATAAGTTTCAAGTATTGATTGCAAATGGAGGTAATGCTCAATGTGTGGGTCGAACATCTCTAGTATTGATACAAATGGGGAGTTATAATTGGTGGGGAACTCTCTTCATTATGAACTTAGGGAGCTCAGATGTCATTTTGGGTGCAGAATGGCTATCTCAACTCGACGATGTTACTCTTAATATTCAAAAATTATACATCAAGTGGATAGAGAATGGGAAGACTATTTGTCTTCAAGGAATTCAATCTCCACCTTCCAAGATTGTAAGTTCACATTGCATGGAGAAGTTACTAAAGAAGGGTGGTTATGGTTTTATAGCTCAAATAAATTCCATGGAAGCTCAATCCTTGGATACTTCTACAATTCTCTCAAAGGATCTTCAAGATATTATGGATAATTATGAAGAAGTCTTCAATGAACCAAGGGGTCTACCTCCTAAATGATCACATGACCATGCCATACATCTCATTCCTGGAAGTCTTCCTCCTAATGTTCGTCCATATCACTATCCTCAACCTCAAAAGATAGAAATAGAGAAGCTGGTCCAAGAAATGTTAGAACATGGCATCATTCATCCTAGCATCAGTCCTTATTCATCACTAGTAGTGATGGTACATCGTAAGGATACCTCTTGGTGCATGTGTCCCGATTTTTGACCTCTCAATAAAATTACCATCAAGGATAAGTTTCCTATCCCTATCATTGATGACTTATTAGACAAATTACATGGTGCTAGTTACTTCACTAAACTGGACCTTCGTTCAGGTTTTCACCAAATTCGGGTTAGGGAAGAGGACATACCTAAAACCACTTTTCAAACTCATGAAGGTCATTATGAATTCCTAGTCATGCCTTTCGGTCTTACTAACACTCCATCAACCTTTCAAAGCCTTATGAACCATGTCTTTAGGCCATATCTTCGTAAGTTTATCCTAGTTTTCTTTGATGATATCCTAATTTACAGCAAATCTTGGAAGGATCACCTAATTCATGTTGACAAGGTCCTTCATCTATTACAAAAGGAAAAACTCTTTGTTAAAAGATCCAAATGTGCCTTTGGGGTCCAAGAAGTCGAATACTTAGGTCATATCGTATCTCATGAAGGAGTCAAAGTAGATCCCCAAAAAATCAAAGCTATTCAAGATTGGCCCTTACCAAAATCCCTCAAAAAACTTTGGGGATTTCTAGGTCTTACAGGATATTACCGAAATTTGTCCGCAACTATGGCAAGATTGCAACACCTCTCACGACACTTACCAAAAAGGATGCTTTTATTTGGAATGAAGTGGCTTCTCAGGAATTCCAATCACTCAAAGAAGCTATGTGCTCCACTCCAGTATTGGCTACTCCTGATTTTAACAAGCCTTTCGTCATCGAGTGTGATGCTTCAAGTACAGGTATTGGCATTGTTTTAATGCAAGAAGGTCACCCCTTGGATTTTGAGAGCAAGCAACTTTTAGGCAAGAATTTGGGGTGATCCACTTATGAGAAGGAAATGCTGGCTATTTTACATACCATTGAGAAATGGAGGCATTATTTACTAAGAAGTCATTTCATCATTAAGACTGACCATAGTAGCCTTAAGCATTTTTTAGAACAATGTCTCTCATGCCTTGAACAGAATAAGTGGATGACCAAACTATTGGGGTATGATTTCATCATTGAGTATAAGAAAGGCAAAGAAAATATGGTAGTTGATGCATTGTCTCACAAATATGAGGATGAGGTCACCATCAATGCCATTTTGGGTCCTTGTCCCCAATGGTTGTCTCAACTTCAAGAAGAATGGTTGGTTGATATTGAAACTACTCAAATTATTCAAGATATGAATACAGGATCATCAAGGCATCCTTACTTCTCATATTTAGATGGTGTGCTTCACAAGAAAGATCACATCTACCTTCCGCAGGGTTCCACTATTAAATCTATGGTCCTCCAAGAATTGCATGCATCCCCTTCAACAAGACACTCGGGATTCTTGAAAACATACCAGCGAGTGAAACAATCATTTTCTTGGAAAGGCTTAAAATCTGATGTCAGGACATTTGTGGTCGAATGTGAGGTATGCCAATGTAATAAAGGTGAAATAGTTAAATCTCCAGGACTACTGCAACCCTTACCAATTCTAGACCGCCAATGGGAACACATATCCATGGATTTCATTGAGGGTCTTCCCAAGTTAGAGGGTAAAACAATGATTTTTGTGGTTGTGGATCGTCTTTCCAAATACGCTCACTTTTGTGCCCTACAACATCCCTACTCAGCAAGTAAAGTGGCCAAGGTATTTCTTGACTCCATTTTCAAGTTACATGGTATGCCCAAAACTATTGTGAGCGATCGTGATCCCATCTTCACTAGCAACTTTTGGAAAGAATTATTTCGTCTTAGCGGTACCAAGTTGAATATGTCTTCCACATATCACCCCCAATCTGATGGTCAAACATAAATAGTTAACAAATGTTTGGGTACTTATCTTCGTTGCTTTGCTCAAGATAAGCAGTATCACTGGATTCAATGGCTTTCATTAGTAGAATGGTGGTATAATACTTCTTACCATTTTTCCCTCAAGATGTCTCCATTCGAAGCTTTGTATGGTTAGAAGCCACCAACAATCATAGACTATGTTCCAAGATCTTCCAAAGTAGCTCAAGTAGATGACTTGTTTCAACATCGTCAGACAATGCTCAACCTTCTTAAAGACAATTTGACCCAGGCACAAAATCGTATGAAGCAACAACATGACTTACATCGTTCAGAACGACAATTCAATGTAGGAGATATGGTCTTTTTGCGCCTGCAACCTTATAAGCAGCTATCCTTGAAGATCAAGTCTAATCAAGAAGTTGGCTCCTCGATTTTATGGGCCCTACAAGGTAGTTCGTCGCATTGGTGAAGTCGCATATCAATTGGAGCTTCCACCCTCTTCTCGTATACATCTAGTTTTTCATGTATCTTGTCTCAAACAAGTGATTGGCCAGAAGGTGCAATCCCAAACAGAGCTTCCAATACTAGATGAAGAAGGGCGAATAACTCTTCAACCTGAAGCAATATTGCAAACCAGAGTACGTCATCTTCGATCTCGCTAGATTCAAGAATTTTTGATTAAATGGTAGGACCTTCCAGAAGAAGATGCTACATGGGAACCAAAGAGTATATTCCAGTCATTTCCAGCTTTGAGGACAAAGCTTTTCGAGGAGGGGAGCCATGTTACAACCCTAATATAGCCTAGTCGGCTATATTTCCAACTTAATTATTATTCATTGGATTCATGTATAAATAGGAGTAAAGTATGTTTGATTTATCATCATCGATCATTTTATTCCAATTGCGTATTTGCAAGAGACTCTACCCTCTCTAAGTGGCTATAGGACTTTGCCCTCCTTAAGTGGCATATTGATTTAATTGAATTCATTCCTTTGATAATATATTCTAGAGCACCATCTTCAATGCATATATTCAAAAACAATAATTAATATTAGCTATTAGAAATGTAAGAAATTTTCATAACATGGCAAAAAAAATTCAAATATTTCAAAATTAAAGGATTTAAAATTACCATCAGGTATCAATAATCCTTCTCTTGTATAAAAATCCTCATATCTATGTAAAGTAATACATTCAAGGAACTAATGACACCTATTTTTGATATCATATGTGGACTCAAACATTCAAACAAAGTAAATATTTTTACTAGAAGCAATATTGATGAGACAATCTATTATTTCCATTAGATTGGAATAAAACATTGCTTCATATTTAGGAAATCCTTGAAAATTTTCATAATTTATGTACCAATACATGTTAGGCTTAATGGTAAAATCACATGGTATAAATGAATTTATTACAATCCCATCCATCTAAATAATTTTTTTTCTATAGTAATTAAAAAAACAATAATCTAGGTTCAATGGAGTATTTGTTAGATCAAAAATAGGTCCAATAATAAAGACTCTCTTAATCAATCCACTAGATTTCCATTCATCTAAGTAGCCATGCCTAGTTCAATAATATGTTTATTTTGAATTTGTTAATGAAGGATGATGCAAAAAACATTTATCCTATGGGCCTATATAAACCATATGCACATAAATAATATTTTTTACATACTCTAATCACATGTCACTTTCAACCATAAATAATGTAAGATCATATTTATGGGGTTCCTTGTATGTAGTTTCTAGGTTACTTGTGTGAAACTCATCAAAAACTCTACAAATACATATGTAATTTGAGAAATTTTCCTTAGTCTTAAGAATAACAATAATATTGAATTAAGGTGTACATATGATCTTCCCTAGACTAAAGATCATAAGGAGTTTTTTTCTCTTTGTTTCTCTTCTTTGCCTTTAATAATCCTTAATAATACATGCAAATAATGTAGTTTTTCATGACCTTTCTTGGAAGAGAATTTATTGGGTTCCATAGGAGGTATATCAAGAACATAATAAATCAGGTATATTTCTTCTTGGGCTAATTTGGTGCTAACTTAAAGTTTGTTTCACTAGTTGATTGGGCTATTGCCCAATAAATATCTTAAAATATAAATTTCTATCCCTTAATAATTTTCCTTTGGGTTTGCCCTTCAATATGAATGTAACTTCCCATCCTAAAGTATATAAAAATAATAACCACTAGTGTTAACCATGTCAGACATCACTCAATCATTTGAGTTTGATATTTATGAATCTAATATGCACTTGGAACCATCTTGATCCAATCCTGTCTTTTATGTTTAGATTATGTAAGAATAAGATCAATCTATCAAAGAACAAAATATTTTAAGAGATATTTCATAAAAAGGAATATTGATTATCAACAAGGGAATTAAGAATGGGGAAGTGGATTGTCTAAGTTTCCCATTGGCATAGACACATTTGTTAGTCCCATACACTAGAGGTTATGACACCAATTATTGGTAGGTGCTATATCCCTTGGACACCAATTTTTATCACATTCATCAATAGTTGAAAGAAGGTAAGTCAACACTTGATCACTAGCTTCAAGATGGGTTGTTGTACCATGTTCTATCTAGTACTACATTAACTACTAATATAGGAGGTACACTACTCTAAGTTAGATAGGAAATTTGGTATTCTCAATATACAAGAGATACTACTATAGTTTTAATTATCAAACATGTGCCAATAAGTGGAACTCTATATTAGATCCTATGCACCTTGTAGCATTTCTAAACTAGTAAAGAGAAAAATAGCATAATATCCAATGGAAGTTCCTTCCAAACCTTGGGAATCCATTGACATTGATTTTATCTTAGGATTTCCAACTACCAAGTGCCTGTATGATTGCATATTCATGCTTGTGGATAGGTTCAACAAGATGGTTATCATGGCATAATTCAAGAGGAGCATCGATAATATGGATATTTGTTATTTTAGTAGGTCTAGATTCACTTTAGACTACATATCTCAATTTTTTAGCTAGGAATAATACATTCCATAGAAACATTTAGAAACATCTCTAGAACCTCTTATGTACTAAATTAAAATATTCCATATCCTTAGACTAATGGACAAACACAAGTAGTTAATAAAATATTGGTGCACCTAGTTAGGATGTATAACACAAACACCCTTACATTTATGATGAGAGGCTTCCTTATGTCTAGCATTCCTACAATAGGGTAGTCAATCCACTCCTCCCTAGGTCACATTCCATTTGAGGATTGCTTGGGTTATATCCTAACACACTTATGAATATTTTTTTTATATATTGGTAATGACATCATGTCAATTATAGTCAAAGATATAGACATGGATGATAATTTTCTTTAATAGGTAAAGAATATTTATATTGAGGTTTAATAGATTTTGTAATTTTAATAGTAGCAGTACAAAGAGTACATGATCAACACATAACCCCTCATATATTCCAAGTTGGAGATAATATTGGTCTCTATCTGAAATAATTCTTCTTTGGTATGCATCAGAAGATCAAACTATTGTGCTATGATCCTTATACTATTCAACACTATACACATGATAATATTTTTATGCTTTACATGTCATCTTACTTGGGGAATGTATCTAGAATTTAGTGCAAAAATACTCAAGCCATACCTTCCTCCTCTATTAGAGCCAACAATTATATAAGATCCAATAGATTTGGATCTAATGTTGTTGTATCCTATTGTAGTAGACTAGTTGACCTATATGACCATAAAAAATACTTGCCAAGGGACACAACCCTTTTAGGATTAAAAATAGGGATAATCTCCATCATAGGAAAAGTGAAATATGAAAAAATCAAGTTTATTTTTCCATAGTTGGAGGTCAATATATGGGGATCATTGCTTCCCAAAGAGGGATGAATGGTTTTAGTAATGTAGGAATTTATAAAAGTCCCAAGGAGGAGAAATTATAATTTTAAATCCATTACAACTTGTAGATATTGGTGTCTATTAACTAGTACCAATCCATACTATGATACCATGACTTGTTTGTCACCAACTCTATGGAGCCACCCTAGTGGTGCCAACACTCTAAAGCTGACAACCATCAAGTTTCAACCCCATGTGTTATTATTTGGTGATAGATTGATAGTAGAATTTGCAATGTTAGATGTCAGTCACCTCTCTACACAAGTCCAATTAAACCACTTGTACATCTAGCCACTAACATAGGCATAGAGGAAGTTGAAGATGTAGTTTATAAACTATATCTAAAACAACTTGAATAATTGGAATTTAAAGCAATTTATCTTTGAAATTATTTGTAACCTATGTATAAAGTAGTGTGGGAATTTATTTCAGTCTTCTTAGTTTCTTCTTAATATTTTCTTCTCTTTTGATCCATTTCTATAGTTCAATCCTTACAAGTTTTTCTTTGCATGCCAATGAAATAGAGTGCATTGAACCCTACAATGTTGTTTCCTTATATTACGTATTTTTTAATTACTTCATATTTAATACAAGAGCCTTATATTCTATAATGCATTTGTATCATCTATAATTATGGTTAGTGTTTATATAGTTGCATTTATTTATTAGTTCTAAAAGGAGCACTATTGTGCCTTATTTTATATATAATGATTATGCACATACATGAAAGGCACCACAAGGTAGTTCTATGGATTGTTATTCATGCTATTACATCAGGGGCCCCATGGTGTAGATCACCATAATATAATTCTTATAATTAAATAAAAACTTTATGTAATAAAAATAAACATTTTTCACTTTATTTTTCTTCAAGATCAAAGTATGTAAAATATATTATATAAAACCATGTAACATTATGATCTGTAATGTAAATCAAATTTCAAATATTATAATATCCATATAATATCAAAATCAAAGAAATGTAAATGCTCATATCAATACTATAATTAAGGTCTAATGAGTAGTTGAATCCAAAATCAAAAGGGTGCATTCATGGCCTAAGGGTGGCTAAATGAAACATGATATATATATATATATATATATATATATATATATATATATATATATAACTTGTAAATCATATGTAGGGGTTAAATATGCATCTCCCTTCCATATTGTGTGTATCCATATGTAAATGGAAAATATTAGACAATGTAGGGATATTGCTTAGTTGATACTTCCTATAGGAGATATATGGGACCCCACTATGTTCCTTAGTATCCATACACATGGGGACATGTCCCCAAATATATGCAATATGGGGAGCATCTTGTGTAAACTAGAAAATTATTAGAAAGAATGTCTATAAGAATTTTGAACATCCTAAATTATCCTTGTTACACCTATTAATAACAAGTTATCCAGCTCAAACTACACTTCCACCATGATTAAGTTTTATTATCCTCATGCAATGCAAGGTTTGAGTTTTTCACAAGCTTCGCATATAAATGGAACATGAAGAGATGTTATAAGAAAATGCAGGCTTTAAGTTTAACACAAGATTCCCTTTATCTTATTTTTATCCTAGGACTATTACCTATTAGTCCTCCTAAGGTCTAGCTTCGGGTGTAGGGGTAGTTGGTAATAGTGCTAGCACCTATGACAATTAGTGATATTTGGTTTTGATGTTATAACAATTGTTATCTAGTGTAGACATTCTAGGATCACTTACAGTATTGATGAAAATGATACCTCTTCAAATTCTTATTCAAATTAATTACTTGATATTGAGGAGTAATAAACTTTATTACTTTGTGAGTTACCTCAGAAAAGTTATTTTTTTCTATTAATTGAAAGTATACCAGTTTTCTTGATGAATAGTTTGATTGCTTCAATAATTTTAAAATGTGTAATAATTTGAAGTTTTGATTGCTTAGTATGAGTATCCATGATATGATATATTATTATTGAAGTGGTGTAGTTAAAATTTAACTTTAAATTCAAATTTTGTCTATCATATTTTATGTGACAAGCAAAGGGAAAAAATATGGTTCATGAACCTCCATAAGAAAAGCTAGATGGCATCCCAACTAGAAAGAATATGCATCTTGAAGTCATATCTCTCACCTATTTGGTTATGGTGTAATGTCTATAGTAAAGTAGTCTAATATTTCTATTAGGATCCTAAAGTCATTCCTTTTGGATATGCATCCAAACAATATATCCCACTTTAAACTAGTGTGGTACTTGATCTTGATCACTGCATTGGTTGTTCTTGGAACTTTTCTACTTAGTGTGTTATAAACATGGTCTTATGTTGATGGAAGTTTCTAAAGATATTTTCTTCCTTCTAATAGAAAAAATAATATCTTTTTGTCATTTCAAGAAGAATTATGTTAGTTGGGGATAATGTTTAGAATTAAGAAACACTTAAAATGGGTTGTCGCTTATAGGAATTTAAAGAGATCTATTATATTTATGTTAAATATAGAAAATTTATCATGCCATGTGAATGGATGATTTAAAATATATATTAAGAGATGTATAAATATATAGTTGATGAATTATATTTATTTTTTAATCTACAAACAAAAGTTCATACAATGGGATAGATTTGTATCCATCATGGACCAAATGTTGGACCTAAAGTACACAATAATATTAGGTCTTTGTTTAAAAACTTAGTTATTTCAAAACAAAATTAAGCCCACATATGCTTGAATAAGATTTTTGATGTGTTTTACATCCTAAAACATTTTTATAGGGTATTTGGATATCCATATCTAAAAATTGGTCAATAATACCCAGGTGTTGTAGGTGAGTTGGAGAGGAGAGGACAATCCTCCAAGGGAGGTCCCAAGTTCAAATATCCACCCTACCAAAAAGCTGAATTGGGTATCCAAAATCCAATTGATAATGTTGGTGTGGGTAGGGTCGGGTGCAACTCCCGGGTGACTTTGACGGTGTAGAACCCCCTATTCATGGTCTCTCAGACCAAGGCGGCCCCGTAAGGGGTTTTTCGCTAAAAAAAAAAATGGTCAATAATTACATATTTATGATGACTTATGGAAAGTCCTAACATAAGTGCATGGAAACTAAGTGTGTGATATTGTTAGAAATTGAAAGCAGTGTTTATAATCCATTATTCCTACTAAGAGTATTGGTGATTTTACAAATTGTATGTGATATGGTATATTTGATGAAGTTAATTTGAATCTTTGGTCAGTAAAAGTATTATTGGAATGAAAGGTCTTGACAATTAGATATTAATATGAATATAACAAGACTTCCCTATTATATTTAATATTTTACCTATTGGAACACATAAGTTTATGTAATTCAAAGTGAATAAATTTCCTACATGCAACATTTTGGTAGACATAGAGTAAGTTAAGGTTGCTTTCCTATTGATGAGACCACATAGATATTTCATATATACAAATATAAAAACTATATCTAGTATAGCAATTTATATAGCTTAAGTTATCTACATCTTGATTGGTGCTTCATTTCTTTTACTTATTATTCAGGTGAAACAACCATAGGTAATCAATATATTAGATAGATTCTATATCAAATTCTATAAGAAACTACAATGGATCAAGCTTCATACAAATTATCCTTTCCTTACATAAAATATAATGATTCCAGAGGTGGCATATTTAAAAATTATGTACATATCTCTATTATATGTTGCGTATGTTAAAATTGTTTTTGTGAAAGTCTTCTTGTCATATCTCATTATATATCTTTACTAGGTAAGGGTTGTGTCAAGTTTATAATTTGGGGTATTAGTCTCTATATCAAAGGGTTGTTGTAAGTTTAATAGTGGAAATAATACAACTAAAAAAATTTAAATATTTTGCCCTTGAAATCATTTTGTGGTGCACTATTCAATGCAAACCTATATATCATATCTTCTTTAGTACCCAATTCAATAGACAAGAAATGTTACAAAATCCTAGTATAAAATAACGGTAGAAAGTAGTGAGTCTCAAAAAACTATAAAGTTTTATGAGATATTTTGGAGGGCATTATCAAATAAACATGATTTTTTTGGATCCACATATACATCATCTTCATCAATGCTGCATTTTTTTTACTAAATTCATTTTGGTTCCAAATAAGTATTTTTATATGTTGACATGAAGCTTGTGTTGAGATAAGGTGTACAAGATCAATGGATTTATTCTAGGTTTTATTCCATTGTTATACTAAATATAAGTTTTTCATATATACAACCATGGATAAGTAGTTAAATAGTCATAGGTTATAATTAAAACTCATTTATATTATCTATATGTGATAAAAATGACATGGCTAACCAAATGAATAATCATTCCTTGTATTTGAAGGATATATTTTACATGCCAATTGGATCAATCAATACTTGAGGGTATCCAAATTTGATATCAATTGTAGTGAAGTAGTTGGATCATATGTGTTTGTGTAGGCATGCAAAATATGAGAGAGAAAGATTTCCATATCTCTCATTCTATTGCACCTACTTTAAAAAGATAATGGGGGATGTGTAATATGACTAAGTTTGATGGATCTATTTATAAAATACATCTATTGTTTCCTTCTAATATATTTTCCTACTTCTACCTATCTTAGACAATCCAAAATTAATAACTAGAAAGATTAATCAACCTTATGCAAGCAAATGAAAATGCAAGATACAAGTAGACAAAAAACAAAAAACCAAGTCCTTATACTACATGTAGTTTACTTTAAATGATAACATAAAAGAAAATATTTTCTTTTCTCCTTTTCCTTTTCAAGTAAGGTCTCAAGAAGTTTGTGCAACATAAAATATTATAGACTATATGCTATTCAAATTCATTAATAATTCTATAACTAATCATGGTATTGAACATAAATAACAAAGATAAATCAAACTATGCATCCTAGACTATATGTATTTTTTTCTTGTAGGTGCATTATCTTTTTTAAACAACATATAACTAAACAACATACAAATAAAATGACATAGAACAACCAAGGATACAAAGATAATAATGCACCTAAGGAAAGGAAATTATGGATGAACTAAATAAGAAAATATAAGGATATATAGAATCTCTTTGCACTCCAAATGATGCTAACTACACTGATCTTGCTCCTTTCACCTTCAAATTACCACTCCATGTGACACAAAACCTACACACATGCAATTTGGAAAAGGGTTAGAATTTTAGAAGTTTGGTTCATTCAGACCCTTATTTTATAAAATAGAAATTGAATGATAAAATTCAACAAGGAATGAAAAGCCTTGGTTTTTTTATTTGACCTACAAAAGTTCTATAGCAAAATATCACTAATATTAGAGTTATGGTTAATAGTGATATCACTATTTAAGGGTGACTCTATCACCTACATATACTGAAGAATATGCCTCAATCGAAGAGTTTGAATAATGGATGATGATATAAGTCCTAGATAAAAAAATTATTATAAAGATGTAAAAAATATTTTTAAAGTAATAAAGTCTTGATGAAAACAAGTTTAAGATAGGAAGGAGATGAATATGTTAAAACAAGCTAAATGGACAAAGGAAACATAAATAAATAATAGAAAAGAGATGAGTTTAGGAGTAAATTTAAGAGCTTAGAGGTAAGAGATCAATTTATCCTTTGGCCATGTAGATATGGATGAATCTCTTCTTTGATATATAATCAATTAGAGATCCCAAGATAGATTCTATAGATGATTGGAGACTTTGTGATTTGATTAGAATATTAGGTAGAGCTTTGATAGCATGTCAAAAATATTTTATTTTGACTTGAAATTGGGTAGAAATTTAGTATATCTATTAGATTTATTCCTTTTCAATTCAATTAGAAAACAATATGTAGATTTTTGGTATATCTCTTCAATTTCCTCAATTTACATTCTCTAAGGACCTATTTTATAGAATCTTGTAGTTGCTACTTGTAATATATGATATTGAGATACACATTGGATGCTAATATTTTACAAGATAACAAGATATGAGATATTAATGAGAGATGGAGTTGCATGAGATGTGATAGATACTTCAACTAAGTTTGCATGATCCTGATTAAGAGTTAGTTTGAGTTGACTAGATTAGATGGGTAGCTTGGTGTTAGTCTCACAATGACACTAAGAGGGGGGGGTGAATCAGTGTAGCTCTTTAAAACTTAAATCTTCAACACTCAAAGACAAAACAATGAAAACATAAAACCAAATAAATCAAGTATAACAAGAGAACATCACACAACACAAGATGTATCGAGGTTCACCGATTTGGCTACATCCTCAAAAATGACTGTTTGGACTCCCATAAAAATCCAGCCTTTGTAAAGTACCAACTTTACAATCAATTTACCAACACCCACTGGAAGGAGCACCAACCCCTGATTTATCTGCACCAACATAAAGGAGCACCAACCCCTCTACCAAGCACCCACTTGATTTTGATATTGATAATAAAATGACATATATGAATATCTTCACTGAAACCAGAACCCTCTATGGTATTTAAGCTCAAAATCTAAAACTTTCTATTTCACCCAGTATAACATCCCTCTCTCTGCATTACTTAGAATTTGAATCTTCTCTTCTCACAAAAAAAATGATTGTTCTCTTAGCTCGTTTTGCCAATTTCTAAATGCTTTCTAGGTATTGTGCAAAACTTTGTCTGCAAACCCCTCTCAAAATTTCAAAAAAAATGGATATCATATGATAAAATTATGCCCAAAATACTTAAGTGACATTTTTCACCTCTCTCCAAAAATCATGGATTTTCACTCTTTATTTTTCTCCACGCACACTTCTCTCTTCACAAAATAAAGTCCCCACTTTTCAATAAAATACCTTGTCACTTTAAGAAGCACACACACTTGCATTCTTTTTTCCTTCTCAATTTAAAAAAAAAAATCTTTAGTGAAGCTTCTTAAAACAATATAACTTCCTTTTTTTATTTTGAGAAGGCATTTCGTCAAACACGTCTAATGCAAAGAATTGACACCTTACTCGTTCTCTTACTTCGGAGCCACGTGACACCTCAAACAAAAAATGAAAGATGCTCTATTTGATGCCTTGAAGGTGTAACAACACTAAAACTAAAACTTTGACGACTCTGCAAGGTCGAAACGGCCAACTGAAGAATTTTGCACAAGTGGAACAAATTGACATAAAAGTGACCTGTACCGTTTTTGCAACAATCATAAATCTCACCTCATAACTCTATTTTCTCTTAAATTTGAAACATATAATATTTGTAATGCTAAATACGTTCAGTACGAATATCGTTGTATAAATCCTTACGGTTTGCCTATACCACCTCCATGAAAACTGCTGCTGACACACTTTTTCCAAAAAGAGCGTTTTTGTGACAGTATTGCAACGCTTGTAACATTCGCCTTGTTTCTCAATTTTGGTGGAAATTTGGAACACATGTTCTTCAAGATAATTACCACCCCCAATTCAAATTTAGGTATTAAATTCTTCTCGGTTTGCTTGTAGTGCTTCTGACAAAACTATCCCTTTTTTGCCTGTACAACCACTTGCCAAATCATCTGCCAAGATACCAAAAACGTCATCGATCAATACAAAAATTGTGCTGACACCTCCAACGCTATTATGTACTATTTCCTAACATACTGGCATGTTCCAAACTGATCCATCCTGTCCAACTGCACCCATGATGACTTTTGTAATTTTTTGACAACTTCCTAATGATTTTTTCAACTTTTGCAAATTTGCACGAACAACCTGTAACAACTTCACCCGAACATCAAAAAAATCCTCATAAGCATTGAAAATTACTGTACATACTTTGAAAAACCTTTGAAAAACTGTCCACTACATAAAATTGTCCATATGAGTGTGTTTACAACAATGACAATATTGTCGTTGCACCTTGCTCAACAATCTCCCCCTTTGGAATTGTTGGCAACACACACACAATTTCCTGTAACTCTTCTCCCCCTTTGAAAACAAGACCAAAGGGTTGCTGCAAACTCCCCTTGAGTCCATGCACAACATTCTCAGGCAAAAAATATTACACTTAGCAAAAATCACAAACATGAGCAAAAAGATAAACAAATACACAAATGCTCCCCTTGAGAATGTGGCCCCAATAGCTAGTCAATTCTTGGGAAGTGTGACCACTCCTAATTTATTGTGAAGGTACTCAAAGAATTCCTTGGGTAATGGTTTGGTGAAAATATCCGCTACTTGCTCTGTTGTTGGAACAAAATACAACTTAACCTCACCTTCCACAACTTTATCCTTCAAAAAATGATACCGAATAACAATATGTTTTGTGCGAGAATGCATAACCAGATTCTTTGAGATGTTAATGGCACTAGTGTTATCACACTTAATTGAAATTGTCTCACTAAAAATAATGCCAAGATCCTTCAGAGGTTTCATCCATAACACCTACGTACAACACGTTGTCACTGCAATGTATTTTGCCTCTGCTGTAGATAAGGAGATTGACTCCTGTTTCTTACTATGCCACGCGACCAACTTGTCTCCAAGATAGAATCCACCTCCACTGGCACTCTTCCTATAATATACACATCATGCCCAATCTGCATATGAATACACAATAAGGGTGAAGTCCTTATCTTTCGGATACCATAACCCATACTCCATAGTACCCTTGAGGTACCGAAGAATCCTCTTCATTGCTATCACATGAGTCTCCTTGGGACTAGCTTGAAATCATGCTACCATGCATACTACCTGCAAAATATCTAGTCTGGTAGTTGTCAAGTACAGTAAGCTCCAAATCATAGATCTATACATAGTTTGATCAACATGTGGAGATTTTTCATCCTTGCTCAACTTGCAACCTATCGTCATGGGAGTGCTAACTGGCTTACAATCCTCCATTGTGAACTTTTTTAGCATCTATTTCACATATTTAATTTGAGAAATAAATATGCCCTTCTCATTTTGATTAACTTGCAATCCGAGGAAATACGAAAGTTCACCAATCATTGACATTTCAAATTATTTCTGCATCTTATTTTCTAAATATTTACACAACTCATCTTTGTTGCTGCCAAATATGATATCATCTACGTATACAACAAGAACAATATGATGACCATTTTTTGTTTTGACATACAAATTACTATCCACCATACCTTTCTTGAACCCTTGTTGAGTAAGATAATTGTCTAGCCTTGCATACCATTCTCGAGGTGCCTGTTTTAAGCCATATAACACTTTCTTCAACTTGTAAACCAAGTTGGGATCATCACCAAGATGGAAACCATCTGGCTGCTCAATATAAACCTCTTCTTCAAGTTTCTCATTCAAAAATACTGATTTCACATCCATTTGATAAGCTTTGAAATTCTTGTAAACTGCTAAAAGCCAAAAATATTCTAATTGCCTCTAGTCTGGCCATAGGTGCAAAGGTTTCCTCAAAGTCAATACCTTCAAATTGTGCATAGCCTTTGCATACCAATATTGCTTTGTTTCTGACTACCTGTCCGTATTCATTCAATTTGTTCCGAAAGACACATTTAGTACAAATTACATTTTTATTTGTGGGTCTTAGTACTAACTCCCAAGTTTTGTTTTTCTCGATATGATCCAATTCTTCATTTATTGCCTTTACCCAACTTTCATCTTTGCTTGCATCAGCAAAATTTTTGGGCTCAATGCTAGATAATAAAGAGTAGTTACTTACTAATCTTATTTTTTTCTAAACACCAACTATGGGGTCTCCAATTATTTGCTCTCTAGGATGATCTTTCTGCTAGCTGCCTATTTTGACTTTCTTGTTTTCTTCCACTTCTGAATCATTGTTTGAATCCTCTGAGTCAATTTTTGGTTTCTTTTCCATTTCATTTTCCTCATCTCCTTCAATGACCTCTTCATAAATTGGGTAGTTCTCTTCATAGCTAATTACTCGTTCCCTTCCTTCATCAACTTTAACATCGACACTATCCACAATTTTCCTTAGCCTCTTGTTGTAGCATTTGTAAGCTTTGCTTTTTGACGAATAGCCAAGAAAAATACCTTCATCCGCTCTATATTCAAACTTACCAAGGTTTTCTTCAGTTCTTTTGATGTAACACTTGCTACCAAAAACTTTAAAGTATCTTGTTGTTGCCTTTTATCGAACCACAACTCATAAGGAGTTTTGCTTTCATGCGTCCTCAACATGCACCTATTTTGGATGTATACCGCAGTATGGACTGCCTCTTTCCAAAATATGTCTACTACTTTACTCTCAGTCAACATAGTCTGTGCCATTTCCTGCACTGTCCTATTCTTTCTTTCTACCACACCATTATGCTGAGGTGTCCTGGCTACTGAAAACTATATCCTAATGCCATATTTTTCACAATACTCTGTGAAGTTCTTTGAAATGAACTCTCCTCCTCTGTCTGACCTTAAATATTTAATCCTTTTTCTTGTTTGATTCTCAACTTGGTTTTTGAAAACCTTGAACATCTCAAAATCTTCTGATTTATGCTTCAAAAATAGTACCCATGTCATCCTGGAATAGTCATCTATACACAACATGAAATATTTGTCACCATTTATGCTTTGCGTTCTCATGGGTCCACATAAATCAATATGTACTAGTTCCAAAGGTTTGCCTGTGTAGTACTCTTTTGTTTTAAATGAGACTCTAGTTTGCTTCCCCTTTTGACATGAAGCACAAATGCTTTTTGATGGTTTGCCAATGGTGCGAATATCTCTCACTACTTTCTTTGAGTTGATTTTTACTAGATTGTCAAAACTGATATGACCGAACCTCTTGTGCCACAACCAATTATCTTCTTCTTGTCCAATCAAGCAATCTCCTTCTAAAGTCTCTAAGAGAGTGTACATGTTGCCAGATGTCCTTGATCTAGTTGCTATCAACTTCCCATTATTTGCCTTTTTGACTTCACAACCTTGCTTCTTAAATATCACTTCATGACCTCTATCATAAATCTAACTTACGCTCAACAAGTTATGACTTAGTCCAACCACAAACAAGACTTCTTTTGATGTGATTTTTCCATCACTAGTCTTAACTGAACCTTTGCCAACTATCTTAGCTCCATCATTGTTTCTAAACTTTACTGAGCCACCTTCATATTGCTACAACTTCTCAATTTTTTTTTGTCACCTGTCATATGACTGGAGCATCCACTATCAAGTATCCATGGTGCAGATTTATTCTGTGCTTTAAATGTCATCTATATGATCAAGAATTACTTTTCTTCCTTAGGTTGCTCTTTTTATTTCCACTTAGGTTTGATTACAATTTTGGGCTCTTGTTTTGGCTTTTCTTTTTCAGTAGCTTGTGCATGTTTTTCGGGAATTTTTCCATTTTGTCTTATTCCATTTGGCTGAAATTTTCTTCCCTGAAATTGATTTGATGCAAATGTACTTCGAAAATTTCTTGCAATATGCCCAAAATTATGATAGTTATAATATTCTACTGCATAATCCATCAAAGGTGAAAAAGTATTTCTATTGGTAAAATTCCTTGGTCCTACATTATACTTGCAATATGAGATCTTATTTCCATAACCATTGCATTTAAAATAGTAACAAGAAAAGAGATGATTGAACCTGGGTGGTGGTCTTTGCCATGTTGTAATAGGAGACATAAATATTCTTCTTATTTGATGTGTAACATTGGTGAAGCCATCATTGTCAATTCTCCTTTCATGCCTTGCATTATTGCTTTCCTTTGCATGATTCATTTTTGCTTGATCAACCTGTTTCTTCTTTTCATTCTTTGTGGATTCTTCATTTATGGCCTTTGATCCATTTGACGATTCTCCTTCATCAAAACCCAAACCAAATTTGATGCCTGTAGTATTTTGGTTATTTATGATCTTATCCAACTTCATATAACTTTCTTCACATTTGTGATAACAACTAATTTTCTGATTCATCTCTTCTAGCTGCATTCTTAAACCAACAATCTCTTCTTCTAGCTTGCTGCAATAATCTATTTTCATAATTATTTGCACTTCGAGATCTTCAAATATTTTCTTGGATTCTTCTATCTGTACTTTCAAATTTGTTATGATTTCATTTGCATCCTCAAGCTTTCTTGAAATTTTCTTATTTTTTTTCTTTCTATCTTTAATTCATCTAGATCTGCAATTAGTTCCTCTTCCAAATTCACTTCTGCATTAATTTCTTCTTCATCACATTCTTGTTCTTTTTCTGGTTTTTCTTCTTTGAGTGCCATGAAAAGAGCTTCACCTGTTTCCTTTTCAGAATCCTCACTGGAGCTATCTTCTGATGAACTGACATTCTTGGAGATGAAACTTTTCTTCTTGAAGTTACATTTTATGAAATTTGTTTTTTTCTTCCAGTCACTTCTTTCTTCGTGAGATCCTTCATCACTTCTATTCTTCTCATTAAGTGGATATTTAGCTGAAAAATGCCCAACACCTCCACAATTGAAACATTTAAACGGTAACTTTACTCTGTATTTTCCTTTTCCCATTTTTAGTTTTCTAACAAATTTTACTTCCATTTCATCTGATGTCTCTTCTTCCTCGGATTCTTGTTTTGCTTTCATATTTTTATGGGATTTAAAAGCAGCTTCTCTGTCTATGGGTTTAGATTTTCCTATTCTCATCTCATATGCAGTCAAAGAACCATGCATCTCATCCATACTAAAATAATTTAGATCTTTAGCTTCTTCTATAGCTAAAACTTTAGAATCAAATATTTGGAAAAGGGATCTTAATACCTTTTTCACGATGACAGAATCTTTGATTTTCTCGTCGAGTCCTCTAATCACATTAATGACTTCATTAAATCTTAGTATATATGCCTCTATATTCTCATCGTCATTCATATTTAATACTTCGAACTAAGCTCGATGTGTTTGTAACTTGGCCTCCTTGATCTTAACATCTCCTTCATGAATGCTCTTCAGTTTGTCCCATATTTCCTTTTCCGTTTTACAACCCATAATATTTACTAGTTTTTTGTCCACTAATCCACACATGATAACATTCTTTGCTTTTGAGTCATTCTCAAACAATTTCTTATCGATAACATCGGTTGGAGAAGTGGTGGGTATTGTGTATCCACTATCTACTGAATCCCAAATGTCGTATCCCAAAGCACAAAGATATGTTTGTATCTTGAGTCTTCAAAATGTATAATTAGTTCCATCAAACAATGGTGCTTTGTTGATAAGAAGCCTTCACCACCTACCATTGTGTCACTTCCAAGATCACCCTAGCCGGTTAAGCCTGTTCAAGAACATCGCTATGATATCAATTGTTAGTATCATAATGACACTGAGAGGGGGGGGTGAATCATTTTAGCTCTTTAAAACTTAAATATTCAACACTTAAAGCCAAACAATGAAAACATAAAACCAAATAAAGCAAGTATAACAAGAGAACATAACACGACACAAGATGTACCGAGGTTCAATGATTTGGCTACATACCCAAAATTTATTGTTTGGAATTCCATCCAAATCCAGCCCTTACAAAGCACCAACTTTACAGTTAATTTACCAGCATCCACTGGAAGGAGCACCAACCCCTGATTTATTTGCACCAATAGAAAGGAGCACCAACCCCTGATTTATCTGCACCAACAGAAAGGAGCACCAACCCCTCTACCAAGCACCCACTTGATTTTGATATTAATAATAAAATGACATATATGAATATCTTCACTAAAACCAGAACCCTCTATGGTCTGTAAGCTCAAAATATAAAACTTTTTATTTCACCCAGTATAACATCCCTCTCTCTGCATTACTTAGAATTTGAATCTTCTCTTCTCACAAAAAAAACTATTTGTTCTCTTAGCTCATTTTGCCAATTGCTAAACAATTTATGGGTATTGTGCAGAACTTTGTCTGTGAACTCCTCTAAAAATTTTAGCCAAAATGGATATCATATGAGAAAGTTATGCCCAAAATACTGAAGTGACGTTTTCACATCTCTCCAAAAATCACAGATTTTCACTCTTTATTTTTCTCCATGCACACTTCTCTCTTCACAAAATAAAGTCCCTACTTTTCAATAAAATCCCTTGTCAATTTAAGAAGCACACACTTGCATTATTTTTTCCTTTTCAATTTAAAAAAAAATTCTTTAATGAAGCTTCTTAAAACAATATAACTTCCTTTTTTTATTTTGAGAAGGCATTTCATCAAACACGTCACATGCAAAGAATTGACACCTTACTCGTTCTCTTACTTCAGAGCCACGTGACACCTCAAAAAAAAAACTAAAGATGCTCTATTTGATGCCTTGAAGGTGTAACAACACTGAAACCGAAACTCTGGTGACTCTGCAAGGTCAAAACGGCCAACTGAAGGATTTTGCACAAGTGGAACAAATTAACATAAAAGTGACCTGTACCGTTTTTGCAACAATCATAAATCTCACCTCGTAACTCTGTTTTCTCTAAAATTTGAAATGTATAATATCTGAAATGCTGAATACATCCAGTATGAATATCACTGCATAACTCATTACGGTTCACCTGTACCACCTCTACAAAAACTGCTATTGACACACTTTTTCCAAAAAGAGCGTTTTTGTGACAGTCTTGAAATGCTTGTAACATTCACCTCGTTTCTTCATTTTGGTGGAAATTTGGAACACATGTTCTTGAATATAAAAACCACCTCTAGTTTGAGTTTCACTATCAAATTATTCTCGGTTTACTCATAGTGCTTCTGAAAAAATTGCCCTTTTTTGGCCTGTACAACCACTTTCCAAATCGTCTGCCAAGATATTGGAAATGCCACCGATCAATCCAAACACTGTGCTGACACCTCCAACACTATTATAGACTATTTCCTGACATGTTGGCATGTTACAAACTGATCCATCCTGTCCAACTGTGCTCGTGATGACTTTTGCAATTTTTTGACAACTTCATGACGATTTTTTCAACTTTTGCAATTTTTTGACAACTTCATGACGATTTTTTCAACTTTTGCAAATTTGCACGAACAACCTGTAACAACTTCACCCGAACATAAAAAACATACTTATAAGTATTGAAAATCATTGTACATACTCTAAAAAACCTCCGAACAACTTTCCACTACATCAACCTGTCCATTTGAGTGTGTTGACAACAATGACAATATTGTCACTGCACCTTGCTCAACACTTGGAAGATATGTTTATTGTTGTATAGGCATGATTGCTAGTTAGAGCATGTAATTAGAAGTCATATAAGTTTGCATGAGGTTCATTATTGGTGAAGGAGACAAAGAATCATGCATGATAGATAGATGAAAATAACTACATATTCTATTTTTTTTGTTTATAATTAGACAATAGCAATAAATATCGAAAGCACCATGGTGCTAACACTATCCAAGCACTAATGTGAAAGATAATAATTTATGAGATGGATACTACATAAAAGGATCCATATTTAAAGTTTGATCATTAACATTGTTGTGTATAATAAAAGCACTATCATGATATTACTTTTATGATAGTGCTTTTGATATGGGATGTTTAGATACAATGCATATTTGATTAGTTTGGGATTGGTCAATCACTTATGACTTTTTATGTCTTTAATGGAGTAGTGTCAAAATTTAAAATATTTTATAGAAATGAATAGAATCAATCCATCCAATCAAATCTTACACAAAATTTATAAATATGACAAAAGAGAAATATATAGTAGGCACCTATAGGAACCATAAATATTCACCTATATTATCCATAGATAAGAACCATAACACTCTAATAATTCAAATAAGGAGTGGCAGAGGGTATCTATACCAATATCAAAATCCCAAATGCATAAATAAGATTAAACTTAAGATGACATAACAAGAAAGGATTTAAGACTAATTACAAGTCTGTAAAACCATAACAAGGTTATTGCAGCCCATAGGGCTTACATAATAAAATACTACAATAAGTTAATACCTTGTATAACGAATGCCCTTAGGATTGTACAAGATTATATCATACAATTTTGGTCTTGGCAAAAAATCAAATTATGATTTCAACACCCTCTCCATAATTTGAACTAAGGGGACAAGAAGAGAAGACATTCGTGATAATAATATCTTTCCCCCATAATGGATGCTCTAGTGGGCCTTTGCAATTCAGGTAAATTCTTCAAAATCTTCTCATCATCTAGAAGATATCCACCCATATTCAAGAACTTAGCTTCAATCCTTTATAATTTAACTAAGCAATTATTCAACAAATGTCCTTCCCTCTTGTAGTATCTACAAATGGTATTTGACTTTTTTGATGACTTATCTTGACCCTTATGCCCCAAGGTCTTAGCCTCCTTAGATTTGAATTCTTTTGCATGATCCTAAATTTGTGAAGTCCCACTACAATTCCTCATTGCCACCTAAAAATGAACTAGAAGAGAGAAAATTTGATCAAGATATTTTTGAGATTCTAAAAATATAAGAATCATATGAATTGAAGGTTTAACATTTAAAAATAAGAGGAGATATTAGCAATGGCAATATTCATACATGCTACATCATCTTTATTTTTCCTCTTGAAGATGCAATATTTACTCTCAATGCCTTAAATCTCATACTATAGCCCTCAATTTATTAAACTCATCCAATTTAAGAGAAGAGAGCTCTCATTCCAAGCGACTTACTTGACTAGTATTAAATTTTCTAAATAGCTCATGCAATTTTGACCACACCGTAATGGGTTTTGACAAGGCCTTGAAATGCCTCATTTTGTATCTCAAAGCAACAATTCTTAACTCACTTAGTGTGTTGGTAAAGAACAATTAACTATGGACTATACTATATTTATAATAATATTTTTAGTAGACATGGTGAATGGATAAAATGTATTACTCAATTATTTCAGATAGGTTTTATATGATTTTAGGTTTAGTTTTACATTTAGTCATGATTATTTGTTTTATAACCATTGGACTAATAGAAATGAATAGAAATATAATACCTTGCAAGTCTCTAAGTGCTAATATGCTAGAACAAACAATGTGCTAGAATTAGACAATGCCCAAAATAGATAGTGCACTAGAAAAAACAATGCACTAGAATGGGATAGTGCGTCAGAATGCATGCTATAATAGTTTGGCACTAAAATATGAGTTAGAACAATTTAATACCAAAATATGTGCCAAAATGGTCTTACACTAGAATGTGCATTGAAACAGTCTAAGGGCTTGAAAATGCATAAGAAAAGTAGGAGCCAAAAATATGAAAATGCAGCACAAAAACCAGATGAAAATAAGACACATAGCAACATAAAACAAATTCTTGTAAAAACATCTGGCTAGCAAAAAAAGATAAATTTACAAGAATTTACAGCTAGCAAAATAAGACAATTTTGTAGGAACTTTCGATTGGTAGAAAAATATAGTTTTAAGAGAATTTATAGTTGCAAAAAAGATAAATTTGCAGGAATTTCTAGTTGGCAGGAAAAAAGATAATTTTGTAGGAACTTCCAACTTGCAAAAAATTATAGTTTTGCAAGAACTTCTAGCTGGCCAAAAAAGATGATTTTGTAGGAACTTCCAGCTGGTAGGTTAATACAATTTTGTAAAAAATTCTAGCTCACAAAAAGAAATAGAATTATGTTTTATTTTTTTGAAAACTTCCACATGGCAAAAAAAGGATGAAAATACCTTTTTCCAACTACTATTTTCACATGGAAAATAAATACGAAAGACAATTTATCAACAATCACCATGTGGCATATAATATAGAAATGGAAGGAGATGCACATGGGGAATGCATCTGATGAGAATACACATGTTGCATATAAAGCAAAACTCCATGGATGGAAATGCATGTCAAAGTTCAAAAGAAGCATTTTGAGCATTTCTATACATGGTTGTTACACACTTCTTGCGATCGTTTTGCACATAGCCAGTTGTTTCTTAATTCTGATGGTTGGGGCATGGAGTTGTTTATTTTTATTGACAATTATTTTAATTTTCTAATAAAAAGGAGAATATTCTCTTGTCGGCAAGGAATTGGTTAAGCATTGTTCCTATCCCAATAAAATGAGAGATATATTCTCTCTAATTGTAGCCCATAATAAGGATTAGTTGTTATGTGGCTTCACTTATAAAAGACATGTAATATTTGAAAAGGTTAGAAAAGGATGAAGGGGATGGATGTGTACAAAATTAATATTATTTTTGTAAAAGGGTAATTTTGTTCTTTTAGTAATGAAAAATAATTTTGATCATTTTCTCAATTATGCATATTTTAATTTTATTTTAAATCAATAATTACTTTCCATTGGGTTGAGAAGTAAGGACCCACTCCATTAACACAATGGAAAGAATTATTTCTTGTAGATATGTTTATAGAATATTAAATATTTTTATTTTATTTATTTTAATATTGTTTGTATATTACTTTTATTTGTAATTACTTTGTAAATTGTTTTAATTATCTATTTTTGGGTTAGATTTATGCAACTACTACATTAGATTTTATTTTCTTGCAAGCATGATAATTAAAATTCTTACAAGTGTGTTATTTTAATTTTTGCAAACTATGTGATTTAAATTCTTACAAGTGTGATTTTAACTTTTGCAAGTGTGCTTTAAATTATTACAAGTGTGATTTTATTTTTTACAAGTGTGCATTTAAAGTTTTTCAAATACGGTTTAATTTTTGTAAGTGTGATTTTTGTTTAAGCAAGTAGAAAACCTCAAAAGATCTTATACCAAGATAAGTTTCCTTGCTCTCTAGCGCATACAACAATTAGATGCCACCCTATATTGAAGATATTTAAGTGTGAGCATTAACAACACTCATCATTTTTTGACACCATTGTTTGGAATGCAATATTACTAGAGAGTTTCAATGGTCATTCAACGTCATCATTATTTTTTAAATAAATCTCATTTTAGTCAAACCATAGAGGTGTGTTAAATCCTATCTACTTATTTTGCATATTTATCAATTTTGGTTGGTCTATTATCACAAAATAAATGTATCCTATAAATATGTTATCATCATTAATGACTTGGTGAGACAAAGTGCTAAACCACATCTCTATTCACAACCCATATTAAATATAATTGACCTACTATCACCTCTAAAACAAAATTTTATTTTTCTTGAGGTGGTTTAAAATCTATATTTTAGTTAGATTAGTGATCTATGATACTAATATGGTTATACTATTTTTATGGAAATAAGAGAAAGGTCAAGGAGTGAGTTAAGGTATTAAATATTTTAAGGATTAATGATTTTTGATTTCATTTATTTTTAACAATTAGTTTTCTTTTATGTTAAATTTGTTGGACATTTTGAGTCAAAGTTGTCATTGATGTCAAGGTACGAAGTTGTCATTAATAAGCTACCGATGATGTCAAAAGGTCAAGAGGAACAATGCAGAGGTTAAAGGCAAAAAGGCTTCATAATATTTTTAATATTATGTGGAAGCATAAGTTAGAAGGTTTAAAATAAAAGGTTTTTCATAAAAACCCAAGGAAGCTTATTACAAAGCTAAAGGAAGGTTTAATATTTATTTTATAAAATATTTAAATTCAAATTGAATTTAAATTTTATAAATAAATATTATTTATACAAAGTTGTTCAATGAGAGAAGGCCTTAATAAAACCAAAGGGTTTTAAAGAATTAATTTATAAAATTTAAATTCAAAAGAATTTAAATAATTTATAAATTAATAAGTTCAAAGGAAAATCATAGTGTCGACGTCTAAAGTTTGAAGGGAATTTGAAGCATCGACGTGTATGTGTGAAGGAGGAAATCGATATAAAAACCCATGCCTTAGAGGCATTAAAATTATCCTTTTGCTCGAACGTTTATGCGTGCAATTGTGTTGAAGAACTCGTGCGAAAAAGAGAAGTGAATTTTTGTTTTATGTGCCAGTGAATAGAGACAAATCGAAAAGCATCGAAAGTTGAAAGCCATCTGGGCAGCGTGGCCTAGTGGCAAGAGGGCAATGGTTAGAGTGTTTGGGCGCTAGGTGACCTGCGTTCGAAATGTGGTGGCAGCGTGTTTTGGTGGTTGTGTTTGTGTTGGAAGCGCCAAAGGAAATGGTGCACATTTTGCTAGGCAAAGCGGGGAGCTTCATAGAGCACGTGGTGCTCTTTACTCCCCAAGCGAGCGCCTAGCTCGTGCGGTGGTTGGAGCCATGGCTAGGGCGCTGGTTGAGGCTGCGTCATGAGTTCAAAACCCACCAAGGCAAAGGTAATAAATTTTGATTATTATTTTGTGTTGCCTAAAGTTTGACATGAGGTCTTAGGGAGTTAAAAGGGTTGCTTAAAAGGATTTTTATTTGATTATTATTTTTTGGTAAATTGGAGGAATAAGGGGTTAGCTTTATTTTTGAATAAAGTGTTTGTGTCACATTGATTTGTTGAAGTTTTAAAAGGATAAAGGGAACTTCTTGCATTGAGTTATTTTGAAAATAAGAGTGCATTGAATATTATTTTAATTGGGAGATTATAAGGTGTAAGTGGTGAATTATTTTTGTAAATGTTGATGAATGTTTTCTTAAAGATGGAGTGATAAGGTGTATGTGTGTCTTGATATTTATATTGTATTTTTGAGGGAGTTTATCATCTTATAACTTCTTTGAGCTTGGCAAAGAAGTGTTTGTGGTTTTGGCAGATTTATGAGATTCCTTCATCATCAAGAAAAAGGTATGAGCACATTCTTCCATAGTTAAGTTGATTGGTTGGTTTTCTGGAAAATAAGTTTGGAGTGAAAAGGACTTGATTAGGGTTTCCTTTTGAGTGTGTTGAGTTAATGCTTCAAGGTTTTCTAGAATAAAGAGTTGTGTTTAAAACCTTGTTTTATAAGCATTGTTGTTGAAGCCATTGGTTGAGCAAAGAACTAGGGTTTGAAAAGAACATGAGTATCATTGTTATGTGAGATTGTTTTAAATTTGAAGTTGTGGAAGAACTTGAACTAGGATTTGAAAAGAACATGAGTATCATTGTTATGTGATATTGGTTGTTGAGCATTGTTGGAAATATTTTGAGTAAATGATTATATACTTGGACTAGGGTTTGTAAGGAAGGATTGTTTCATTGAGTGATTGGTTGAGTAGAGTTGGTTGAGCCTAGTCAAGTGGATGTGTGAAGTGATTGTTCAAGTTCCATAAAACAAACTATTCTATATTCTAAATTGAATTGAGAAAGTGATTGAGTTGAAGCATATTGAGTCTCTAACAATTCTCTGTATGTTTCTAAAAGAGTGATTGAAAGTGATTGAGCATTGTGATGAGTATAGAGCATATTGAGTCTCTAACAATTCTCTTTATGTTTCTATGAGATTGGACAAGTTCTAGTGTGGACTTGTTGAGAAGATTTGAGGTAAGTCTTTGAGAAGACTTGTGGATAGATTTGAGTAAGCTTTTGTGGAAGCTTACAATACATATTGAGAGCAGATTTGGTTAAGTTCTTGAGAGGACTTATTGAGCAGATTTGGTTAAGTTCTTGAGAGGACTTATTGAGTATTGGACAAGTTCTAGAGAGGACTTGTAGACTGATTGGTGTGAGATTTTGTGAAAGCTTACAAGGTAGATTTGAGATAAGTCTTTGAGAAGGCTTGAGAGCAGAGTTGATTGATTGATTTGTTCAAACCTTGAGTTAAGGTTTGGGGTAGATCCAGTAGAGTTGATTTGAGATTGAGTCAAGCTTTGAGTTAAGGCTTGAGGACAGATATTGAGGATAGATTTGTGCTAGACCGAAGGACTATGTTTAGTATAGATTCGAGGATAGATTTTGGTGTAGATTTGAGGATAGATTTATGCTAGACCAGAGATAGATATTGAGGATAGATTTGTGCTAGACCGATGGACTATGTTTAGTACATATTTGAGATAGATTAGTGTAAGATTTGGAGGTGATAGAGTATAGAGGATGATAGTCTCTAGTGGATAGAGATCCATTAGCCAAGGTAGTGAGGACAGGTCTTATGAGTGAGGACAAGAGTCTTCAGTGGATAGAGATCCATTAGCCAGTGTAGTGGAGGCAACAGTTCTTCTAGAAGATCACCAGCCAGAGCAAGAGGAGAAAGGAGTTCTCCTATGGATAGAGATCCACAAACTTGATTAAGGGGATTGGTATCTCCTTTGGATAGAGGTCCATAAACATTGTAATAGGGAAAGGATTCCCAAGATATTGATTGAGAAAATTTTAGTGAAATATTTTCTCCGTGGAGTAGCCCACATTGGGTGAACCACGTAAATTATGGTGTCTCTATTGTGTGTGATGATTTATGCATTGCTTTGAATACTGCTATTGATATTGCTATATTTACATTGCATAATATTGATTGGGAAAGAAAAGTAAAAAGTGGTCTTATACTATTCACCCCCCTCTCAGTATAAGCTTGTGTTCTTCAATTGGTATTAGAGCGGGTTCCTTCAAAAGAGTTTAACAACTTGAAGGAAAATCTAACAAGAACATAATGGATTCTAAGAATGGATCATCAGATAATTTAGTACCAGTATTTTATGGAAGTGATTATGTATATTGGAGTTTGAGAATGAAGATCTACTTGAAGGCACTTGGCAATGAAGTTTGGGAAGCAGTTGAAAATGGATACGACCCCTCAGTTGATCCACCTATAGATAAGGAAGGTAAGCTTCTACAACATTACAATTCAAAAGCAATGAATGCACTTTTGAGAGGTTTGCATAGAACAGAATCAATAAAAGTTATGCATTGTGAAGATGCAAAAGGAATGTGGGATAAGTTGCAAAATATATATGAAGGAGATAAAGGTGTCAAGAAAGCAAAGATATGAAATCTCAAAGGACAATTTGAAGAGTTAAGAATGAAGGATGAGGAAAACATTAGTACTTATCTACTTCGAATTGATGAGGTTGTTAATGCTATGCAAGGACTTGGAATGAAGGTTGATGAATCAGATGTTTGTGATAAGGTCTTAAGATCTCTTCCAAAAAGATTTAGTGAAAATATTTCTACTATAGAGGAGTCAAAGGATGGTGATTCTTTGACAAGAGATATGTTGCTTGGTATTCTTACAACTTTTGAGTTAAGAACAAAAGAACCTATTCCCTAGAAGGAAGCAACCTTCAAAGCAATCAAGAAGACAAAGGGTAAGAAGTCAGAATCAAGCAGTGAGTCATCCAGTGATGAAGAAGCAAATTATGGTAGAAGGAATAAGGATTCAAGAAGATCTAGAGATACAAGATCTGTTAAATGTTTCAATTGTGGAAAGTATGGTCATTATGCAACTGATTGTCAAGAAGCTAAGAATAACAATGATGAAGAAAAATAGGATCACAAGAACAGGGAATCAGAAAGATACAAGCATCAAAAGAAAAGCAAGGATGGACAAAGCAGACAAGGAAATAAGTTCTTTCAAAGGCAAAAGAGGAGCTACTATGCGGATAAGGCAAGTAAGTACTCAAGTGATAGTGATGCTAGTTTTTCAGATAATGATAGAGATGAAGTCCTATTTATGATTGAAGAAAAAGAACAAGTTAAGAAAAGGACTCCAGTAATTCTCAAGTGTTTTAGATGTGGTAACTTTGGACATCTTGAAGATAGTTGTACAAGGAATGGTTATAGTTTTAGTGATGATGAATATGAGGATGCACTTGAAGGACCAGATGAAAACCTTCTAATGGCATTAGAAGAAGGAGTAGGTGATCCTATAGAAGACAAGCCAATAGAAAATGAAGATGTGGACAAAGGTAAACAAATAGAGGAATATTCAGAAAAGGATGGATATGATCTCAAGGGAGAACTTATCTATGCTCTTGAAATAGTAAAGAAGGTAAGAAAGCAAAACTCTAAACTTGAGTTTCAGTTTCAAGAATGTGATGAAGAGAGAAGACTGCTTATAGAGGATCTAGAAAAATCAAAGGCTAAGACAAAGAAATTCAAGGATAAGTTAGAAGCAAAGATCTTAGAATGTGAAAAGTTAGCACAAGAAGTGGCACTACTAAGGGAAGATTTAGAAGACTCCAAGAGTAAGCTACACAAGTTTGGAAAGAGCTCAAATATTGTGGATAAGATGATCAAGATACAAAGAAGGTCAACAAACAAAATAGGTCTTGGTTTTGAACAAGCTCAAAAGAAATAAGAAGAAAAGTCAACCTCAAGTTCTAGAGAGAAACTTTAGAAGAAGAAACTACAGAAGAAGATAGTGTAAGAGAAAGTGAGACATCTGAGGATGAGTTGGACAATAGAGAGTTCAACAAGAACAAGAACAATGCACAAAGAAGATACAGATGGAACAACAATCAGAATAGGTCAAGAGAGACTAAGAGACCAATGAGGTCAAGACAAGGAAACTTCAATGGAAGATGTTTTTCATATCACAGGTTTGGGCACATGGCTTCATAGTGCAGGACACATGAAAGATAGGAATATGGGAACAAATAACTTTTCCATGGGTATTGCTACTCATGTAATCAGTTTGGTCACAAGGCAATGAATTGCAGGGTTCATGACAGAAGAGATATGGCTTCACTAGGAGAAATCCTAAGATATTTGCACCTCCAAGGAATAATAACATTAAGTGTTATAAGTGCAATAATGATGGTCACACAACAAAGTGGTGTAGAGCAGACATTCCAGAATCAAGTATGAATAGGAACATGAACAGGAACAAGAACATGGATATGAACAAGAATAGGAATAGGAACAGGAACAGGAACAGGAATAGGAACAGGGACAAGAATGTAGACATGGATAGGAACATGGACATGGAAAGAAATAGTCAGAGGAATCAGAAGGATCAGATAAGAAGGAAAGAGGATAAAGGTAAAGAACAATGCTTTCTAGGAGTAGAAATACTCCCACCCCAGAATTAACCACCTCAAGAGGAGGTGGGGGAGGGGCTAAGCTAAGAGGCTCATTCTTAGCCCCGAGCCCCAAAGGTGACCCTTTGCCATTGATGTCAAAGGGGAGAGATTTTTTGTAAAGGGAGAGATTTGGTATTTGAGTAAAAAGAAGAGAGCATTGAGCCAGGGGGAGCAATGTCCCAGGGGGAGCAGAACAAAGGAAAGTTCAAGTTTTTGGTAAAAATAATTTGGGTTGCCATCAATGACAAAGGGGGAGATTGTTGGACATTTTGAGTCAAATTTGTCATTGATGTCAAGGAACGAAGTTGTCATTAATAAGCTACCGATGATGTCAAAAGGTCAAGAGGAACAATGCAGAGGTTAAAGGCAAAAAGGCTTCATAATATTTTTAATATTATGTGGAAGCATAAGTTAGAAGGTTTAAAATAAAAGGTTTTCATAAAAACCCAAGGAAGCTTATTACAAAGCTAAAGGAAGGTTTAATATTTATTTTATAAAATATTTAAATTCAAATTGAATTTAAATTTTATAAATAAATATTATTTATACAAAGTTGTTCAATGAGAGAAGGCCTTAATAAAACCAAAGGGTTTTAAAGAATTAATTTATAAAATTTAAATTCAAAAGAATTTAAATAATTTATAAATTAATAAGTTCAAAGGAAAATCATAGTGCCGACGTCTAAAGTTTGAAGGGAATTTGAAGCGTCGACGTGTATGTGTGAAGGAGGAAATTGATATAAAAACCCATACCTTAGAGGTATTAAAATTATCCTTTTGCTCGAACGTTAATGCGTGCAATTGTGTTGAGAACTCGTGCAGAAAAAGAGAAGCAAATTTTTTGTTTTATGTGCCAGCGAATAGAGACAAAAATGAAAAGCACCGAAAGTTGAAAGCCATCTGGGCAGCGTGGCCTAGTGGCAAGAGGGCAATGGTTAGAGTGTTTGGGTGCTAGGTGACCTACATTCGAAATATGGTGGCAATGTGTTTTGGTGGTTGTGTTTGTGTTGGAAGTGCCAAAGGAAATGGTGCACATTTTTCTAGGCAAAGCGGGGAGCTTTATAGAGCACGTGGTGCTCTTTACTCCCCAAGCGAGCGCCTAGCTCGCATGGTGGTTGGAGCCATGGCTAGGGCATTGGTTGAGGCTGCGTCATGAGTTCAAATCCCACCAAGGCAAAGGTAATAAATTTTGATTATTATTTTGTGTTGCCTAAAGTTTGACATGAGGTCTTAGGGAGTTAAAAGGGTTGCTTAAAAAGATTTTTATTTGATTATTATTTTTTGGTAAATTGGAGGAATAAGGGGTTAGCTTTATTTTTGAATAAAGTGTTTGTGTCACATTGATTTGTTGAAGTTTTAAAAGGATAAAGGGAACTTCTTGCATTGAGTTATTTTGAAAATAAGAGTGCATTGAATATTATTTTAATTGGGAGATTATAAGGTGTAAGTGGTGAATTATTTTTGTAAATGTTGATGAATGTTTTCTTAAAGATGGAGTGATAAGGTGTATGTGTGTCTTGATATTTATATTGTATTTTTGAGGGAGTTTATCATCTTATAACTTCTTTGAGCTTGGCAAAGAAGTGTTTGTGGTTTTGGCATATTTATGAGATTCCTTCATCATCAAGAAAAAGGTATGAGCACATTCTTCCATAGTTAAGTTGATTGGTTGGTTTTCTGGAAAATAAGTTTGGAGTGAAAAGGACTTGATTAGGGTTTCCTTTTGAGTGTGTTGAGTTAATGCTTCAAGGTTTTCTGGAATAAAGAGTTGTGGTTAAAACCTTGTTTTATAAGCATTGTTGTTGAAGTCATTGATTGAGCAAAGAACTAGGGTTTGAAAAGAACATAGTATCAATTTTTGATTTTTTTTTTTGTTTTTTGGTTTGAAGAACTTGAACTAGGGTTTGAAAGAACATGAGTATCATTGTTATGTGATATTGGTTGTTGAGCATTGTTGGAAATATTTTGAGTAAGGGATTATATACTTGGACTAGGGTTTGTAAGGAAGGATTGTTTCATTGAGTGATTGGTTGAGTAGAGTTGGTTGAGCCTAGTCAAGTGGATGTGTGAAGTGATTGTTCAAGTTCCATAAAACAAACTATTCTATATTCTGAATTGAATTGAGAAAGTGATTGGTTTTATTCATTTTATATTTATTAAAGTATTGAGTCTCTATTTTCTAAATTATTATATTAATATTGAACATTGTGATGAGTATAGATCATATTGAGTCTCTAACAATTCTCTTTATGTTTCTATGAGATTTGGACAAGTTCTAGTGTGGACTTGTTGAGCAGATTTGAGGTAAGTCTTTGAGAAGACTTGTGGACAGATTTGAGTAAGCTTTTGTGGAAGCTTACAATAGCATATTTGAGAGTAGATTTTTAAGTTCTTGAGAGGACTTATTGAGAAGATTTGGTTAAGTTCTTGAGAGGACTTATTGAGCAGATTGGACAAGTTCTAGAGAGGACTTGTAGACTGATTGGTGTGAGATTTTGTGAAAGCTTACAAGGTATATTTGAGATAAGTCTTTGAGAAGGCTTGAGAGCAGAGTTGATTGATTGATTTGTTCAAACCTTGAGTTAAGGTTTGGGGCAGATCCAGTAGAGTTGATTTGAGATTGAGTCAAGCTTTGAGTTAAGGCTTGAGGATAGATATTGAGGACAGATTTGTGCTAGATCGAAGGACTATGTTTAGTACAGATTCGAGGATAGATTTTGGTGTAGATTTGAGGATAGATTTGTGCCAGACCAGAGATAGATATTGAGGATAAATTTGTGCTAGACCGATGGACTATGTTTAGTACAGATTTGAGATAGAGCTGAGTGTAAGCTTTGGAGGTGATAGAGTATAGAGGATGATAGTCTCTAGTGGATAGAGATCCATTATCCAAGGTAGTGAGGATAGGTCTTCTGAGTGAGGACAAGAGTCTTTAGTGGATAGAGATCCATTAGCTAGTGTAGTGGAGGCAACAGTTCTTCTAGAAGATCACCAACCAGAGCAAGAGGAGAAAGGAGTTCTCCTATGGATAGAGATCCACGAACTTGATTAAGGGGATTGGTATCTCCTTTGGACAGAGGTCCATAAACATTGTAATAGGGAAAGGATTCCCAAGAGATTGATTGAGAAAATTTTAGTGAAATATTTTCTCCGTGGAGTAGCCCACATTGGGTGAACCACATAAATTGTGGTGTCTCTATTGTGTGTGGTGATTTGTGCATTGCTTTGAATACTGCTATTGATATTGCTATATTTACATTGCATAATATTGATTGGGAAAGAAAAGTAAAAAGTGGTCTTATACTGTTCACCCCCCTCTCAGTATAAGCTTGTGTTCTTAAAAATTAGAATGCATGAATAGATTTAAAAATAAAAAGGGATGATTTGTTAGTCAAAACCCCCCATGAGCCATAAGAAATAAGCATCAATATTAAGAGGTTGAACAAAAAAATAAATAGCCCATAACCCATATCTAATAACAAAATAATATTAATCTCTAGTTAAGAACAACCATCATCAACTTTTGAGTATCTAGAGTTTGAAAATCATGAGAAATAACTAAATAGATTTTCCTTTCCAAGTCCATACAAGACATCATATTTCCATATTTTCGAGAAAATTTATAATATTTGTTGGGAAACATTATGGCAGGAGAACAAAGTAATACAAACATTATTGAACAAGATAGCAATATAGCTAGAATATTTACATATTCAATTTGGTTAGATCTTGAGGTAGAAGCCCCTATGAAGAATATTTCATTATTTGTATTATTAAATTTTAGGGGAATTACTGGTGAAGGGCTACTCCACCCAACATTCACACAGTACTCAAAAGCACACAAAAAATTCAACAGAAACCCCACATCAAATATTTCTTCAATAAAATAGAATCAGAAATTACAATGTACGACCATAAGGCCGATTTTATTACAAAGACTGGAGATCTACAAATTGGAGCCACGATCTGTGATACCGGACTACCTTCGGTAATCTCTATTCCCCCTTTTAATAACTTCCCAAAGAATGTTTTGGAAAGTGTAACTCCTTTTCCCGCCTTTCATTTTCCCACCAGGAAAATATTCATTTGAAATTTGAATTTTCATTTTCCCGCCCAGGAAAATATTCACTTGAAACTTGAATTTCCAACATATGGGTCTAAACACATGGGTCTAAACATATGGGTCTAAAAATATATGGGTATAAACACATGGGTCTAAACATATACATATATATATATATATATATATATATATATATATATATATATATATATATATATATATATATATATATATTATATATATTTTTTGGTGATGCAAGATTGCCCTTACACCATTGGATGCTCCTGCATCAGACACCCAGGGTAAATTGAGAAGTGACCTTCACTTCTCTAGTGTTGGAGGAAAACCAAGATGGTCAACCTCTGCCTTAGACAACCATGATGAATCTTCAATAGGCCTTCCTTTCCACTTAACCAGATATTCTTCATACTACTTGTTTCTTGTACTTTTGTCCATACTCTTTTCTCCTTTGCCCATATTCCTCAACTCATAGGCATTCCTTGGGCTGCTCCCATATACAATCTGGAATGGGGATTTACCAGTACTCCTATTGACATAATTGTTGTAAGCAAATTCTACCTATGGTAAAATCAAATCCCATCCCTTGGGCTTATCTCCTACTAAGCATCTCAGCAGGTTGCCCAAACTCCTATTCACCACCTCTGTTTGTCCATCAGTCTGTGGATGGTGTGTAGAACTGAACTTCAAATCTATCTTTAGCTTCTTTCGTAAGGTCCTCCAGAGATAACCAATAAATTTGGTATCTCTGTCTGAAACTATACTCCTTGGTAGACCATGTAGTCATACCACCTCTCTGAAAAACAACCCTGCAATGTGAACTGCATCACTGGTTTTCTGGTAGGGAATGAAATGTGCCATCTTAGAAAACCTGTCAACCACCACAAATATTGAGTCATGTACTACAGGTACTACACATGGACTCAAACTCTCTCGAATCAATCCTTTCTTCAATAGCTCTTGAACTTGTCTGTTCAGCTCCTCATTCTCTGTAGGAATCATTTTATTTGGTAAACTGGCTCCTGGTATCAAATCCATCTGGTGACTAATCTTCCTCACTGGTGGTAAACCTTCAGGTACATTATCTGATACAATATCTTGGAATTCTCCCAATAGATCTGAGGCTTCTACTGGTATATCTTCACATTTTTCCTCATTAACTCTAGGAATCAATGCATAGCACATATGTTCGTGCTTCATACCATTCAAAAATTTTCTACCATCAACTAAAAAATTCTTGCACTACTACATACCTTTTCTTCCACCTCCTTCAGGGGCTTCAACTTGTGGTGAACTCCATCCTTTGTCAGGGAATAAGTGTTGGCATGTCCATCATGTATTGCATGTCGATCAAATTGCCATGACCTCCCCAATAGCATATGGTAAGCATCCATAGGCATGATGTCACACAATACCTCATCATGGTAATTCCCAATATTGAACCTCACTAAACATTGCTCATTGACCAAAGCTCTATGGTCCTTCTGCAACCATGCAATCCGATATGGATGCGGATGTCTCCTTTTCTCCAACTATAATTTGTTAACCATCTCCTCTGAAACTAAATTATCAGTGCTACCATTATCAATGATAACATTACAAACTTTACCTTCACATTTACACCTTGTGCAAAATAAACTCTTCCTCTGAACTGGATCTTTCTCCTCATTTAGCAAGGCTCTCCTTGCGACAAGAACTTCTCCTCTTTCTACCTCTTCAGAATGCTCAGATTCAGCATCTTCATCTGCATAAGCAACTCGTGCATTACCTTTAGGTCTCCTATTCGTCCTTCCTTGATGTTGTGGACACTCGTATGCTCGATGTCCTTCTTCTCCACATTGGAAACAAGTTCCACGAAATCCTCCTCTTCTAGGTCCTCATCTGAACCTTCCTCTTCCTCTTTGGTCACCATTATTTTGCTCACAGGGGTGGTAGGCATTATCCCCTTCTTGATTTTGACTATTGCTAACTTCTCCATTCTTCTTTTGGTCTTCATTTTATCCTCCATATGGTCCTTCACTAGTCCTTCCACCATGACCTCTTTCTCTCTGCTTGCTTTCAAATCTTCTATTTAGCTTCTCTTCTACCTTCAAGGCAAACTGATAAGCATCTTCTATGGTAGTCATTCTGACCAAACTTAGTTCCTCTTGAATACTTGGCTTCAATCCATTTAAATAATGGGCTACCTTCTCCTTGTTGGCCTCAGAATGGCCTGTTCTGATCATGATCTTGTAGAACTCTTCTGTATACTCTTTGACAGATTTACCTATCTGCCTCAAACCCTACATTTTCTTCAATAGATCTAACTCGTAGTCAACTGGAATGAACTATCTCTTTAACTTTTCCACCATCCGATTCCATCTTGTTATTCTTTCTTTTCCTCTTCTATTTCTATCTAGTTGTACTCCCTTCCACTAGATACTAGCATGACCCTTCAGCTTGGTCTTAGAAAATTTGACCCTCTCAGGATCTTCCACCTCCTCATACTCAAAATATTCCTCCATATCATTGATCCAATCGATCAACTCTTCTGGGTTAAGATTTCTAAAATATGTAGAAACATCAAACTTCGGTCTCTTCCCAATCTGGGATATGGCTTTATACAGTCTGGCTTGCGCAGGATCTACTGCCTCTTCTTCTTCCTCG
The DNA here is from genome assembly GCA_028583015.1 of Wollemia nobilis. NCBI lineage: Eukaryota > Viridiplantae > Streptophyta > Pinopsida > Araucariales > Araucariaceae > Wollemia > Wollemia nobilis. The sequence continues at coordinate 9,279,620 of JAQPPZ010001028.1, forward strand.
AACTGGGCCTCTTCTTCTTTAGCTTCATCTTCACTCCCATATTCTCTTCTTGGCTCAAACCCTCTACGTAGCTCCTCTTGCAATGCTTGAACTTGCCTCTATAGGGCTCTAAAATCCTCTTCTGGTACCACAATATTTCTCCCACCACCATGGTTTCTTCGTGGAGGCATTCTGGTCACTTTTCTCACAACCCTCAACCCTAGGTCCTGGTGCAAACTACCTCACATTCGGTGATCTATTTACACACTCAAGAACTCCCGCTCTGATACCACTTGGTGAAGGGCTACTCCACCCAACACTCGCACAATACTCAAAATCACAAAAAAATTCAACAAAAACCCCACATCAAATATTTCTTCAATAAAATAGAATAAAAAATTACAATGTACGACCATAAGGTCGATTTTATTACAAAGACTAGAGATCTGTAAATTGGAGCCACGATCTGTGATATCGGACTGCCTTTGGTAATCTCTATTCCCCCTTTTAATAACTTCCCAAAGAATGTTCTGGAAAGTGTAACTCCTTTTCCCACCTTTCATTTTCCCCCCAGGAAAATATTCATTTGAAATTTGAATTTTCATTTTCCCACCCAAGAAAATATTCACTTGAAACTTGAATTTCCAACATATGGGTCTAAACATATGGGTCTAAACATATAGGTCTAAATATATATATATATATTGGTGATGCAAGATTTCCCTTACACCATTGGATGCTCCTGCATCAATTACATGAAAATATCCTAATCAATTCTTGTTTGAATTTTAATTACTTTATCACCTATGATAAAATATTCCCATCTACTCTTAAAAGACTCAACTACAACAAGCTAAATAATCTATATTCTTTACACAACTTGTGGCTAAATAAAAGTAGATAAGTATCACCTATCTACACCTCCAACACTTGAAAACACAAGCATATCTGCATATTGTGGAAGAAGTCTCCTCTTCCCATACATGTGTTCATATTAAAAAAATAAAAATAATAATCACAGGTCAAAAAATTCATGTCGAGTTTAGCTTTTTATGACTTTCAATATTGCTTTTCAATGATGGACGTGCATAAGATAATTGGTGCTTTAAGGTATATATTTTACTTTTCATTGTTATTTAGTTTAATATTATGCATAACCACATCTATATGCATATTTTGTTTTTCTAGTGTATATGATGTAGACTTAGAGGTATAAATAAGCAAGCAAGCAATCCTTAATGTTTGGAAAAATCAGAGCATTGATGTGTCAAAATGGTTTTACATTTATATATATTCTAGAATGGTTTGGCATGAAAATAATTTGACATAAGACTTTAGTAGAACGTCAAAAAAATGATTGTCACATTATATGAAGCACCAAAAAAGGATGAGGCATTGGTGCATCAAAAAAGACCTATATTTATGTTGGAATGCAAAAAAATAAATCTTGGTTGTAAAAATATTGTGGATACAATTGAGGTAAAAGATGGCTAAAAGCAAAATATGGTGGCCTCTTGTGGAAAAATAATATCACAAGGACACATTTTTCTTCCAATTCGTGGAAGACGTGCCATCCACTAGTATGCCCAATTGACAAGGACATGTCATCACATACATGTCTTCAAAATAAGGATGCATGATGCCATGCATCAATTTCAATTGTGGGAGGAGTGATGGGGTCAATGTCTCATTTTGAGCAACAAAGAGGAAAAGCTTGAGAAAAGTGCCAAAAATACCAAAAATAAACATGTCTGAATTATCTGATGTTAGAATATGCATCAAATTATTATGGCACTAGAATATGCGCTAGAATGTTAGATTCCTCCTTCATGCAAAAAAATAGATTTTAGTGATGAAAACCTCTTTGAGGTGCTACTAGACCAAGGATTGCATGAATTTTTTTTTGATGTGCTTGTCTTAATAAAAAAGAAGAAAAAACTTGGTTGTGAAAATTTCTTGTGGACGTAGCTGGGGAAAAATATGGTTTAAAACCAAAAATAGAAGCCTCTTCTGTTTAAAAAAAATGAAAAAATGTAGGTATTTACAATTCAATTGTTGATGATGGTATCATCATTGCTCTAAAGTCTTGCTTTTATGTACAACTTCATGATGAAAATGTTTAAAACTAACTTGAAGGAGCATCGAGCCATCTGTGATAACAAGGTATGCATTTTTATTTTCATTATTGTCTAGTTTTAATATTACGTATAACTGCATCTAGTCCACATTATACATACAACACATTTTACTATGGAATACCTTGTATAGTTAGAGTTTAAAAAGGTCATTAGTTGATGGCCAAAAATTTGTTTTCACTCCATAAGTGCCAAAAATATTTTGGCACCCATTTTGATACCTAATGCTATGATGACACTTTTCTAACCCCTACTATTTCTAAAAAAAAGAGAAAAAATATGGTTTATAAAAAATTGATTTAAATATTTTTTTTTATGAAAATGGGTATGTTTATCTTCAATTTATGGGGAACATGTCATCCATCAAGTTAGGAGAACAAATGATATCTCAACACAATGATTGTGCACCACGTTATCATTGTAGTACATAAATTGAAGAAAGGGATGCATGAGGACATTCTTCAATTCAAGTTGGGAGAGTGATGAGGCCTTGAAATACCTTATTTTGTATCTCAAAACAACAATTCTTGACTCCCTTAATGTGTTGGTAAAAATAATTAACTATGGACTAGGCTATAATTTATACTAATATTTTGATTAGACATGGTGAATAGGTAAAATGCATTACTATGTTATTTTGGATAATTTTTATGTGATTTTAGGTTTAGTTTTATATTTAGTCATGATTATTTGGTTTATAAGCATTAGACTAATGGAACAAAATAGAAATATGATGTCTTGTAGGTCTCTAAGTGTTGATGTTCTAGAATAAGATAATGCACTAGAACAAATAGTGTGCCAAAACAAATAATGCACTAGAATAGACAATGCGATAAAATGGAATAATGTGCCAGATTGCGTGCTAGAATAGTCTAGCACCAAAATATGTTCTAGAATAGTTTGGTGCCAGAATATGCACCAAAATGATCTTGCGCTAGAATGTGCACCGAAATAGCCTAACACTAGAAAATGCGTCAAAAAGGAGCAAAAAAATTGGAAATGCAGCACATCATCTAGATGGAAATAAAACATGTAGCAGCACAAACCGGAGTTTTGCAGAAACTTCCAGTTGGTAGAAAAAGACAATTTTGTAGGAACTTCTAGTTGGAAGAAAAATATAATTTTGTAGGAACGTCCAACTAGTAGAAAAATATAATTTTGCAAGAATTTTTAGCTAACAAAAAATATAGTTTTATGGGAATTTCTAGTTGGCAGAAAAAGATAATTTTGCAAGAAGTTCTAGCTAGCATAAAAAAAGATCATTTTGTAGGAACTTCTGGATAGTAGGAAAAGATCATTTTGCAAAAGTTTCTTGTTGGTAGAAAAAACATAATTATATTTTTTTTTGCAACTTCCACATGGCAAAAAAATATGAAAATACCTTTTTCCAACTACTATTTTCACATGGTAAATAAAGATGGAAGACGTTTTCTCAATAATATCCATGTGACATATAAGATAGAAATGAAAGGAGATGCACATGAGGAATGCATTGGATGAGAATACATGTGTTGAATAAAAACAAAACTCCATGGGTGGAAATGCATGTGGAAGTCCAAAAGACACCTTTCTAGCATTTATACATGCAATTATTACACATTTCTTGCGATTGTTTTGCCTGTAGCTAGTTGTTTCTTAATTATCCAATGGTTGGGGTATGCAATTGTTTATTTTAATTACCATTTGTTTTACTTTTCTAATAAAATTCAGATTCTTCTCTTGTTGTCAAGGAACTGGTTATGCATTGTTCCTATCCAAATAAAATTAGATATATATTCTCCCTAATTGTATCCCATAATAAGGATTAGTTGTTAAGTGTTTTCACTTATAAAAGACATGTTGTAATATTTGAGAAGGCTAGAAAAGGATGAAGGGGACGGATGCATACAAAATCAAGATTATTTTTGTAAAAGGGTAATTCTGTATTTTTATTAATAAAATATATTTTTCAATCATTTTCTTAGATATGCATATTTTAAATTAATAATTACTTTCCATTGGGTTGAGGAGTAAGGGCCCACTCCATCAACACAATGAAAAGTATTATTTATTGTAGATATGTTTATAGAATAATTAATGGTCTTTATTTTATTTATTTTAATGTTTTTTGTATATTATTTTTATGCAATTAATTTGTAAATTATTTTAGTTATTTATTTTCCCATGATAATTTTACGCAATTGTTACATTAGATTTATTTTCTTGCAAGTGTGATAATTTAAATTCATCCAAGTGTGTTATTTTTATTTATGCAAAGTGTATGATTTAAATCCTTACAAGTGTGATTTAAATTTCTACAAGTGTGACTTAAATTCTTGCAAGTGTGATTTTAGTTTTTGTAAGTGTGAATTTAAATTTTTGCAAGTGTGATTTTTGTTTAAGCAAGTAGTAAACCTTAAAATATCTTATACCAAGATGTTTTTTCTTGCTCTCTAGCACATACATCCATCGACACCACCCTAGATTGATGAGATTAAAGTGTGAGCAGTAACAAAACTCATCAGATTCAGTTTTCTCTTTGATGTGTAAAAGCAATTATAGTTCAATCAATAAGGAAAATATACTTATAAATTCTTCCCTTTGATGGTGAAATTTTTCATCAAGGGATATTGTTGTATCTTCTTGAAATATACACAATAGATTCTTACTTTGTAATAGGCCAATCATTTGTACTAACCAAAGGTGAGTAACTAGGGCTTGGTGATCCATCTTATACAATCTAAATTCTAACATTGCAATAGGTCTTTGAACTAATGACACAAATGTATAGAGCTAAAAAATATGTGATTTGAAAAAAGGATCAAGATGCTTCCATATGCAAAATTTGTGGCTTCTAGAAGATTTTTCATAATGGACCTCTAAAAATGAAAAATTAAAACTCAAAATATAATAGGAGAAAATTCCAACTTGGAAATCCATAATTGGTTGGTGTCTTCCACTTATTATTTGCCACTTTAATACCTTTGGACCTATGCAATTTTGACACTTGGTTCATTTTGTAGGTGTAGGGGTAATATTGTGGTTCTAAGAGATGCCATGTTGGACAAAGAAATCATTTTTGGCATAAGAAGTATAAATCATAAAAGAGGCTTGAACCATGATCTCATTGATGCAAAGAACAACCACCTAACCACAATGCCATGGTTGAATTTGAGGAGGGAGGTTGTTTTTTTTTGAAAAAATTGAAAAAAACTTGTATTAAAACAAATAACAGTTACAAGTGGGAGAGAAGACATCCCAACCGAAAGCAAAGAAGCCAGAAGACAACAGGCCGCGAAAACGCGACATGTCGCGAAAACGCGACATGTCGCGAAATCGCGACACCAAACCTAACAACGGCCGCACCCCGGCAACAAGTCGCGAAAACGCGACATGTCGCGAAATCGTGACATGTCGCGAAATCGCGGCAAAACAACGCCGAGGCCGCAAAACCCAAAAGGAGTCGCGAGATCGCGACGGCACAACACCAAAGCTCCCAGACGCCAGAATCGTCGCGAAATCGCGACGAGAAAGCCAGAAGGCACCTGATCTCCAGAATTGTCGCGAAATCGCGACAAGGTCTCCCTTTGACACCAACATTGCAAAAGTGTCGCGATATCGCGACGTTTTTTCCTCATGGCTCCAGTTGGCCGGAAGTGTCGCGATTTCGCGACGAGAAGACCTTTGGGCGACCCTTCAACAAAGGTGTCGCGAAATCGCGACGTGTTCTCCCCGCGGCGCCCTTTTCTCAAACGAGTCGCGATATCGCGACGATTTTCCCTCCTGAAGCTTGTTCTCCAAAACTGTCGCGAAAACGCGACGAGTTTTCCCTTGAGCATCCTTTCCTCAAAAATGTCGCGAAATCGCGACAGATTCTCACCTTGAAGCCCGCACTTCAAAAGTGTCGCGATATCGCGACGACTTTGCCTCTTAGTGCTATTCTTTGCTAAGTGTCGCGAATCGCGACGGTTTTCCCCCGAGAGCCCATTCGGCAGAAGTGTCGCAAAATCGCGACGAATTTTCCCTTGGGCACCTTTTCACCAAAAGTGTCGCGATATCGCGACAGATTCTTTCCTTGGGCATCCTTTCCTCAAAAAGGTCGCGAAATCGCGACAGATTCTCACCTTGATGCCCGAACTTCAAAAGTGTCGCGATATCGCGACGACTTTTCCTCTTAGTGCCATTCTTTGCAAAAATGTCGCGAAATCGCGACGGTTTCTCCCCGGAGCCCAATCGAGCAGAAATGTCGCGATATCGCGACGAAATTTTCCTTGGGCATCTTATCACCAAAAATGTCGCGATATCGCGACAATTTTTCCCCTTAACGCACTTTTTCCAAAAACGTCGCGAAATCGCGACGACTTCCATCCAACGACTGCAGCAGCAAAACAGGTCGCGAAATCGCGACACCTGCTCATCAGGGGCCGCGACGGCGCAACAAGTCGCGATATCGCGACAAAAACCAACCTTAGCCATTTTTGTGCTCATTGATGCAGGGATCGTTCCAGACCACGCCGAATCTCTTCATCAATCAGGGGCATATCACTGTGCAGCTGTACCCCTGCCTCTTTCTCAGCCCCCATCTTCGCAAGGAAGTCAGCAACCGTGTTCAAATTTCTGCTGACATAAACAGGGATCACATCATCTAATTCCTTCCATAACTCCTTGATTTGGGATAACAAAATCCGTAGTCTCCAAGCTTTCAAAGAGAAATTCCGCAAGCAATCAAGAGCGCCGATCGGGACTTGAGAGTCTGATTCGAGAATTACCCTCCGGTAACCCTGCTTAACAACCCATATAGAAGCTGATTTGATGGCTATGGCTTCAGCTTCATTATTGGTGGCTCGGCCCAAGCCCTGCAGCTCCCAGAAAAGCACCGTACCAGAATGATCTCGGCAGACAACACCAATACCCGCACTGCCCGGGTTGCCTTTTGTAGCTCCATCAGTATTGATCTTTACCCAGCCTACTGCGGGGAGGTATCCAACATACTCTGCCATGCCCCTCTTGTCCCTCAACCCCCTCTTCTAGATGCCCAAGATCAGCCTGAATCTCTTCTTTAACATTGATGGCAACAGTTTCAGTGACTTTACTCCAAATGACCTGCCAAACACCGTCTATCGAGGAGAAAGTATCTCTGAAGATCCGGGCATTTCTCTCCAGCCAAACTTGCCACCAAATGAAGAGAAAGCCTAACTCCCAGCCAATTCGGAGGGCTGTAGATTTGAATCTGCCCCTTTTCCACTTTTCCAAAATATTGGCACGATTTAAAACACCATTAGCCTGGAATTTAAATTGGGAGAACCAGCGCTCCCAAATCTGATGAGTAAAAGGACACTCAAACATCAGGTGATCAGCAGATTCCTCATGTTTTTGGCATAATGCACATTGAGAGGGGCCACTGATTCCCCTACTTCTTAGATTGTCAAAAGTAAGAATTCCATTGTGCATAAGCTGCCAGGCAAAGAAATTCACTTTCGGCCAGCCCTTAGAATGCCAAATCCTTCTCCAATCCTGAACCGGAAATGAGTGCGGGGGAGGCTCAGGGAGGATCTTTTCATACCCAGCCTTCACTGAATAGACCCCAAGGCTCCCACAGCCCCAAGCTAATTCATCATCCTCATCCCTCCCTGTGAGGAACCTTTCTGACAAGATTTTGTGCAAGATGGGCGCCAACTCCGGAGGGATAGTAATTGGCCACTCCTGCCACCTCTTAAATTTTTTGAATTTATACTCCCCCAATTGGCTGGTGTGAAAATAGTTATCAATATGTATCCAGCCCTGGGCTTCTAAGGCAGCCTTGATTGGTTGAAGCTCAGGAAACATGGCAATGATGGGCGGATGCTGGTCCCAAGAATCAGTCCAAAAATGTGCCTTATCCCCTCTCCCCACTTTCCAAAATAATTGGTCTTTGACAATCTGAGATCCAAGCTTAAGAGTATGCCACACTAAGGAACCAGTGCCTTCCAGGGGAAAGCGGCCCACCTCATTGGGAAGAACATGCCCCAAATATTTGCTAGAAAGGATTCTGCTGAAGAGGGAGGTTGGCTGGGAAATCCACCTCCAGTACAGTTTTCCAGCCAAGGCTCTGTTATTAAGCTTGGAACTTCTCAGGCCCAGCCCTCCGTTGTCCTTAGGCTGGGAAACTTTATCCCACCCAACCAAAGCCCATTTTTTCTTCCCTTTTGCACCTTCCCATAAAAATCTTCTAGCCATTTTGTCCAACTCTTTCCAGATGGTATGAGGGGCAGCCAGGATAGAGAATTTATAGATTGGCAAAGCCTGTATAACTGACTGCAGGAAGGTTAACCTACCCCCATAGCTTAACCATTTATGTGACCAGTGATTCATTCGGTCTTTGATGCCTTCCAACAGATTCTTCCAGATATCTATTTTTAATTTTTTGAAATGCAGGGGAACGCCCAGGTAAACTATTGGAAGAGAAGTTCTAGTGAAACCCAGGATCTCAATAGCCCTCTCCTGCAGCCGTTGATCAAGATTGAAAAAGACAACTTTGGACTTCCTGTCATTGAGGACCTGATTTGAAGCCCTAAGGTAGACATTCAGAGTATCTCTGATTCCTCTAGCTTCCCTAAGACTGGCCACACCAACCAGTCCAGTATCGTCCACAAATTGCAAGTGAGTCAAAGTTTCCTCCCCAACCTTGATACCAGTTAGCAGGCCTTGTTGTCTTCTCCTCAAGAACAGTCTGCCTAATCCCTCAGCCAAAATGAGGAAAAGATAGGGAGAGCAAGGGTCTCCTTGGCGAAGACCACGAGTGGCACCAAAAGGATGCGAGGGTAGACCCTTAATGAGAACAGAATAAGAGGGTGTAGAAACACAGCTCATAACCCAATCAATCCAATCCTGGGAGAAGCCAAAAGCTGCCATCATTTTCGACAAGAAGCTCCACTCCACCCGGTCATAAGCCTTGGACATATCCAGTTTAATGAACATTCCTTTATTGCCCGAAGTTTGCATTGAGTGGATAGCCTCCTGAGCAAGAACCACCCCATCCAAGATTTGTCTTCCCTCAACGAAGCCCCCTTGTTATGAAGAAATGATATTATGAAGAAGGGGTTTGAGCCGCTCAGCCATTATCTTAGTGATGATTTTATAAATCACATTGCATAAAGCTATAGGCATGAAATCAGAGATATGAGTCCCCTCCTCCCCTTTTGGAATTAAAGAGATGAAGGTGTGATTGATCGCCCTGAGCATTCTTCTATTGGATCTGGATTCCTCTGTGACAGCCAAAACATCCTCCCCCAAAGTGTCCCAAAAGGCCTGAAAAAACTCAATAGGAAAGCCATCTAGACCAGGATATTTTCCAGTATTCATACCAAAGACCACGTTTCTCAATTCATCACTTTCAATGGGTCTAAGCGGGGCACTGATTGTCTTCTTCAGAGATAATAGAAGGAATAACATTAAGAACTTCATTCTGAGCCTCAACATCCTGCTCCATACTTTCCTTAAAAAGTTTAGAAAAGTAATCAATTGAGTGGGAGTGCATACCGGGAAGAGTATCGAAGGCATGTCCATTCTCATCTTTAAGGACTTCCATGCTATTCATCTGACGCCTAGCGCAAGCTGACCGATGGAAAAATTTGGTATTTCTGTCCCCTTCTAATAACCAAGTATTTCTTGCCCTTTGTTTCCAGTATATCTCCTCTTGGTTGTCAATGGCCTCAACCGCTTTACGTAGTGCATCATCTTCAGATTTGAGTTGCTCAGTAATTGATCCTTCCCTAAAGAGTTTATGTACCTCCTCCCATCTGGCCACCAAGGGGGCCCTTTGGGTCTGGAAATCCGACTTATTTTCTTTCCTCCATTGTTTCAGTTGAAGTTTGACAAAGTGGAGCTGTTTATGCAATTTGAACATTGCTTGTCCCAAAAGGTGGACGGCCTTCTGCCCACCATTGTGGAATTTTCTGTCGAAGGTCCTCCTTTTGTAACCAAAAATTCTCAAATTTAAAAGGCCTATGATGCTGCCCTACCGAAGTCCCTCCCTCCAGCAAAATGGGAAAATGATCAGAAACAGGGCCCTCCAAAATCTGGAACTTAGAAGTCCATTTTACAAAAGCCTCCTCCGAGACCAGAAAGCGATCTAACTTGACCTTCTCTTTGTGTGGCTCCTTCCTCTTATTTGTCCAAGTAAAAAAGGGTCCAGGGCCTTGAACGTCCACTAATTGAAAGGCCTGAACTTGGGCAATCAGAAGCCGGTCCCCAGGATCCAAAATTGGGGTGCCACCTTCCTGGTCACGAGCAGATAATTTTGCATTAAAATCCCCTGCAATAATCCGGTCAAAACATTCCCTGGATGACCTCATGTTTTGAACGACTCTCCATTGGAGCCTCCGGCCATCAAGGTCTTGGGCCCCATAAAAGTTGGTGATTAAAACATGTTTTGTTGTGAAGTTATTTTTGAAATGAGATGTGAGAACACCTCTCCAAGCTATATGTTCTAATGCAGTCCAGTCCAGAGGGTTCCAAAGAGTAACAATCCCCCCTGAAGCACCTTGGGCAGCCACAGCCATATGACCAGCACCCCGCCAGATTCTATTAACTGTTTTACTCATAATATCTAAAGACATTTTTGTCTCCTGAATAAGCAAAAAGTCTGTTTTACGTTTTTCTAAGAGTCTTTGAACAGCAGATTGATGGGTTCTACTGTTTAAACCCCTAACGTTCCAAGATTGAATGATCATTGAAAACCTTGAGAGCAGTAAGAATCAATAGTCCTCACCGATCCTCCATTGATCAGTTTATCTCCTTGAGCTGCAATCAAGTCCTTGTTTGAATTTCTGCCCGCTCCTTGAGTGTTGCTATTTTTGGATCTCTTTTCTACCTGAGAGATACCCAGGGCTGGCCTTTCTCGATTTTTTTCAGCAATTCCCATGCTAACATCTTTAATTACTGGCGACTCTGGGGGTTGCACTGTCATTGCCCCTGCAATTTCTGGTGGCAATACCTCAATTGGCTCAAGCACCTGGTCTAAGACAGGAGAAGATGAAGGAGAAACATGAGTTTGAGGGTTAAGGGCCTCAATATTCCCATCCACACCTTCCATATCCTGGTCCTCCTGATCTACTAGAGACTTAAAAATTTCGTATCTGTTGGCTGGCTTGGATTGAAATTGCTCCTTACCAGTTTTCTTCTGCTTTCTCCTTCTCTTGACTTGTTCAAAGCCATCTTTCTGACCCTCATTAGCTTGAGGCGAATTGGATGTTTCTTTGGCAGAGCTGGCCTTATTCTCTTTGGAGCGGTTTGGCATACTATGCTGGGCTTCCGTTTTGGAGTCCAGGAGAGTTGGGCAGAACCGGGCCAAATGCCCATGCTTGTGGCAGACTCTGCATCGGAAAGGCAAAGCCTCATAGTCTAACTGTTGGATCCAGGAAACTCCGGCCAGTTCCAGTTCCACCTCTGCTGGTAGAGGCTGGCTGATATCCATTTCCACACAGATTCTAGCATAGACACCCGAGTTACCTTCAATAGTATCCTTGGAGACACCCAGGTATCTACCCAGAGAGTTACCTATCATTTCCAAGACCTGCTCCCCCCAAAACTCCATTGGGAGAGCGTACGACCGAATCCAGACCGGGACAGCCGTGGGTTCAATGCGGGGATCGAAACCCACTCTCCGGGGTTGAACAAATAGCCCTGCCGGACCGTAGTTTCTCTTTTCGGACTCAAACGCTCTCTTCCTATCTGCTAAAGAAGAAAAGCTAACGATGAAATACCCATTGCTAATAAACCACGGGGAGTACTCACCATGGGGCTCCCAGTTCTGTCGGACCCAAGTGTGCAAGAAATTCAGGGTAGGTCGGATACCCATGAATTTGCAAATCAAATCATGATCGGCTTTGTATAGAATTGTATCTTCCACCAGCTTTGGTTCGATTACAATCTTAGGCCTCGAAGCGGATTGAGGGAGACATCCGTTGACACGATGTGTTGTGGAACCCCTACCAACATTCTTAAGCATCATATTCAGGTTGTTTCTCTGCACTTCACCGTTAGAAGACGAGGGAGTGTCTTTGAGCATTTCTGCATAAGAGCCCTTTCTCCCAGAGAGAGGGATTGGAGGGGACCCCATTGGGCCCACCTGGAACTGCACACGATCCTTCAGATCCGCAAAGACAAAACAGAGCAGGAAGCCACCTGATGTCCTGGATTAACCTTCACCCCACCGATCCAAGAGCATCGCCCGTAGCCTGCCGAGGAGGGAGGTTGTTACCACTATGATAAGTATTCCATTGATCTTAAGTTACAAAACACTAAGAAAAAGCAGAATCCTTTGTCAGATTTGATATCTTGACCTCATGCCCTTAATTTGATATTGCTATCCATCTATCTATAGGGGTTGTTAAACAAATATTATGTGTTCCATGGAATATCCAACCAATTTGGAGGAGTAAATGTGAGGTACACAATTTGATCCCATGCCTTCCAATTCTTATCCTTCTAAACAACCACTTTGCCACACTTGCTTTAATGGAATAGTAATCGATGACATTCAAAATTAATGATAATATTTGAACCAAAACAATTTTGTCATCTTCCTTTACAAATAGCACTTAGCGGATCTTGAACTTGAACTCATGGGGAGTAAGAGCCTTTGATTTTCTTATATTAACTATAATGGTAGACCTACCTTTTATGAAGAGACATGTCCTTCCTCCTTGAATGAGGGTTATCCATGATCATCTCCACTTGAATGCTATTCCAATGTGAGTGGGTGGGAAAAGATAAAAATTTGAATTCAAATGATCGTGTACTTACTAATTTTTTGAAAGAGATTGAGCAAAGTAGCATTTTGATTTTTCAAAGCATTATTTATGGAGGAATAAAATATCTTACTCCTACTATTATTTGAAGAAATTCTTAGGGAAAACTAATAGGTTTCTTTTACAATGCTTTTGGAAAGATGAAGCTAAAAAATAAAGTAAAGAATTCTTATCTCTTGAGACAAAAAATATTGGGATACTTTGAAGAAAAATTCATCCTAAAATTTAAAAGAAAAGCTAGATGTTTCAAATAATAATTTTGTATGACCAAGTGAGGTATCTCGATACATACTTTGATACCATGTCAAAATTCAAAATATTTTCCAGAAATAAACAAAATCAATCCATCCACTCAAATATTATATAGAAAGCATAAAATTGGAAAAAATAGAGAAATATATAGTGGGCACTCATAGGAACCATAAATATTCACTGTAGGGGGTATTTATACCAATACTAAAACCCCAAATACATAAATAAACTAAACCTTAAACCAACATAATAAGAAATAATTTAATGTTAACTACAAGTTTAAAATATGGGTTTAACCATAACAAGGTTGACCGCAACTCATAGGTTTATATAATAAAATATTATAATAAATTCAATATATTGTACAATGAATGCTCTTAATCCTATACAATATTAGAACATATAATGTTGGCCTTGGCCAAGAATTAGATTAAAATTTCAACTAGTAGAGTTTGCTTTGGTTGCTATTATTGATTTACTAATCAAAATTGGGTGTCTACATTTGCTCCATTTTGGTGCATTCATCAAGTGATGAATGTATCAAAAACTAGCTTGCATACCCCAATTTTATAATATTTTTTTGCATGATGAGTTATATTTATGAATTAATGTAATTGATGACTTTTAGAATCTATTTGTATATGATACAAGATTTATCTTTGTGATAAAATTAAATGCTATCATGTATCTATGTGCCCCTTCTAGTTTTAAGGAAATTTGAAGATTGAATAAGAAAAATTCTCCTAATTAGCATTCACATGCAAAGTGTTGAGAATAATTGATTGTGTGAGGAGAAGTGGTGGGTAAAATGGAGGGTAGGTAATTTTTGTTTTTTTAAATTCATGATTGTGAAACAAGATCTTTGTATGTGTATTATCACCCCTATAATCCATGGCTCAACAAGTGAGACTAATGAATTGTAGTGGTAGGGTGAGACCACTAGTAATTAGGGGATGAGACCAACCTTAGGTAAGGATACTTACACTATCTTAATTTTATTATTTTTATCAAAAAAAAAGGTCAAAGAAAAATTTAAAATTTCCTCCATGTGCTAGCACTACTGTGTAGTACTTTTAAAACTAACAATGCTATTGTGTAGTGATATCATGCCACTATGCCATTTTTGTGCTGATAACTTTGAGTTGATGTTGATTTTTCACTAATGGTGATTTTATGATTATGGTAATTTTGCACAAGTGCTAGTACTATTTCCAAATATACCATTTTCACAAAAATATAACACTTTTTTAAAAATTGATTTTAGATGAATTTTTAAGGCTTTAAGGTGAATTTTGCAAGGTAGATTGATGGATAATAATTTTATGCCTTGTAGGTGAGGTTACATATGTTAGACTTCTATGAGCATTGTTCCTATGCACTAAAAATGATTTTTCACACTCTTGACACAAGGACTATGCTATCCTATTAGTGATAGGGCTAGAACATGTGGCCCTCATGCCAAAGGTGGAGTTTTAAAGAGACTTATTGACAACATTGGTAGAGAAGTAATATTTAGAGATGAAGACCTTATAGTTACCACATGGGGAGATAGTTGTCACTTTGGAGGATATGTGGAGGATCTTATGGGTAACCATCCAAGGTTCCGTAATATATGTCAACTACTCTTGTCAATGGTGACTAAATAAATCACCAACTCTTGATTCTAGATAGTATACCTTGGAATTGATATCAATTCTACTTACATAATGTCACTTGGATTTCTAGTGGCTCTTGTCTTAGGCATATTGCTTCATGACATAAACAAGGAGGTATTCCACTAGGATCTAGGGTAGGTTATTAGAGACATATTAGAGAACTAAATTATTTTTCCTAGGGGCTAACCATCCTTGCCTACCTTTACCACTCTACACCATATTATCTATAATGGCATCAAGAATATTATATATTGCATGCTCCTATAGGTTTGGGTATAGGTGCATATCACAATGGCATGAACTCCCAAGTTAGATTGATGAGAGAGATATGCAACATGTATATTGTGGGATCAAGGTTTGACATAGGTTAGAGTCCCTTACACTATAGGATTTGTGGAGATCATTATAGATGGTTGATGATATTTATTTTTAATATACAATATGGCAACACTATAGAGGGAATATATCAAGTAATATTAGCTCAACCAATTAGATTCCTCAATGTTGAAGGAGATCTAGGTTTGGATCTTTCCAAAATTATACATGGATAATATCTAAGATTTGTTGTAATACAAATATGTGATGACGATGTTATATAGGTGGGCCCATTTCAATCCCATATAACTAATTGAAAAAATACTATAGGGGGCTTCTAGGCTAGGATGAGAATACTAGTTGGCATAGTTGAGGCAACTAAGGTGGCTAGTAGGACCACATGGAAAGTGAGAGATCTTTTAGTATGAGCATATGTCTTACTAGTTTAAACTATAGTGGGGGTTTGGGAACTATAAGATCTCAATTTTTACATAAATTGGATGTGGATGACCTTGCTATTTTTGATTCATGGAAAAATGACCTAGGTTTAAGTGATTGGTACTAGGGGTTGTACCATGGGTTTAGATGTCAAAAAATTGAAGTGTTAGGTTTCAAGATGTTTTAAACAATAAGGCTAAGGTATATCCTAAGGGAATGGTATTAGGTGCTGCTATTGGTGAGATAATAGTAGTAATTTTAGGATCTATGGAGGAAGGGTATCATATAGGATTTATCATGGGGATGGGAGTTATTCCAATGATTATGGTATGGTAGGCTAGCCCAAATAGGTCATCGTAGTTGGTGGTAGAGGTGGAGCAAGATGCATTGGTTTTGTGGGTGAACATCCTTTAGCTGATGGTAGTAATACTAATGATCAAGAAGAATATATGTTATGTAGAGATAATAACATATTTTTGGGAGTGAGATTAGTTGGTTAGGAAAAATTAACATTATAGTCCACCATTTTGATCCTAACAACTAAGCATTATGTAACCTTAATAAATACCACAACTTCGATGAATGGTGGAATAATTAGATGGTCTAGACACTATTAGAATACATGATTTCCATGCAATAGAGACACACAAATGAGTTTAAAAATATATAGGATGAGGTGACATAGTTGTGAGAGGACCTAACAATAGAGATCTAGTACTCAACACATTACCACACAACCTACCATGTTGCCATATCTATAGATTGATGGTTTTTATCTTCTATTATGATAGAGTCATAGATGTGGATGTACACACATATAGTTACTTAGTAGTTATAATGGTTAGTGATAATATAATCATCATAGGGAGGAGGAGGAGGCACCCCATATACCAGATCCTAGAGCTGAGCCATTTGTTCAAAGGGCTATTTTTGTATATATACTTTAATGATGATAAATCATGATGTATAAACATTATTTTTTATTAGGTAGAAGATAAGGTTTTGAAAGGGATCCTGAACCTTTTTTATAATATGAGACTACCAGAGATCAGGGTCCCACCCTGAAACTTTGACAAAAACAATAGCCTAAATTTGAATCTGAGCACTAAAGAAGAATTTGAAATTTGAACCTCCTACTCTAACTAAAGACTTAAAATTCGAAACTTCCCACAAAGTGAGAGAAAATTTAAACCAACCTTCGAGCACAAAAACACAATCCCACCTTGCATAAAATCAAGGCTAAAATCTAGGAAGACTTGCTAGAGGAACAACTGGTACTATGGAAACTAAAATTGAATATATCAGTAATCTAGACCTAGTGCAAGCATCCAAAAAAATTTACACCTTAAAACATTTGGATCCTGCAACCCAACTCCATCCGATAGAAAAATTGAAACTGAGCACACAAATCTAAATAAATCACAATACATTCAGGTGTGCTAAAGAAAACAAGAATCCTTAAAAATAGGCCAACCCGTCAAAAGCATATTGCTTAGGAACTGTGGCACAAATTTGAAACTAAGCATCTAAGAGAAATAGTCTATGGAGATCCAGGTTAGATTGAGAGAAAAATATATTAGGCCTTCCTACCTAATAAAAACTCCCACATCCAGGAGCTAACCTGAACTATACAATTCATAATCCAACACACAGACATTGCAACAATTTGGGTCTAGAGTGCTATAATCCAGTTATAAAAATAATAATTTTAACATTTCACTCAGATCATAACGCCCAAGAAAAAACACTATAAATAAAATATTTTCTAACTATTAGGAAAATAAATAAGGAAACCCACCTTCTAGAACAAAGTAAATCTAGCAATGAACCCTGAAGGATTACATGGGGATCATCTGGTAGAAGGAACACTGCAACTGCAAACATCGACCAACAACTAAGACCAACCTGTCCAAGGTAGGGCATTGAGATCTGGAGTCCTACACCAAGAGGGACTCAACAAAAATATCATCTTAGGAATGGTACCTGACCAAGGAGCGTAGGGTTTTAAATAAAACCCTAAAACTTCCAAGAATCCTAGGAGCACAAATGATAAAAAAAAATCGTACTACTCCAAGAAAAACCATGACCCTACAGGCTAAAAGTAGAAAAATAGAGCTCCAACTAAAAATTCTATTTAGACAAAACAACTACTAGACATCTTTGAAAATATTCCAAAACCACCATACGAAGGGCTAATCTATGAAATACCAGACACGTGGGAAGAAAGCACCCTCATCCTCCACTGTAAAAGGCATGTGGTCTCCCCTAGGAGTTTGGTTCAGGTAGGTAAAGACCATGAATGGCGAGGAGAAAAGGGCTATCAAGTACACGACTAAAAAAAAAACCAACTTTATTGAACCATCCAAGCCACCAGACACAGTGGTTGCTAGCACAAGCCAAACCCAATAACCAGGAATGTATAAGGCCTCCCCCAGGAGTTTGGAACAAGAGAGGCAAGACCACAAAAATGAAGGGAGAAACCTGATTAACAAAAAATGCAACTGGAAACTAGGAGGTCTAACCAATGAAGTTGTATTGGGTATCAAACACCTAGATTGTCATCCACCATAGTCACACTAGATGGCAGCTTCACACGGAAATCCTCTTCATAGGGGAGAGGGTCTATTGATGTATAGACATTGTTGAGATACATACATATATACATATACATTATATATTTGCATATTTCTTGGCTTATAATTATTGTCCTATTTTATCTAGATGATTTATGTTAATTTATTTAACTTGATTTAATATTTATTATTAGCATGATTTATAGTTGAGCTATGATATGATGATGATTTAATTATGTTATTATAATTGTAATTATGGATGGTGATTTGGTTATGATATTATGATAATGAGGGATGATGATGTGGTTATAATTTGATTATAATTATGGAATGATGATGTTTTGAATATAATAAGATGGTAAAATTTAAAAATTTATTGTATATAATTGAACAAGAAATGCACCAAATAAATTTTCCCATGTGGACTTATGAGATATAGCTTGTGCACATAAATATATTCTTAGATAGACTTTGGATATGTAATAGTAGCATTGCTATAATACATACACATAAAAATATGTACACAATATATGTGCCTAAGAGGACTTTAGATACACCAAAGAGGTATTGCTATGATTCAAGTATGTGCACGAGATATGCCTAGGGTATTTTAGATATGCCAAAAAGTCATTGATATGATATAAACATGTACAAGAAATATGTCCATGGGGAATTTACATACACCAAAGAGGCTTTGCTATGATATAAATATGATATAACAAGTGATGTTTCTCAAGACAAACATCTATGAGAAATTCTATTGTGTCATAAAGGTGATGGTTATGCCCCAAGAAAAATGTATATGAGAAATTTTACTGTACATTAAAATTTGTAGCCTTGTATCAAGATAAATATCTATGAGGATTTCTATATGCAATAAAAATTATATCCTTTCTTTAATATAAATATCTTTGAGGAATTCTACTATGCCATAAATTTGGTAGCATTGCCTCAATATAAAGGTCTTTGAGGATATATGTTGTGATAATAGTGTTGAAATATGAATTAATTGATTAAATAATAAATTACCTCCATTTAATGGATAATAGAAAAAATAACTTTTTAAGATGATATTTTTATTATTTACGCGTGTAGTCTACAAGTAAGGATGCCACTTGCATTATCGATGATGAGACTCAGGTTCAACCCCCACAATGGATTTGTATAAGAAGTATTTATTAAAATAATAATAAATTTGTATTGTCCTCATTCCTATATGTGTTTGGCAATAGTTTTAAAAATCCTATATAGGTGGTCAAAACATCCTATTGAGGCCATCATACATTTCACATGGGTACTAAAGCAATATGATAAAAATTGAAAAGAAGGTTTTAGATGTCCAAAGATAAATATTATGGAGCTATGTAAAATAATGCCAAGAGGATATGAATTAATGGAGTAAAGGTAATAGATTTCCCCCATTCAAATGGTTTATGTTGAGTGCAAAACATTCATATGGGATGCATACTGTACCCATGCTTGTATTCATTTGGAAAGAGTTTTAATAATCCTACATAGGTGGTCAAAATATCTTATTGAGGCCATCCAATATCTTGCATGGGTACTAAAGCAATATGTGGTAGGATCATGAGTTTCAATAAAATTACACTTGGATGGATATAGGGATGAGAATATGGGTGTTAAAAAGAGTAAATCATGGTGATAATAGGAGGACTAACATATGCAACTATGAATCTCACAATAATTCATCATGCAACAACAAATTAGAGATTAGATGATGATTGTGGCTCATATTATTGACAAACTATCTTTGAGATGAATTATGAGAAATAAAAGGTAAATTCTCTTTTTATATATTAAAATCCATAACAAAAGTATAAAACGATCAAAATACAGTTAAAATTTTTCTTAGCTTGGTTTATTCTTAGAAAAGAACAAACTCCTCTTTCTATCCTAAGCATAAACCAAGCTGGGAAAATGTGTGACCATATAAAATATATTGGGGAGATAATGCAAATAATTTATTACCATCAACACTTGTAAAATATCATAGTATTCATCATGGTAGAATAGATGATGATTTAGGGAGGTCGAGTAGTCAAACCATGTGGTTTAAATAAGATTAGTGTCTCCCAAACTTGTTAAAATAAACAAAATAGATTTAATATAAGAATATAAATTTTATTTATTCTTATAAATACAAATTAGCAAAGGGTGATAGGCATAAAGGAGTGATATTATGAAATACATTAGCAAGAGTTTTATGTTTGGTTGCTTAACAATTTATGATGATGTAGATCTATTGACATCAAATTCATAGAAAAATAAAATAAAATAAATCCTAAATAGAATCATTTCCTATTGATAAGTGATGATAAGTTGATTATGATATGTCTATATGCCTATAAATCTTAGAAATTTGGACCTAAGAGAGAAATTATTCATCCTAATTACCATATTAAATACAAAGCTACAATATTGATAGGTTCATAGGATTGAAGATAGTGTAAACCCAATGGCAAATAAACTAATCCTAACAAGAATCATCATTTTCCAATGAGTAGGGATTAGTAAAAGGAAATAATTATTTGATGGATTCCCCTACCTAATAAGGGGAGTCCCTTGGACTTAAGGGGATAAAAACATCCTATTTCTATAGCTTTGATGCAAAGGAATCCTCCTTCCCCATGCCTATTTTGTGGAGTGCTTTGGACTTAAGTGGAGATATTTATGCCTTGTTTCATCCTATTAGATACGAAGCAACAAGCCTAACAAGGTCGAGGATGTAAGTGACAAGCGATGAATATGATATAATAGAGTCAACTAAGTTAGTGTTCTTGGGGCTTGTTAATCTTGGTGGCTTAGATCTAATACAAGTATATATTTTTGAAATTTTCTTAAATAAAAAATTGTGATATTAATGGGGTAAAATAGTTGATGATGGCATAGATCACGATGAAATTACATTGGCATCAAAATGATTATATATTCTTAAATATTCATATTTTTTTGACTTTAAGCTTTTAGATTAGAGGTTCTACTATTTTTACTTTTTACTTTGGTTGTTATCTTTGTTTTCTAAGCTTGGTTATTTTTTCATTGTTTCTCATGTCTCTTGAAGGGAAATTTCTAAGATAACTTAAAAATAACCTTTAAATTTAGGTTATCTATGCATTAATTCAAAAATATTGTTGTAAGGAAACATCAAGCCTCTAAATGGAGGTGGAGGACCTAATTCATCACTTTTATCATCATGGATACTATGATACAGGGTTATGCATAAGGGGTGGTACTGAAAAAGTAATTATAAAATCAAGGTAAATCTAGGTGAATGGTGTATAAAATTTGGGGCAAATTTTTCAAAATTATGTAGAAAATTTATCAAAATATGGTAATTTTGTGTTTTTTTTGCACAAGTATTATCAAAAAAAAAATTATGGCAAGTGGCAGAAGGTGAGTGGTAGAAGGTGAGTGGCAAAAGGTGAGTAGTAGAAGGTTAGTGGCAGAAGGCAACTGGCATAAGGTGAATGGCATATGACGACTAGCAGAAGGTGATTGGCATAAGGCTAGTGGCCAATGGCGACTAGCATAAGGCAAGTGACATAAGGCAACTAGAAAATGGCAACTATCAGATGGTGACTAATAGATGGTGACTGGAATATGGTGACTGGAAAATGGTGACTAGAAGATAGTGATAGGTATATGGTGACTGGCAGATGGTGACTGGTAGATGATGACTGGCATATGGCGACTGGAAAATAGTAACTAGCAGATGGCGACTGATAGATGGCAACTAGTATATGACAACTAATAGATGGCAACTAGAATATGGAAACTGGTAGATGATGACTGGTAGATGAATACTGGTAGATGGCACCTCGTAGATGGTGACTGGAAGATGACGACTGACACATGGTGACTGACACATGACGACTAGAAAACAATGACCGCCAAAGATCATTAATAAGAACCTACCACGTGTCATCTCCTCTGCCATGTGTTGCGCATATATTAACTTTCACCATGCAAACTTCTATAAAGACATATGTAGGGTCATTTTTAACCTTTCCCATAGTGTTTTCTAGAGTAATTTCAAAGTTTTTTCTAGCATTTTCAGAGCATTTTCCACAGCAGTTTTAGAGCCTTTTCAGACGCTTTTCAGAGCATTTTCATAGGGTTTTGGTAGCATTTTTAGAGGGTTTTGATAGCATTTTCAGAGGGTTTTGGTAGCGTTTTCAGAGGGTTTTTGTAATATTTTTAGACAGTTTTTAGAGTGTTTTCCAAAGCATTTAAGAGCATTTTCCTAGGTGTTTTAGAGTATTTTCCTATGTGTTTTTAGAAATGGTTAGCTCTTCCTCTCCTCTACCTTCAAAAGTGAATTTTAGGAGCTTCTACTTCCCCAACATCAAGAACATTTTCAGCACTCTTAGAAGATATTTGGAATGGCTTTACACCTCCAGACTTGTTGGTGTAATGAAGATGTCATAGTTCATTAACATTCCGCTGATGCAACAAATCGTTAGTTACAACCATGACGTGTCCACTGTTATGATCAAAGTGGATAATAAGAATATTGTTTTTCTGTTAAACCCTCAAATGTGCAGTGACTAACAGGGTTGCCATTTTTGGATGGTGTACCGGTGAACAACCAATATGCCTTGACCGAAGATGATAAATCAATGCTAGCATCCAAATATGTTGTTCATTCAGACAATTTGAAAGGTATATTTTTAAAATTTAGTTTTTATTTATGTTAAATTTTGATGTATTGTAGTTTCCATTCTCTAATAATGTTCTCCCTATTATAATTTTTGTTTTCTAATAATGTTCTCTCTTTTTTTAGCTAATTATTCTAAGTCCGAAAGGGGCTTAAACATTTCCAACGTTGGAGACAAATTTCTTTATGCTTGCATTGAATTTTTCTAGGCAAGGCTTATTTTGCAGGGGCGACCTACAGAAATACCTTTTTGGGCACTATATTTATTAATTCAATGTATTTGTGGTAGAATATTTGACTGATCCATGCACATTTACAAATGCCTAAAACAAGACCTAAGTGCCCAAAAAATTCAATCGTTATATATAGTAACAACCAACAACTTTATTATTTATTTTTTTCATGAAGCTTACTTCAATATTCAACAAAGTAATCCTCCCACTACATTGCATCCAAGTTTGTTAGCTATTGGCATGATTGAGAATGAAATACATGTAAAATTATTTTTTAGAATATCTTTGTTTTCTTTTTTTCAATCAATCTTGTTATTTTATAATTTTATTTTCAAAATAGAGAAGAACATATCAGTATTCTGGTAAAAGGGATGTTGCATTTAGGATTCAAGAAGCATCTAATGATTCTGATATTCAGTTGCAGTCATCACCAATAACTCCCTCCAAATATGCAAGGTCTCATGGCGATTAGATTCAGCATACACCTATGACTCCTATTACTTCTGGAAGTGTTGCAGTCAACGTCGAAGAAGTTACCTCCAGCCCACAAGGTAACCTTATTATTAAAAATTACTATTTTAAATGAAGTATTTTAATGATTTAAAATTACGTTTAGTTTGATATATTTTAAATATTTTTCAAAGAAAGGGCAAATGGTTGCATCATCAATGACTGTAGAGTCTGAGTCTAGTATTTTTGGTTAAAATTAATCTCTTTTTATGATACTATTTTACACAAGATTTAACTTATATTTTTATGTGAAATTTTGTAGATGCACCTGTTACATTCAAAAGACTAAAAATATATATGCATCCACCGTATGCCTCGCCACAAATGCAGCAACAACCATCAACACATCAAGTTCCTATTTATCCATAGTAAGTACCACCAGTGAGGAACCAATCACGCATGTGTGGAAAAATGTTCCTCACATTGCCGCCTCATGATACCAGAAGTGTTTTCTAGACATACACTATTTCTCAATCTAATGTTTCTTTTTTCTCAATTTTAACACTAGAGAATTTCTCAAATATTGAGAGTGCATCTCAAATACCCTCGAGAAATCTAGATGATGATTTTATTTATCAGGATATGAATCCTAAAAATTTCCCATTAAAGACAAGTGATATGCTTCAGGATGAGGGCAATGATGAAGAAGAAGATAATATTGAAGCAAATGCCTTCGAAGCTTCCTCTTCCCCCTCAACAAGTCACCACCCATCATCTGACAAATGATGAAAAAGTAAAAATTTCAGAAAATGTTTTATTAGCTAATAGATGTAAAGCTACAACTCATAATAGTCTTCTTGTAGATATTGATAAATTGAAAGAATGGGAATATCGGGCCAAGATTTTTATAAAAGAAATAAATGACCGATATAAGATTTTTTCAAAGAGAAAGGAGTTGTTTTCAAAGGTTGAGAATGAGCCTCAAAAGCTCGATGCTTTGCTACATAAAGCTGAATCTGGCACCATGGAGACTGAGTCTACATACAATGATGAAGTTTTGATTATTATTCTGAATCATTTGGAAAACCTCAATGCAGAGGCCAAGGCATATTTATATTAGAATAAAGTAGAAGTTGCAGAAACTGTACGACTTACAGCTGATGTAAGTTTTACATCTAACTAAAAATGCATTTTTTTCTTTAATATATTTTGTTTATAAATAAAACCTTTTTCACTTGTATTTTGCAGTCTAATTTTTAGCACTTAAAGCAACAACTCAGTGTCATAAAAAAGTTGATCAAGACTATAAAAATTAGTATTAATATACTATTAAAGTGAAGAAAATGTTACAATACACTGTTAGAGAAAATAATTGGTTGAAGAAGTTTATCAAAGATAAGGGCCTGATGTGGATGTTGTATTGAAATAGAATGAGAAATATTTGAATGCACATTTTAAAGAATATCCAATGAAGAAATAAGGTTTATTCTTATCGAGGATCAACACTACAACAGAAAGTTTGGTTTGGGCTGGTGCATTGGAAGCAAAGGATATTGAGATAGATGCAACTAGAACTTCATCCACCATGTAGAAAGAATATAAGTTTGTTTTTTTATTTGAGGAGAAACAAAAAATGTTGCATATCTTTTTTGTAAATTGTAAAAGAATGGTATCTTTTTTAAATCAATGAAAGAGACAATTTCCAAATAAATTGTATTATCTGTTTAAAATTTTGTTTTAAATATTGTTATATTTTAATTATTTGTGTTAATGCATTAAGTAATTTTGAATTATGTGGATGCAATAAAATGTTCTTTTATGCTTTATGAAATAATTTGAAATGACTGGATATGCAACAAAGATATTTACTTTACCATAAATGGTCTATAAAATACAAATCTACTAAAAAAAATTGAAACTTTAGACTAATAATTCAATAACAAGGCTTATGTAAAATGATATACAAAATATCCAATAACACATTTATGATATAAAAGATAATGCAGTGTTATAATCAACATATGTGTAACCCAAATAATCCAATATCATTCAAATATACATAATGAAATAAGAGGGCTATGATATATAGAGTATCCAATAGCATTTCTAATATCATATTATATGATTAATGACATCAAAATTATATAGATTATTCAATGGCATTTCTAATATCATATTATATGATTAATGACATCAAAATTACATGTATAAAATTACAATATAATCTCAATATTCCTTTCATTATAATGATGAAATCAAATCAAATCAAATGAAAGTATCCTTTCATTCTAATATGTGAAATAAAATCAAATGATAATATCAATATGCAAAATCAAATCAAATGATAATATCAATATGTGAAATCAAATCAAATGAAAGCATCCTTGCATCATAATGCTGGAATCTAGAATAAACTCTTTTCAGATTATACAAAATCATATGCTGAAGGCGAGGTCGAGATTCAAACAAGCAATTTCTCATTAATTTGCAGTAAATTTCATTAATACAGTCCTCAGTTACAATTTTCTCAGCATACTTCTTCTCCCACAATCCCGAACTCACCCTCTCGTTCCCTTACAAATTTTCCCCGTTTTAATGAGGTCTCGGCTTTCCCTGCAATTAATGCTCCCGCCCAACAGCAAATTCAAATTCCATTTTCCCCCGATTGAATTTTTCAAGATTTTCCTTTTCTTTGATTTCTGCCATAAATGGCAACTGCTCGATCTGTCCAGAAGCTCGCATTAATGGCTTCCCATACCCTGCACCCGCCGTTCTAATCTGACTGTCCTTAAGTACCGCTGTCTCTGCCATTAAGTCTATCACCTGTAACTACGGTTCTTTCAAAAACAACAATAAAAGATACATAAGCATGGTCGACATCTTTATCTTTCCCCTCTGATTACGTGGCCCTCACCCTTTTGATCTATTACATGTATGTCTCCGCGTGTCAAATTCAACCCTACCCCCAACTGGTAGCGTCGCCTTTAAGACACGTGGCAGCCACGTGTCTATTCTGCCCTGTCCGACCATCCGCGTGTTCACTTTAGTCTGACTTTTCTCTGGCCGTGATATCGCGACCCAACTCTCAACTTTGAAACAATGTCGTGATATCGCGACGTCGTGATATCGCGACAAAATACGCCCTGCACTTGTCTCTGCCTTTGAGGTCGCGAAATCATGACAAGTCACGATTTCGTGACCCCCACCTCCGCCTCTTGCATTAGCTTCAATATGGTCGCGATATCGCGACGTCGTGATATCGCGACCCCTTCGCAACTTCTGACTCGGCCATCATAACCGTCGCGATATCGCGACGTTGCGATATCGCGATGTCGCGATATCACGACGAAACTCGCTCCGCCTTTGCTGCAGCTAATGAGGTCACGATTTCGTGACCTCACTCCAACCTTTGCCTTAGCTCTTCTAACAACTTCCCCTTCTGTTTCACGACATCTTCCCCCCCCGGAGAAGAACCAAAATGCTTCAAAAATACAAGAACTTAAAGAAAAATTAAAAGGATGCAAGATTGCTCAGACTTTCACCGGATGCTCCTGCATCAGACACCCGGGGTAGATTAGAAGTGATCCTCACTTCATTTTTTTGGGGAAAGACCCAAGCGGTCAACCCCCGTCTTCGACACCCAAGTTGCATCTTCAACAGGTCTACCTTTCCACTTGATCAAATACTCAGTATACTGTTTATTTCTGGTGCTTCTGCCTTCACGAGTGTCTAATACTTCCTCGGCCTCATCTGTGGTTGGAGTAGATGCTGGAATTTGCCATAATTCTGCACTTGGCATCTCTGTACCTTCTCCCTCATGATATTCCACTAAATCTAAAATATTAAAAATAGGTGAAATATCAAGCCAACTTGGCAATTCCACTTCATACGCATTTCCTGACTCCCATTTCTCCAGTATTTTGCATGGCCCAAATTTCTTCATCTTCAATTTATTATAAGTCTTGGTAGGAAATCTCTCCTTCCTGAGATGCACCATGACCTCATCTCCTACTTTGAACTCCTTGAACCACCGCTTTTGGTCTGCCCTTGTCTTATATTGACTATTCATTTTTATAATTTGTTTCCTTACTTCCTCATGCAGACTTTTCATATGTTCTGCAAATTCTTCTGCCTCGACACTACACTTTTCTCTCTTGTCCAACTTTCTTAGTTCAGACACATTCCTCGGGTCGTTTCCATATACTATCTAGAATGGAGATTTATTGGTGCTTTTATTAACTGAACTGTTATATGCAAATTTTTCCTATGGTAAAACTAAATCCCATCCTTTGGGCTGATCTGCTATCAAACATCTCAATAAATTACCCAGGATTCTGTTCACCACCTCTCGTCCGTCCGTCGATCCGTGGGTGGTATGCGAACCGAATTTCAGATCTGTCTTCATATTCTTCCACAGAGTTCTCCAAAAGTACCCAACAAACTTGGTATCTCTATCAGAAACTATGCTTCTTGGTAGACCGTGAAGTCGTACCACTTCCTTGAAGAATAATCCAACAATGTGAACTGCATCACTTGTCTTCTGGCAGGGAATAAAATGTGCCATTTTGGAGAATCGGTCAACCACCACAAATACAGAGTCATTTCCCCTCTGTGTTCTCGGCAATCCAAGGACAAAATCCATGCTTATATCCTCCCATGGCCTCTCAGGTACAGGTAATGGCTGGTACAACCCTGTGTTTTGCCTTACACCCTTTGCCATTTGGCATATTCTGCAGCCTTGCACAAACTTCCACACATCTTGCTGAAGTTGTGGCCAGTAGTAATTTTCCTCCACCAGGGCAATGGTCTTATCCCGACCAAAATGCCCGGCCAGTCCTCCGCTGTGCTTTTCTTTGATTAAGTTCTCCCGCATGGAGCTCCTTGGAATGCATAATTTGCTTCCCTTGAACAACATTCCATCTTGGATTAGGAAATCCAACCATTTTGTTCGGTCCACCGTAACAGGTGTTAAGCAAGCCTTCCAGGCTTCTACAA
This sequence comes from Wollemia nobilis, assembly GCA_028583015.1. Lineage (NCBI taxonomy): Eukaryota > Viridiplantae > Streptophyta > Pinopsida > Araucariales > Araucariaceae > Wollemia > Wollemia nobilis. Next base: position 9,308,092 of record JAQPPZ010001028.1, read on the forward strand.
AATCTGGATCTTCAGGGTACAAACCCTTCAGTTCTTCAAATCCCACTACTTCCACTGTCAATTTAATCAGTAAAGTCTGCCTTCTGCTCAAGGCATCTGCAACCTTGTTTGATTTCCCACTTCTGTGCTTCAGCACAAAGGTATAACTTTGGAGGAACTCCACCCATTTCATGTGCCTTTGGCTCGCTTTTGTCTGACTGTTAATGTACTTGTAAAGCCTGATGGTCAATAAATAGAACAAACTCCTTTGGCAATAAATAGTGTCTCCACTTTTTTAGAGCCTGAACTATAGCATAAAATTCTTGGTCATAAACTGAATACTTTTTTCGAGCATCATTTAACTTCTCACTAAAATAAGCAACTGGTTTGCCCCCTTGACTCAGTACAACCCCTATTGCATCGCCACTCGGCATCACAGTCCACCTGAAATACCTTGTTAAAGTCTGGGAGTGCCAAAACAAGCTGTTCCGTGACCTTTTTCTTTAATGCATCAAAGCTCCTTTCAGCCCCTGATGTCCACTTGAACTCCTTTTTATCCCCCCTCATTGTTTCCGTGAGAGGTGCACAGATGCTGCTGAAGTTCTTTATGAACTTCTTGTAAAAGCTGGCCAGACCATGAAATGATCTTACTTCTGTTGTGCTTCTTGGGGTAGGTCATTCAATGATGGCTCTCACCTTCTCGGGGTCCATTTTTAGACCTTATGCTGAGATTACAAACCCTAGGTATACCAACTCTTTCTTGACAAAATTACACTTTTTTAGATTTATTAATAACTGCTCTTCTCGCAGTTTTTCAAAAACCCTCCTGATATGCATCAGGTGTTCCTCCAGGGTCCTGCTGAATATCAATATATCATCTAAATAAACAATAACAAACTTCCCCAAGAATTCCTTCAGTACTTCATTCATCAACCGCATGAAGGTACTTGGTGCATTGGACAGCCCAAATGGCATGACCAACCACTCATACAAGCCTTCTCTTGTCTTGAAGGCTGTCTTCCACTCATCTCCCTCTCGGATACGGATCTGATGATAGCCACTTTTTAGGTCAATCTTTGTGAAGTACTCAGCCCCACTTAAACAGTCCATGATATCATCCATCCTTGGCAATGGGAATCTGTATTTAATAGTGATTTTGTTGATGGCCCGTGAATCTGTACACATCCTCCATTCTCCATCCTTCTTTGGTGCCAGCACTATAGGTATTGCGCATGGGCTCAAACTTTCTCGAATCAATCCCTTCTCTAACAATTCCTTGACCTGTCTATTTAACTCCTCGGTCTCCATAGGCGTCATTCTGTGTGCAGCTTTATTTGGAAAACTCGACCCTGGCACCAAATCTATATGGTGGCTGATTTTCCTTACTGGGGGTAAACCCTCAGGCACATTATCAGACACAATATATGGAAATTCCTCCAGCAGGTCTAGGACTTCTGCCAGGGTATCCGGGCATTCCTTCTCCCCGACTCTAGGAATTATTGCATAACATAAATGTTCATGCTTCAACCCGTCCAGGAACTTCCTCCCTTCAACTAAGCAGATTCTGGAGTTGTTACATACCTTTTCATCCGCATCCTTTAAGGGCTTTAGTTTATGGCATACACCATTCTTTGTTAATGAGTAGGTGTTGGCACGGCCATCATGCACGGCACTCCGGTCGAACTGCTAGGGCCTCCCCAGCAACATATGGCAAGCATCCATGGGTAGGATGTCACATAGGACCTCATCACAATAATTTCCAATTTTAAATTTAACGGAGCACTGCTCATTGACCAAAGCTCTGTGATCCTTCTGTAACCATGCGACCCGGTATGGGTGTGGGTGCTTCTTCCTTTCTAGCTGTAGCTTTGTAACCATTTCCTTAGAAACCAGGTTATCCATGCTACCATTATCAATAATAATATTGCAAACCTTGCTCGCACATTTACATCTGGTGCGGAATAAATTTCTTCTCTGGTCTATGTCCTCATTCAACAAGACTCTTCTTACAATCATTGCTTCCCCTCTCTCCGCTTCTTCAGAATGCTCAGACTCAAGCATCTTCCTCTGCCAAAGCAGCCCTGGCCGGACCCTCAGGCCTCTTGTTCATCCTTTCTCGGTGTTGTGGACACTCAAATGCACGGTGCCCTTCTTCACCACAAGTGGAAACATGTTCCACGGAATACTCCTCTTCCAAATCCTCGTCCGGATCCACCCCGTCCTCTTGGGTAACTGTTTTGATCTCGGGGCTGATAAACATCCTCCTCCCTTTGATCCTGGTTACTACTGGCTTCACCAGTCTTCTTTGGGTCTTTGTACTTTTCTCCACTGGTCCTTCCACTAGTCCTTCCACCACGGCCCCTTCCTCTTTGCTTGCCTTCAAACCGCCTATTTAGCTTTTCTTCCACCTTTAAGGCAAATTGGTAAGCATCCTCAATGGTGCTTACCCGAACCAGGCTCAGTTCCTCCTGGATACCTAGTCTCAACCCATTGATATAACGGGCCACCTTTTCTTTGTTTGCCTCTAAATGCCCGGTTCTAATGGAAATCTTGTAAAACTCCTCGGTGTACTCTTGGACAGTTTTGTTTGTCTGCCTCAAACTCTGCATTTTTCTTAGAAGATCCAACTCGTAATCTACCGGGATGAACTGTATTTTCAGCTTCTCCACCATTCTGTCCCATCTTGTTATTCTCTCCTTCCCTCGTCCTGTTCCTCTCCAACTGTATTCCCCTCCACCAAATGCTGGCATGACCCTTCAACTTGGTCTTAGCAAATCTGACCCGATTAGGGTCTTCAACCTCCTCGTACTCGAAATATTCTTCTAAATCATTTATCCAGTCAATCACTTCTTCTGGATTTAAGTTACCCGAGTATGTGGAAACCTCCATTTTTGGTTGCTTTCCAATCTGAGAGATGGCCTTGTATAACCGGGCTTGCGCAGGATCCATAGCCTCTTCCTCTTCCTCAGATTGGTCTTCTTCTTCAACTTCATCCTCACTTTCCTCATCCCTTCCGGGCTCGTGCCTTCTGCGTAACTCTGCTTGCAGGGCTTGGACTTGTCTCTGCAAGGCTCGAAAGTCTTCGGCCGGCACCACATTTCCTACTCCGCCACGGTTTCTTCGTGGAGGCATTATATATATATTTATATATATATTTTATAAAATCCTTCCACAGATCCTGGTGTAACTGCCTCTCTCCGGCGATCTGTTACACGCTCAGGAGCTCCCGCTCTGATACCACTTGATGGCGAGGTCGAGATTCAAACAAACAAGTTCTCACAAATTTGCAGTAAATTTCATTAATACAGTCCTCTGTTACAATTTTCTCAGCATACTTCTTCTCCCACAATCCCGAACTCACCATCCCGTTCCCTTACAAATTTTCCCCGTTTTAATGAGGTCTCGGCTTTCCCTGCAATTAATGCTCCCGCCCAACAACAAATTCAAATTCCATTTTCCCCCGGTTGAATTTTTCAAGATTTTCCTTTTCTTTGATTTTTGCCATAAATGGCAACTGCCCGATCCGTCCAGAAGCTCGCATTAATGGCTTCCCATACCCTGCACCCGTCGTTCTAATCTGACTGTCCTTAAGTACCGCTGTCTCCGCCATTAAGTCTATCACCTGTAACTATGGTTCTTTCAGAAACAACAATAAAAGATACATAAGCATGGTTGACATCTTTATCTTTCCCCTCTGATTACATGGCCCTCACCCTTTTGATCTATTACATGTATGTCTTCGCGTGTCAAATTCAACCCTACCCCCAACTGCTAGCGTCGCCTTTAAGACACGTGGCAACCACGTGTCTATTCTGCCCTGTCCGACCATCCGCGTGTTCACTTTAGTCTGAATTCTCTCTGGCCACGATATTACGACCCAACTAATGTCCTGCTCTCAACTTTGAAACAATGTCACGATATCGTGACGTTGCGATATCGCGACGTCGTGATATCACAACAAAATACGCCCTACACTTGTCTCTGCCTTTGAGGTCACAAAATCGTGACAAGTCACGATTTCGCGACCCCCACCTCCGCCTCTTGCATTAGCTTCAATATGGTCGCGATATCACGACGTCGCGATATCGCGACGTCGCGATATCGTGACCCCTTCGCAACTTCTGACTCGGCCATCATAACCGTTGCGATATCGCGACGTCGCGATATCACGACATCACGATATCATGACGAAACTTGCTCCGCCTTTGCTACAGCTAATGAGGTCACGATTTCGTGACCTCACTCCAACCTTTGCCTTAGCTCTTCTAACAACTTCCCCTTCTGTTTCACGACATCTTCCCCCCCGGAGAAGAACCAAAATGCTTCAAAAATACAAGAACTTAAAGAAAAATTAAAAGGATGCAAGATTGCTCAGACTTTCACCGGATGCTCCTGCATCATCTGCACTCACACCCAAAATTTTTGTCATCACAATCTGATCAGTGTTACCATCATCCTCAGTATTCGTTATACCTATTCTCTCTGCCATAGATTTCTAGTATGACAAAGATATTTCATAAGAAAACTTCTCCACCTCATAGGTCGATACATATACTCTAAAAAAAAATTCTAAATTTTTGTCCAACCTATTTTGAACTAGATTTTACATATGATAATGCATTGAATACCCTTTCATATTCCATAGATCCTAAAATCATCGTTTGACATAATTCATATAAATGAAAATATTCACTCAGTATGTTGTAAGATACTAATGGAATGTAATCTTCTCTACAAACGTGAAAGAGAACCTGTTTCATGATGGTTACAGAGTTGTGAAACTTGAGAAGACATTGTTGTTCCAAAATAGTTTGATTATTTTATTAAAATATCTTTGTTGAGAATGCCATTGATTTCAATCCCATTGACTACCATACGTTTACTGAAATGGCTAGAAAGAATGCCCATGTATTTGAGAAATAAATCATTTGTAATCTGGTATTCATTACAAAGATCCCAAAACATTAGATTAACCACACCCATAGCCTCAAGCAATTCATATCTTTGAAAACAATCTCTTATTTCTTGTCAATGATTATGCTATTTGTTTCAGTTTAATTTTTGTATCGTGTACAACTATATGAAATATGTTGTAGGTTATGGATATTTGCTCAACTTCATTTGTAGCTATATCCATTCGCTAACCAAAACAATATAAAGGTATTTCCTTTCCATGGATATTAATACATAGATGATCGTTTATATTAAACTTCAAAAAGTTGTGAGGATCATTCAATTTTTTTAATGCTCTCCAACTCTCAAACATGAGATCCATAAAAATTGGACTAGATGCGTACATTATATCAATATACATGCAAATTTTTTTTCTTGCCCTGATGAAATCCAAAATATAAATCGATATTTCTTGTGCAATTTTGATCAAAGTATTCATTTCTTCCAACATTGGAAGAATACCACACAATATGAGAAGTATTTCAAAGTCACTCATTCAAAATAGTAAATCTTTAGCCTTATCAACTACCCTATAATTTGCATACATAAACCCTATCAAGGATTGATATTCTTTGAAAACTCTAAATACGAGTTGATACATCGAAATCCACCTAGTGTATACATATTTTAACATTTATTTACCTTCAGTAACTCCTAGTACAAACTATTGAAACTCTAAAAATATTTTTGGATTGCAAGAAAAATAATCATGAATTTCATGGACAAGCTCTTCCACTCTCACAACATTTGTAAATGTATCTACAATTTTGTATACAAGATTCATTCTGTGAGCCATGCAATGAATAGAGATCAAATATGGGGCAACAAATATTTGTAGTCTAACACAAAGACCATTCTTGTATCCTTGCATTGTAGCAGCACCATCAACTTCGACACATATTAACTTAGTGGCTATTTCCATTTCATTCATTCCTGCTACTTCCTTTAAACTAGTTACAACAACATTGTTGTAAATATTTTTTGTATTGCAATTTTCCACCATCTTGCATAGTCCAAGTAAATGAGGTTGCCTTATATGATTTTCAAATGTGTAAACATGCATGTAAATCCAAGATGTATTGTCAACAACAGTCACCTCATCAATTAAAAGTGAAATGAATTTAGTCTTTTTTACTTTCTCTTTGAGGTCATCCTGCTCAACAAATGAGAGACATTTTACCATTTTCCAACCACTTTGATTTGACCAATGGGCGTTGGGTAAATTATGCACATTAGGTAATCAAAATAGAGATTTATAATCAATGAAATTAGACATAGGTCTAGCCTTTTTAGTAATAGTGAATACAACTGTAAACTGCAAACTTTTTGAAGCTAAAGTTAACTTATTCATTTTTCAAAGTTGGGCTTGAATTGTTGCACCTTTCTCAACCAAATTTTGTTTTTATTTAATTTCTTTATCATATTCTTGTACATATCTTATATGTACACACTCTTATGCATCCTTCCACCTATAAGTTTTTGGTATTGGTTGATCACCTTCTTTTGTTTTGATATAAACCTTTCCATAATGTTTTTCTACTATATATTTCTTAAATTAGAATCTATGATCTTTTTCGTGTTTCCAACTGCAAATTATACATCTCAATTCTGTTATTTCCTCACTACTATTCTCTAGCAGTATTGGCTCAATAAATAGAAATTTTGATATCCAATTAGGATGAAATGATCTGTTAATTGTCCACCTAGATAACCTTGCACATTTATGTTTTTTAGAAGAAGATTCTTCAAAAGTAGGGGCTGCATAAGAACTATTATTTTCTTTTCCACTTGGCATGCTAGATTCAGGAATATCTTCATGTTGTTGTTCCATTTTATTAAGAATAATTTATTTGTGGACTTTTTATTAATGTGGATATGTGGAAGTGGAGGCATACCAGGGTCAATAGTGTTTTCCGTAGAGATAATACTAGTGTCAATAGTAGGGTCATTATCATTATGGCATTTAAAAACATGCCTTCTATTAAAATATAGATAAACAATGGACAAAGTCATCAACCAAAAAGAAAACTTCTTTATGAATGAAGACATTATATATAAAATTAACAATATAAAAAAATTAACTGATTAGTAAGTAAAGGCATTCATACCTTTAGTTTGTGCATATGTTGATGGTTGACTGGATTTCAAAATATTATGAAAGTATTTAAGGATACTCCTTTTATCGAAATACTGGCCTCCCTTATTTCCACTGCCAACATGTGACATTACCTGTATGAACATAAGAGTAACATGAACAATGAACATCATTTTTAAAAATAAAAATAACTAGTAAAAAAAAAGAACTACTACTAAAGACAACAGAATGACAACAGTCTTGAGATTGATGCCCAAATAATAGGAAAACCTCCTTATTGAGTGTCCATGAACAAAATGTTAAAAAAGGAAATTAATGGTAAAATAAACTTACCGGTAAATGGTGATTGTTGTATTTCAGTCAGCTACTATCAATCACCTTAAGCCAATCATCTTAAGCCAGTCACCTTCTGCTAGTCGCCTTCTACCAATCACCTTCTGCAGTCACCTTCTGCCAGTCACCTTCTTCCAGTCGCCTTCTGTCATTCATATTCTGTCATTCATCTTCTATCATTCACCTTTTGCCAGTCACATTTTTCCAATCACCTTATTCCAATTGCCTTTTGCTAGTCACCTTCTACCAATTGCTTTCTGTCGATCGCCTTATGTTAGTCATCTTTTGTCAATCGTGTTGTGTCAGTCATCTGATTTGTATCGCTCGTTATCTAAAAAAATTAATGTTGTAATTGTATGAGAGTCGTTGTCAGGGTTAGCTATATATAATGGGGTACAAGGGGTGAATTGGGTAAGATAATGTTTTTTAATAAATTTAAGACAAAAATTAGGCGGGAAACCTTATGATAACAGGGCGAATTTACCCTAAAAAAAATTTGATCCTAAAATTTTTAGGCAATTGGGCCGACCTTTATGGTCCCAAAATTCACAAAATTAAAATTGTGAAAATCCAAATATTCACGCTAAATTGCGAAATTTTCCACTATGCATAACCTTGCTATGATAGCTTGAATATTTTTGATAGGTCATGTTTTTTAGATTTTGTTCTTCATTATTTTGATTTTGGTTAGTCTCATTATTTTTGAAATGGTTTTTTATACTATTGTATAATTTTTTAGTTGTGTCCATGGATAGATTGATTAAAACTTAACTGATGGGGACTTGATTGTCCAAAACTGAATTTATGTTAGGAGGATTACCCATGTTGGGATCCATATGGATTACCTAGTTTTGAATGTTTGATATAAACATAGAGGCACTTGAAAGGAGAAATTCACATTAAACTCACCAAGATGTTTTACCTAAGTTTGAACAAGTATAAGAGAACATTATACATTGTAGGTGAAATCAACACTAGCATGAAATCAAGATTTGTATTTATTGGAACTTGATTGTTGAACACATGATTGCCCAAGAATGAATTTGTGTTAGAAGGTTTACCCATATTGGAATTTATATGAATTATCTACATTTTGGATGTTAGATATGGGTATAGAACCACTTGGAAGGAGTGGTTCAAATCAGCTTCACAAAGATGTTTTACCTAGATCTAAACAAGTTTAGGATAACAATACACTCTATATATGAAGAGACACCAACCCTAGTCTAAATTAAGTAAAACCTCTCAAAAATTAATTTGAAAGTGGGGAAGCTCAAGTTGCAAAACATTATATGGTTACCATTAGAAATATGATTAGAGCATGGAATGATAGGTATAGTTTAAATATAAACACATAAATCTAGTAGAGTATATACCAATGTTCTATAATAAAAGTAATTAACCATAGAGAGTACAAAATAATTGATCAAACATGATGAATAATAAAATCAAAATACAAGAATAAAAGAGAGATTTTACTAACCTTGAAGGGTACAAAACTATATAAATAAGTATCCTTTGGAGGATATTATTTCCTTGGTGATGTACTTTCTCTTTGGATGCTTGAATTACCTTGATATTCCGTTGGAAGGATCCACTAAGGAGGTTTGATGAACCTAAGAAATGAGTTTGAGGTGAGGACACTTTCATAGAAAAAGATATGATTCAAAGGAAAAATAAGAGTGCTCTCTTCTTATAATGATGGAGATGGATGTTAGATGACACATTAAAATAAATATTACAAGATATTTAGAAGGCTAGTCTAGTATATGGTGCTAGATGAAGAGCTAGGTGGAGAAGATAACTATGTGTCCTTGAATTATTTTATATAATTTGACCTATTTTGCTACTAATTTGAATATAACTTGTGGAATTATTTTTAAATTAATGTTATTGGCCTAGTGTTTTTAGTAATTTTTCATTTGAAAATTAACTCACAAAAGCATCAACCGACACATGCAATCTTGTCAAACAAGATTAGTTGACATCAACTATAGCATAGATAAACCCTTTGGGACCCATAAAATATTTTTCATGGGTCATTTTGAATTTTTGTAGTCAAATGGAAATAATCCCTATCTATGCATTCTCAATGAAGAGGTAGTGCTATTAATGATATAGTGGCACTCTTTCCAATTATGGTAGAAAAGGTGAAATTGAATGAATTAGAGAAAAATAAATTGAAGTAAAAAATTCCTATCTGAGGATAATCTAATGGACCTAAAGGTAATCTACATGGTCTAATTTAGCCTCAGATTAGTTGGATAAGTCTAAATGGTAGGTATCCAAGGTATATAAGGCTCATGAACCTCAAGGTACACCATCCTCATAACTAAGAATTCATTATCCACTAAAAATTATATTCACCTTTGAGTTTTGATGCTTTTCTTAGAATAATTTTCTATAAAATCTTAACTAAACAATATTTTGCAATTGTTTCTTAATTAAATATCTTTAAAATAATTTGTGGTATTCTACCTGATATCCTCTTTATATTTAGTTGATATTTTATATGCAATTGAGATAATATTTTATTGAAAAAAGGACAAATCTATGTTGGTAATAATTTGAAAATTTTATTTTGAATATTTTATTATGACTTATAGGGGTTAACAACTTCTATCCAATAGTGGTAAGGTTTTGGTAAAAAAAACCCTAACAATGGCTACAACTACTCTATTCAAGAACCCTAACAATGGAGCCTTTTCATTCTTCTCTCATCCACCTGTATTTGATCAAGGAAAGTTGGATCTCTTGGCTCAGGCCTTTCCTAAACATTCGAATCCAGCCCCAACTGGAGTTAGAAGCACTTTCATTCCAAAGTTAGATGAAGCTCCCATAGTCGAGGTTTTGCCTGATCTCATTCAAAATCCAACACTCATTTTGTCTTCTCAAGCCCTAGTCTGCAAGTTCATAGGAATGTGGTCGAGCCCATATTCTATTTAGAAATGGATAGACTCCAAATGGGGCTCGCAAATCTCTAGCTACAAACTCATGCTGGTAGGGAGAGGCTATTTTGTGGTAGTATTTTCATCTTCAGAAGAAAGAAGCTCCATATTTCATGGGGGACCATGGTTCTTAGGGTCGAGCCCCCTATACATGACATCGTGGTCTACCAGCTTCGACCCCCAAGTGGAGGAACCAGAGGAGATATCCATCTAGGTAAGGCTTCCATTTCTTCCATTATATTTTTGGAACAAGCCCACTCTGGAGCTTATTGGAAACACCATAGGAACCTTTGTGGACTGGGCACCACCAAAGGCCAATAATGTTATTTATGCTAGAATGTGTGTGCAAGTCAATCTAAAAAAAGGTTTACTAGAGAGTATCAAGATTAAAGTGATGGACTGGATCCATACACAACCTCTTGATTATGAACACATACCTTTTAAGTGTATTTCCTATCACAAGCATGGACACTTTTCTAAAAACTATCCCACCAAAGTGCAACAAGAAAAAAAGGATGATGATAAAGATTTTCAACTAATCAAATGAAAGCAGACAAGGCATTCAAGGAGTCGCAAGAGAAACACTCAGGGCCTAGATAAACAAAAAGGAAACAAGTTTGTTGTTCTCTCTTTGGAGGAAGAGGAAGCACCCTTAGAAGAGGAACAAGAGGCTCAGGTTAAAGAGGTAGAAACCCTAGAATCAGAGTTTGACGAAGTAATAGAAGAAACACCAATCAAGAATGGAAAAACACATGAAGGAAATGCAAAAGAGGAAATAGTGGAAACACAAGAAGTGGAAATCACAATCCCAAGAGGTAATATGGTTGGAAAAAGGAATAATACACAAGAAGAAAAGTTTGAGGAAGAGGTAGAAGGAAGTAGCACTCCAACCACAAGGTCTACGACAAAAGGAAGAAAAATAAATCAAGAAATCAGAATGGAACAAGCAAAAAAGGATAAAACTCAGAAAACCTTAGAGGACTTCCCTAAGGCAAAAAAGACAAGTAAAAAATGAAATACATATCTTGGAATGGAAGGGGATTGGGTAGTCCCCTAAAGAAAAACTACCTAAAATCCTTAATAGAGCAACAAAAGCCAATAGTAGTGTGTATTCAGGAATCAAATATGTCAGAGAGTATTGCCAAAGGGGAATGGAACAAGATCTGGTACCATTCAGAACTGGTAGCAATGGATGCATCAGGAGCTTCTAGAGGACTCATTCTTGCTTGGGACCCCCAAGCCTTGACTTACAGAAGTGAGACAAAAAATAATAATTGGATAGCAATTAACTTTGCTATGCCAACAGGTTTGGAGTTAACCATAGTAAATTTCTATGGACCAAATCATTTAGAAAAGAAAAAAGAGGCATGGAGGCAACTACAACAATGGATCAGACTAGAGAGGCCTAACAATATAATAATAGGAGGATATTTGAATGTAACCTTAGCTCAATGGGAGAAAATAGGAGGAAACAAAATAAGAGACCCAACCAAGGAGATAGTGGACCATGTTATGGCAAAGGTACACCTCCAAGACATCATTCCCAAACAAGGCAAATTTACTTGGACAAACAGAAGAGCAGGTATCCAATTTATTGTTGAGAGACTAGATAGATTTCTAGTTCATGAGGATATATTATCAAGGTATCCCCTCATCTCCATCCAGATCATCCAAAGTTCAATATCAGATCACAAGCCTATCATTCTAGATAGTGGGGAAAAAAGGCTTAGTAAAAGGAAGATTCCGTTTAAATGTAATCCAGTATGGGCAGAGCAGTAAGATTTCAGCACACTAGTGGAAGAAATCTAGAATCAGAGTATCTCCTCAACCAGCCCACAGGTGGTTTGGAAAACAAAAATTTCAAACCTCAAGCAGGCCATAAGGAAATGGATTTCAAAGAAAAAATCAACAATAACAAAAAAGGAGGAACTCATGCTACAAATGGAGAAGTTAGAAAATAAAATTGGAGAGCAGCCTCCCATGACACTTCAAGAAGAACAAAGAAGACAATTATATCAAGAGCTAGAGAAAGTGCATCAGATAGAAGAAGCACATTGGCATCTTCGATCCAAAATGACCTAGTTGTAGAAAGGAGACAAAAATACAAAATACTTCCACCTCAATATAATGCAACACTATCAAAGGAACATAATTCAGTAAATTCAACATGAAGGAGTCAATTACACTCATCAGGACCATATCAAGGAGATAGCACTTGGGCATTTCTCTAAACTTCTCACCAGAGCCTCAAGGGATGGACAAGCTCAAGAAATTCTCCTCCAAAATATTCCTACTATTCTTAAAAACAAGGACAAAACAAAATTGACTAAGGAGGTTAAGATGGAGGAACTGGAAGAAGTCATCCACTCTTTAGTGAAAGACAAGGCTCCAGGTCTAGACAGATTTACTAACAATTTTTATTAGTAGTTCCTTCACATAATAGGAGCAGACCTTCTCAGGATGATAGAGCAAACCAAAACTCAAGGTAAACTCTCTAGTGCTATAAAATCTTCCTTCATAGCACTAATTCCTAAAGAAAAAATGCTAATTCCTTTGCTAGATTTAGACCAATTTCTCTTTGCAACTCTTCATACAAAATCATGACTAAAATCCTAGCAAACAAAATCAAGAGGAAGATCAACTCCATTATAGCTCAGGAGTAGGGGGTTTCATTCCAAGGAAGCAACTATATGATAATATTATCATGGTGCATGAAGCTCTATAGTCCTATGCAAAGGCAAATAAGAAAATATTGGTCATTAAACTAGATATGTCCAATACCTTTGATAAAGTAGACATCCAATTTTTAGAAAAGGTTCTTGTCAAATTTGGATTTCCTATACAATTGATAAATTGGATATTGGCCTGTGTTAACAACCCCTGGGTAGCTCCCATAGTTAATGGAGAACCGACAACCTTCTTTAAAGCCTCTAGAGGTTTGAGACAAGGTTGCCCCCTTTCGCCATACTTGTATATCATATTAGTTGAAGCATTAGGGAGATTAATCAATAGGAGGAGGATGGAAAAAATATCAGTGGCATTAAAATAGCAAGTGGACTCAAATCAGTCACCCATGCCCAATTCGCAGATGACACCATCCTAATGGGAGAAGCTTCAAGATTAAACATAAGACACTTCAAAGAATGTTTGGATTATTTTACCTCAGCAACAGGGGCAAAAATTAACCAAACCAAGAGCAGGTTTTATACAATTAACACTTCTCCCTCAGAGAATAGAAGTTTCAGTCAAATCTTGGGGTTCAAACTTGGTTCTGAGCCCACATTCAAATATTTAGGTGTTCCAATGGGATTTAAGGTTACAAGCAATTGTTGGAACACTACTATAGAGAAAATGGTAAAGTGGATTCAGGCCTTAAGTAATGGGTGGCTGAGCCTAGCAGGAAGAACAATACTTATAAAATCAGTTATAGCAAGTCTCCCAATCTATCAACTTTTGGTCTACCATGCTCCAAAGTATGTGCTTAATAAGCTTGATGGACTCATTAGGAGTTTCCTATGGTAGGGAGGAAAACAAAATGATAAGAAGAAATTCCATCTTGTCAATTGGGAAGCTATCTCACAACCTAAAGAGCTAGGGGGTCTAGGAATAAGGAAAATTGAAGAAGTTAGCAAATATTTAGGGGCTAAGTTGCTATGGCACCTAGTCAATCCCCCTTCCTCCCCTTGGAAGGAAATACTAAAGGCTAAATACACTAACAACTCTAAAGGTCTATAGCTGATAAAAAATATAGCAAGCAAGTCTGGTTCTTCCTCAATCTGGAAGCACATTGTTGAGGCAAAAAATATAATCCTAGACAAAGTGTCGTGGTTACCTAGAGATGGTCAGCTTGTCAACCTTTGGGAGGATCCAATAATGGGAAGACCCCCTCTCAATACTAGTTGTTCTTGAACTCTTCAAGAAGAATTGCAAAATCTAGGAGTTCACAAACTAGCTGATATAATGGAATGGGTGGGAGGACATTGTAATTGGAGAGACCCCCCTACCTAGTCACATACAAGAACAGTGGATAAATCTCAAAGCTCAAATTGTTGGATATAAACCTTACTCCCAAAATCCAGACAAACTGATTTGGGGGGAGGTAAGCAAGATAGGGGAATATCAAGTCAAAATGGGAGTTAAAGCCCAACATGTAGGAAAGGTAAACAAAAAGTTAGCAACAATATGGAAACATCTATTCCCCCTAGAATTCAACTATTTTATTGGCTAGTGCATCAAAATAAAATTCTCACTAGAGAGAATTTGTAGAAGAGAAACATAATGGGACCTCATATATGTCCAAGATGCTTCAAAAGTGAGGAAACCACTAGACATCTTCTCTTTGAATGCCCAATAGCCCTATAGATTTGGATAGGAGTTGCATCTAAATTTGGCTCAACAATTACAGGTAACATGAATGCAGAGAATTGCTTAAATCAATGGAGCCAAATGTATAAATGGGGTCTCAAAAGCAAACATTTGATTAAGTATTTATGGGAATCCATCCCTTTCTACATAATATGGGTAATATGGAAAGACAAAAATGAATTAATTTTTGAAGGAAAAGGCAACAAAATTGGAGTACTAGTAAGCAAAATTATCTGGGGGATAGTTTCAAATACAAAAGCAAACTACAAAAAAAAACAAAATCCTTAAAAAATTATTGGTTTAGAGCTTCTCATGCTGCAAAGAATGGATCTCCAAGCTTTTTTGGGCACGAACAACATCCCTAAAGTATGTATACCCGTGATCTAGTACCCAACTCTATTTTTTGATGGTGCTTCAAAGTCTAATCCAGGAATGGCGATGACAAGGGGAATCATTTTCCAAGACAAGACAAGATTTCTTCTCAATTATAAGATTTGTTTGGGGTAAGCTTCCAACAATGTAGCTAAAGTGATTGGCTATGAAGTTGGTCTCAGACTGGCAGCCAAAAATGGCATCCAAAAACTACATGTTTATGGGGACTCTAAATTGATAACCTCTGCTCTCGCCAATCAAACAACTCTATCATCACTGCAATTAAGGATCATCTACACACGCATCAAGGATTTGGAATCCAAATTCACTCAAGTCATTTACTCCCACATCAAGAGGGAGTTTAACAAAGAAGCGGATGCTCTAGCCAACACGACTATATACTCAGCACACATGAAGCTTTATATCACTCGTCATAGAGAGGATGGAGCGCATAAAAGAAGACACACAAAAAAGGATAGACAAGGTCTACAAAAATAGGTCGATTGAGGATAGTGAAGTTAGTGAATATGAGATGGGAGACTCTGATGACAAGGACAACTTTAGGCATTCAATTCAAGATTTTGACTGAGGAATTCAATGTTGCAACTATGATTAGATATAGATTAGATAAGGATGATAGTAGCAAGACCAATATTTTTGGTCTTTTTTGTAACTGATCTTAGTTGGTCTGATCAACCAACAATCCTTTTCTTTGTTCCTAACTAATTTTTCGTAATTAATACATATACATATTTTTTTTAAAAATAATTTTAAAATTTTGGAGTGCTTGTCACACTTTCTAATCCATGTCTTGATTTTATTGGTCCCTATATGACTCTCTTTAAGTTATGATAATTAGTGAATAGTTATTTTTCTTGTGTATATAGTCGCTAGTTTATTCCATTGATTTCTACTCTATTGTCAATCCTTCATCCTAAATTTATTCCTTTCTATGAAATATGTTACCAAAAAATTGATATTCCAATTCTTCATCTATCCTTTTGATATTCCAAAATTTTGCTAAACATACACAATCCTTTGATTTTTGTTTCATTCTTCACAACATAACCATTTGAAAGAAGTTTTGGTCTTGAAGCACATGGATTGAAAAAATAGAATTATATGACCTTTACTAAGGAGGTCACATATGAAAGAATAGGCTTTTTATTTGAATGTGCTTATTAAAGAAATTTAAAGAAATCAAATACAATTATTTTTACCAACTATTAGATAAAAATATATGCTCAATATTTCCTCCACATGATATATCCTAATACACATGTTATCCCATGTATACTGAAAGTTAGAAGGGATACCAACTCAAAGACCATTTATATTAACAAATGAAGCATGTCTTCCATTGATCTTGAATAGCCAAGGTTACAACCCTTTTTCTCTAAGGGAGACAAAACTATTTTAAAGTCCATGCAAGAATCCAAAGTAAGATCATTAAGTTTACCATAATTTAAGATCATTTTATCATCTAGTTCTTTCGTTATCAAAGTTTAAGATAAAAAATGTCATTCCTCTAGCATCTAGTTATGAATCCCAATGTATTTAAAATATACATACATTTCTTACTTCAATTCTTAGATTCCCTTTTCTTTAAAATATACCAACAACCTAATTACTACTTGCATCAAGTAATACTCTCTCATTTGTGATTATCCTAGATAACCCAATTACTACTTGCACCAAGTAATCCTCTATCTTATTTGTGATTATCCTAAATAACCCAATTACTTCAAAAAAAATACCTTATAAAAACTTTTAAATAAAGTTTCATCTTCCAAATATAATTGAATGTTTTCTTTCTTCTATCTCATTAGTGATTATCCTAAGTAGCCTCAATGCCTTAAAAATAACCTTATAAAAACCTTTAAATAAAACTTCATCTTCCAAATATTTTAAAATGTTTTCTTTATCAATGCCTTAAAAAACTAACCTCATATAAACCTTTAAGTAGAACCTCATTTTCCAAATATTTATGAATGTTTTCTTTCTTCCTACCCATTGATACTTTGTCTTCCATACCAAAAACAACTTTAAGACTATCATAGTTTATTAATTTCTCAAAGCTAATTTCCATGGCTTAAAAAAAAAAAAACTTGACTTACAATGCGAAAGCTTACTCACATGACTCCAAATTTTATAAATCTTACATATAAAAAAAATATATCTATGTACTTTATCAATATATAAATTTAACTTTTAAAAAATTAATTTATAAATTTAAACACAAAACTTAACTAAATTCAATAATTTGATATTTTTTTATTTATATTAAAATTTTAATATGCCTAATTTAGATAAAGAAATCTATATATTTTCATGAATTGTATTCTTTGTAAGGATTTTAGTTCTGATGTTGTGCGTCCTTTCTTGTGGAAAGTAAACCGTCCTTGAATCTTTAACGCAGGTGCTAGATCTCCCATATCTAAAATGTCCTAATCAGACAAGAACCAGACATGATCTTTGCTATCAAAAACAATTGTTGTCCAAGGAAAAGTTTCTGCTCTCCCACGTTTTTCTTATAACATTCACCATATTCAAACATAAACTAAATAGATCACATCTGCCCACAGCCTGAGTTCCCTTCAACATACATATCATATTCACTGAAACGAAACATCAGAGAGATCCTAGTACATAGTACACAGCTAACCATCATTCAAGCCTACGTACAATTTCACATCAAAATTGAGTAAAATAGAGGAGCTCTGGATTTCCACAGGAAGAAGCCATGAAAGCATCAAACATTAACATTACCAGAGGTGGAGGTAACCTTGCGGGACTCTGTCATATACTTGCTCACACAGGTGAAACCATAAGCAACCAAATCCCACGCATGAAGAACAACATAAGCCCCAATTCCAGCTATCAACCCATAAGAAACTGAATAAGTAAGCGGCATGAGCAGCATGGTAAGGAATGCCGGCACCGCCTGCTTGAGATCATCCCACTCAATATCCGTCACGGCCTTCATCATCATGACGCCCACAAGAATGAGCGGCGGCCCCACGGCCCACGGCGGGATGGCGGCCAGCAGCGGAGTGAAGAAGAGCGCCAGAAAGAAATAGAACGCCACCACCAGAGCCGTCACACCCGTCCGCCCGCCCTCACGAATCCCCGTCGACGACTCGATGAACACCGCCACGGGCGACGTTCCGAGCGCAGACCCAACAACGATGGCGGCGGCGTCGCTCATGAACGCGAAATACTGCCCCTCGAACTCCCCCTTGTCGTCCATGAAGCCCGCGAACTTGGCCATGGAGCACAGCGTCCCCGTGGTGTCCAATAAATCCACATACAGAAACGTCACCAGGGCCACCCAGAGCTCCCCCTTCCTGAACTCGGCAAAGCTGAAGGCGCCCGCCGTGCTCTCGATCCGGTGCACGTCCACGACCTTCTTGAAATATTCGAACGACCGGTCGCCCTCGGCAGAGTTGGGGAAATAGGTGACGCCGGTGCCGCGGATCCACGACACCAAGGTCACGAACAGGATACCATAGATCATGGCGCCCTTGACGTTCTTGACGAGGCAGTAGCTTATGATGACGAAGCCCACGACGCCGAGCCAGAAGGTGGGGCTCTGCATCCGGTGCCCCAGGCACAGGATGTCTCCAGAGGCGGCCATGCCGGCCAGAGGGACGATGCCGCCGCTGCCGTTCACGGCGCGCACCGGTGCCACCGGGGCCTTGTAAGGCCCCGGGCAGGCGGCGAGAGTGACGAGGGTGTCGGGGCTGAAGCCGATGAGCCCGATGCCCTGGTTGGACTGCAGCCCTATGAAGGCGAGGAAGAGCCCGATGCCAGCCGCCGCCGAGAGGCGCACGGGCTTGGGGATCATCTTCGCCAGCCGCGTTCGGAGGCCGAAGGCGGCGATGAGGAGGAAGAGGCACCCCTCCACGAAGACGGCAGCGAGGGCGCTTCGGTAGGAAACGTTGCCCGAGCCGTGGAAGCCCACGACGTCGTAGGCGAAGTAGGCGTTGGCGCCCATGCCGGGCGCAAGAGCTAGAGGGAGGTTTGCGAACGCGCCCATGATGAAGCACCCGATCATGGAGGAAACCACGGTGGCCACGATGAGGTCGCGCTTGGTGCGCTCCAGGCACCGTTCGTAGCCGGGGTTTAGAGGAGGGAACTTGCACTCCGGGCCGGGAGCAACGAGGCGGAGCCCCGTGCCATGACAGGCGTGAGGGGAGACCGAGGAAACGTTGCATGCCTTGGTGCAGTCGGCGGGGCTGCATGTGCCGCCGGAGTCTGCTAGGATGCTCGCATTGACGGCTAAAATGTAGGCCATGGTGAGAAACGTGGTCGTTCCGGCGCGGACTTCTTTTGTGAAGGAGGTCTTCCGGGCTTCCATCTTGAAGTACCTGCCCACGCAGCTCTTGTTGATTTTATCGTTTATCTTGGCTTCCCCCTCCTTCCATGATCGCCCTAAGGTTTTCACAGACTCATACATGTCCATAGCTCCAGTATACGACTATAACCAAGCAGAAAACACAATGCAGCAGACAAAGTTCTACTAACCACAGTACTTCAAACAAAAAAGAAGTTGCAGAGAGAAAACAGCAAAGGATGTGAAGTGAAATAATGCGGCGGCGGACAGCTTTATGACACCATGACAGCACTGTGACGCTCACAAGTACAATGTATATGTCGAAGTGGTTGTTCCTACAGCCTTATCTGGATCAACAACTTAAGGCTGTACATACTATCAAGTACATAAAGGAGACCTAAATGCTTGCTGGAATACAAATACCATCCTCCAACACAAGGACTAGCCTTTGGAATAAGCACGTTAAATGTGTGCCTCCACTCCTTAATATAAACCTTTCTCCTCTCCGTTTTTCCGGCCACTTACACCATTATCATGTTTTCAAATTTCGGAGTTATTTAGCAATTTTTTTTTTTAAGTAATGGGCAAGTTGTAGGGTTTAAATCATAGGGATTGTTCCCAACAAATTTATTTGTCTCGTTGTTGTTGATCCCTTGCTGGGTTCATACCATTCTCATGGATTTGGCTGGGGTTCATACCATCCTCATGAATTTGACTGGGGTTCATACCATCCTCATGGATCTTGCGTGCACTCAGAGGATTCAAAACAGACTACTACCTTTACTAAAGTTGACATACCGTCTTCATCGATCTGATGCACACTCAAAGGATTAAGAACAAACTACTATCTTGTGAAAGTTGACATACCGTCCTCATCAATCTTGCGCGCACTCAAAGGATTCAGAACATACTATAACTTTTGCTAAAGTTGACAACTTACCCAAAAGTTTAAACCTAGTTTTCTTCTTGACCAATCAAACCTTTACAATCCACTAATGTTTTCAGATTTAAATAACACATTGGAGGATGTAAATCCTTTCCTGAATCCTTTGGGTATCATGTTTTCAAATTTCGATAACACATTGGAGGATGTAAATCCTTTCCCTGAATGTGGTCATGTTTCAGAGGCAGGGAATTTTTTTATCCAAACTTTTTTGGGGGTGGTACCATGAGTGCCTGGTTCTTGGAATTTCGAGTCCTTGAAACTATTATTTTTCTATAAATGGACCAGAGTTGTTTCTAGAGCCCAATGCATAAAATAAAATACCCAATATAATTTAGAAGTGTAATCATTGTGTCAAAACATATCACCATTACTTTTAAGTCGATAAAGATCCTCTCAATCCATATCAAAAAGCATATTGTGCAAACGTCAAGGTCCTCGTGAATATTAACAAATCATAAAGGTGACCACAAAGCACTTTTGGTGGATGGTTTGAAGTAAATGCCAAAGAGCATGCCGCCTCATTGATTTATAAGTATATACTATAGTAAATATAATATCCAAAACAATCATAGGCATGACCTTGGCTCTACTTTTAACGAAGTGGATTCCCAAGCATAAAAGTTAGCAGGCTAAAGCTTGTTAAAGGAAAACAAAACAAAAAAGCCTCACTGTCTGAGATGACAGAATAACATTTTTCAAAATAAGGAGCGTTACTAACTTTCATTAGGGTCTAGAATTGGTATTTTCCAACACTAGGAGCGTTACTCCATATCTGAAAGAAAGACATGTTATTTTTGTTATTAATGCGTTCTCCACTTTATTAGTTAGTGATGTTTTAGAATTTTCAGTTTAAATTTCAAATAAGACTAGCTGACTAGCTTACAATGTCCTTTTTAAAGTAGTGTGGATCTTATAAAGGTGCATTTTTAGAGACATCATTCAAATTATATTAGATGAAAAATAAGAAAAAAAATTTCTTTCTAAAGAAGACAATATTAAGTCCTTATAAAATTTTTGGTGCAAGTAAACCTTTGACTTGAGTTTTCCTAATAAGATTATTGATTCATTACAAGAGGTTGTCATTGACCTAAAACATTAAGGATGTAGAT
The DNA here is from genome assembly GCA_028583015.1 of Wollemia nobilis. Classification (NCBI taxonomy): domain Eukaryota; kingdom Viridiplantae; phylum Streptophyta; class Pinopsida; order Araucariales; family Araucariaceae; genus Wollemia; species Wollemia nobilis. The sequence goes on from JAQPPZ010001028.1 coordinate 9,329,528, forward strand.
TTTTTAAAATTATTTAGTTTTTTTTTAATCATAGCTTGTGGATATGATTTATGGTAGCTTTGTTTGTTTATATTATTAAGATTCAGGTTAGTCAGGAAGTTTGTCGCTTATTTATTTGTTGCCAAGAAACATGGACACAAATAACATTTTCAACTAAAGTTTTTTTTTATAATAATAAGGAACAATTCTCAATCATGATATGTACTTTTGAATATTGCTCCAACACAATAAAAGAATTTTCTTCCACCACTACCTTGTCGATGTTCAGTTGTATTGCAAGCTTGAGGCCTTTGACAAGAGCGTTCACTTTAGCCTTATTGTTATTAAGGCGACCAAGAGCGTTCACTTTAGCCTTAGCCTTATTGTTATTAAGGCTACCAAAGGGAGAGAATTCTTTGATGAGGTTTTTTCATATCATCATAGGATAAGACTTATTTTTATAGGACCAAGATTACCCTTGGATATTCCATGTCTCATCAAAGTTGAGCTTCACCATGCGAGAAGAAGGTGGTTACCACAAAATATTATATCATCTAGCCTTTCTAGATAGGGTCCTCTGGGTGAGTTGGAATTGGATGGGCATGGGAAGATATTTATTAAAATTTTATTGTATCTAAAGGAAGATTGGATGATTGGAGGTCTTAAGAGAAATTTGAGTCTTATCTAAGATAAGATTTTTTTATCTTATTATAATTTTTTTTCTATAAAGAGATATAGTTCTCTAAAAATGCAATGGTTTCTATCTAACTAGATGCTCCAAATGAGAATTACAAGGATAATATCCCATAGAATTTATGTATCTTGTCAATACTTAGTTCAACTTTTAGATACCTATTGGATGTTTTTGGATCAAGCCCAACATAAAAAAAAGTTCAATATTAGGGTCAAATAACAACAAAGGATATTATACCATGTTACATAACTTAGATTTTTGTTTTAAAATATCTTCAACCATATATCTAGCTAGTAACATATATTTAATTTATAATAATTTTTTTAAAATGATTTATATGGAATTGGGCCTCACCCGTATTACATCATTACCACATAGTGGTATTACAACAAAGCTTGGATATTATCCATGTATCATTTGGCAAGATTCGAACCTAGATCTTCTCCGTGAAACATTGAGAAATTTAATCAGTTGAGCTAATACCACTTGATTAATTTATAATAAAATCATACAATGTAATTTATGCATTTTAAATGTAAATGTATTTGATATTATGATAATAGTTTATATTGAAGCATTTTTTTTTATAGATTTTATGTGAAAAATGTCATACAAAAAGTTAACAATATTATTGATGACAAAAAGCACATAATTTTAAAGTAAAACCATTCAACATGAAATCCATATATTAATGAAATGTAAATAATTCTAAAAATGTAGTAAAAACTATTATAACTTTTAAGTTGAAAGGAAATCTAAATTTAATTTTTAAAAGCATAATATAATTTTATTGGTCAAAGATTAATTGTTTCAATGGATTTTGTTAATGAAGTTGAAATATAATTAAATACATTTTTTTAATTTAACAATAAGCTTACAACTATTGTAAATATTCGTTGAGCTAATTAAGAAGTGACAAAAATTAATAATTAATAATTTTTAGTTTTTAACTTTTTTAATCAAATATTTATATAATCATATTATTAGTTAATTTTATATTATCAAGTCATCATCTAGATACAATTATCCTATAGAAGAAGAAGATTTGGTTGAATTTAATACAAGGTTATGCATAAGGGGTAGGTCTTAAAATGTATATATAATAATGGGGCAAATTATTTTTGAAACCAAGGTGAATATAGTTCAAAGTCATGTAGAAAACATGGTGAATTGTCTTTTTTCATAGGAAAATATAAAAAGTTGACAAATTTATCAAAAATTTTAAACGAATAGTAAAATACTACCGACGACAGACAAAAAACACATGATGAAAGATGACGGACTACCACTCCATGTTTTGAGATGCTTGATGAGAGCCTACTGACACAAGATGATTCAAGAAAACCTATCAAAACCAAGCACGTGATGACCCATGAGAGCCTATCGACACTAAGCACGAGATGACTCAGGAGAGCCTATCGATACTAGGTATAAGATGACCCGGGAGAGCCTATCAACACCAAGCACAAGACGACTCAGGAGAACCTATCGACACTAGATATGATACGATTATTTAGGAGAGCCTATCGACATCATATGCAAAATGATTAGAGAGAGTCTACTAACACCAAACACAAGATGACTAAGGAGAGCCTAATGGTACTAGACATGAGATGACTAAGGAGAGTCTATCGACATCACATGATACGATTAAGGAGTCTGTCAACACAAACCATAATAGAATTGAAGGGAGCCTATCGACTCCAGCCATAAGATGACTAAGGAGATACTACCGAGACAAGCCTCGATATGCCTTGTGAGGGACTATCGGTACCATGCAACAAGTCACAAGATGAGAGCCTATCAACACCATGTTTTGAAATATCTTCTAAGAGCCTATCGACACCATGGTTCGAGATGCCTAGCAACATGGGGCATGATGCTCGAATGAATACCACATGTCAACCCCATGGTTAATGATACCATGTGTCAACATCTCATTTCATACTATGCATGCAAATGGTATATAAAGATATGAACACTCATTTTTATTTTTTTGCATAGTTGAAAAATGTCTAGAAACCTTTAGAAACCCTTTGAAACCATTTCAAGCCTTCATAAACCCTTTGAAACCCTTAATGATTGTAACATCATCCATTCATCAAAAAATTAATTTCAAAAACCTCGTTTACCCGCTCATCTCTAAAATTCTCAATGCTCCCAATTACGATTCAACATGGATGAAAAAATCTGGACTTCTAGGGTTATCACCAATGCCCCAATTTGACATGAACATTTATTTATTGAATACAATTATTTAGTCATATGACAATGATGGGTCTAGTGATTTTAAAAATAGTAGAATATGAGAAAATAGTTCTAGAGACACAAGTCCAAGGAGGGTCTGGAAGAAGGAAAAAGTAATATAGAAGATAGAAAAGTTAAACAAGTAGAAACCATAAAGGATAAGGGGACCCAAGAAACTCCCCTGAATAAATCTAAGGAACAAACATAGAAGGGAAAAGAGGTAGAATGTTAATAAGATGAGGATAAACCTTCTTACAAAGGGAAAGGAGCACTTGCAAATATGTTAACAAAGAGGGCTTTGGACAAGGAAGGTACAACCCTTAGAAAATAATTTATGAACTAGAAAAGTAGAAAAAAAAGTGGTATATGAAAAATAGAGTTGTCTTGTTGATTTTTTTACAAGGGGATCCAAAACTTGAGCTAAAGGTAAAAAATATAATTATTATCATGGAATGTGAGGGGTCTAAATTCCTTTGCTAAACATAGTTTGTTGAAATCTTGTATTATAAGTATATGTATTAATATGGTCTTATTTTAGGAGACAAAATTAGGGAAAAATAAGTTAGGAAAAGTAGGTAGGAAGATCTAGAGAAAAAATAATTTCTTAGGAGTTCAAATAGAGGGATATTTTAGAGGTTTGCCAACTCTTTGGATCTAAAATATCTTTGATGAAGATTTGATTGATCAAATTTGGCATCATCTTATAATCCACCTTAAGGATAGGCTCACACATAAAGTAGTCTCTATCATAAATATTTATGCACTCAATTCCTTCAAGCATAAAAATATTTAAAATATACTTGAAGAAGATAGTTAAAAATTAGAAAATTAGAAATAGATAGTAGCAAAGGATTTCAATACCCCTACTAATCCCAAATGAGAATAAAGGAGGGGTTCCTAGTTACACATAGGCCATGAGAGATCTAGGAGACGTTTTGATAGGGATAATCTTAATAGATATGCATTTTGAGGGAAGTATATACACTTGGAATAACAAAAGGATAAAGAATCAGGGTATTCAATCTTAGATTGAATAGAATTATGATGTCTCTTGAATGGTATATGGAGGGTTTTTAATCAAGATTTAAAATAGACTCTCAGATTGGAAAAAGGAGAGATAGGGACAAGAAACAATAACCTTTCCATTTGAAAATATGTGGACAACACACCTAGATCGAGAAGGAAAAATTAGGTAATAGTGGGATATATTGTAATCAAGATTTGCATGCTCCAATTTTCTCAAAAGATAAAAATAATTAAGTGTAAGCTAAAAATTTAGAATCATGAAGTTTTTTGAAATAGTTGTTAAATGAATATCAAGCTAGAGAACAATTTAAAGAACATTGAAAAAATGATGAAGGTGGAAGGGAACACTAAGAAATTTATTTAGGAGAAAATATGAATCTTTGTGAATACCATAATAATTTAGCAACATATGAAATCCATTAGAGTCAAAAGTATCAATCCCTATGGCTTTGGAAAAGAGAAAAAAACAATAATACTTTTTATGTCACCATCCTAATCCATCATACTAGGAATAAGATCATCAAAATTATTGTGGATCAAAGGTTATAGATCAGGATGAGAGGATTTGATATGGAAATTATCAATTTCTTCCATAACCTCGTAATAGAAGAAGGGAGGGAGCATGAAGAGGCCTCTAATGACCTCTTGAACAATATTCTTCAAGTGATCACAAAGGTTTTTGGATAAACCCTTCATAGAAGAAGATATTCAAGAGGTAATGTTCTCTATATGGAAGGAGAAAGCCCTAAGATTGGATGGGTTCTAGGGAGGGTTCTTCTAGTTGTTTTGAAAAATAGTTAAAATATACCATTTAAGCTATAAGTTAAACCCAAAAAAAGAGAAAGGTTTTAAAGAAATCGAATAGCCCTTATCCTTGAGAAGTTCAAAGCAGAATTCTTCGATGAATTTATACTGATAAGCCTATGTAACATAGTTTATAAAATACTAATAAATATGATCTCTTGAAGATTAAAAACCCATATCCCAAGATTGATATTAAAAAGCTAGGGGGATTTATCAAGGTCCATCAGATTTTAGATGGGATTTTAGTGGTTCATGAGGCTCTACATTCCTTGGTTAAAAGCAAGAGGAGGGAGATGCTAGTTAATTTGTACATGAATATGGCATATGATAGGGTATCTTGGAAATTTCATCAAGTTTGGATTTAGTGAGAACTAGATAGATCTAGTTATGAGATATTTTAAGACTCTAAGATACTCTATGCTAGTACATGGAGTGCTAGTTGGATTTTTCACTAGCTCTCAAGTTCTAAGGAAAGGTAACCAATATGCTCATACTTATTTATCTTGCTTATAGATGCTTTACGCTAAACCTTGCTAGAAAAACTAAAACTTACGAAAATCCAAGGTCTAAAGGTAGCAAACACCATACAAATAGTTTTTCATTAGCTTTTTGTGGATTATATAATCATTCTAGGACTAGCAAGTGTTATTGATGTTAAAGAGTGAAAGGAGAACTCATAGATAAGTTGACACAAGGGGCACTAGATGAGAAAGTGAAAATCCTTAGAAAATACTTTATAAACTAAGAAAGCAAAAAAAGAAGTGGTAGATGGTAAACAAAGTCATCTTGTTGATGCCTTTATAGGGGGATCTAAACCCCTAGTCAAAGGAAAAATATAATACTATTATCATGGAATGTGAGGGATCTAAATGTCCTATCCAAACATACTCTACTAAAATATTATACTAGTAGTTTTTATTATGATATGATCTTATTACAAGAGATAAAATTAGAAGATCATATCTTAGGAAAATTAGGTAGGAAGATATTTAGTAGAAACAAATTCTTAGGAGTTCCAACATAGGAGTCTTTAGGAGGTTTACCAACTCCTTGGGATCCAAATATCTTTGATGGAGAGTTGGTTGATCAAAACTAACATCATCTTACAATCTCCTTCAAGCACAAGCTCATAGGTAAAGTAGGCTTCATCATAAATATTTATGCACCCAATTCCATCAAGCATAAAAAAAAATTATTTGAAATTTACTTAAATAAAATAGCTAAAAATTAGAAAATTAGAAATGAATGGTAGTTAGGGATTTCAATACCTTGCTAACCTTGAATGAGAAGAAAGAAGGTATTCCTAGTTACACATAGGCCATGAGAGATCTAGGAGATTTTTTGACAAAGATAAGCTTAATATACCTTCCTTTAGATAGGAGTAGTTACACTTGAAATAGCAAAAGGATGAAGTATCAGGATATTCAATCTTAGATTAGATATAATTATGATGTCTCTTAAATGTTATAAAAATGTTTTCCAATAAAGACTTAGAACAAGGTATCAAATTGGATCCAACCATAATTTTTGGACTTTAGAAATGAGGAGAGATAGGGTCATTAAAAAATACCCTTGCCATTTAAAAATGACATTGACAACACATTGAGATCTAGAAGGAAAAAATAGGTAATGGTGGGGTATGTCTTTAATAGAGAGCCACATGTTCCAACTTTCTCAAAAGATGAAAAGAATTAAGTCTGAGCTATAAATCTAGAATCGTGAAGTTTTTAAAAATATTTTTCAAAGGAAGGTAAAAATAGAGAACAATTTAAATAACATGGAGCAAATAATGTAGGTGAAAGGAAACAATGATAAATTGATTTAGGAGTGTTGAGCAAGGTGCATCGACAATATTGTCATTGTTGTCAACACACTCAGATGGACAGGTTGATGCAGTGGACAATTGTTCAAAGGTTCTTCGGAGTATGTACAATGATGTTCAATGCTTATGAGGATGTTTTTGATGTTCGGGTGAAGTTGTTACAAGTTGTTCATGCAAATTTGCAAAAGTTGAAAAAATCATCAGAAAGTTGTCAAAAATTGCAAAAGTCATCACGGGTGTAGTTGGACAGGATGGATCAATTTGGAACATGCCAGCATGTCAGGAAATAGTCTAGAATAGCGTTGGAGGTGTCAGCACAGTGTTTGGATTGATCGGTGACATTTTCGGTATCTTGGCGAATGATTTGGCAAGTGGTTGTATAGGTCGAAAAAGGGCAGTTTTGTCAAAAGCACTGTAAGCAAAACGAGAAGAATTTGATAGCAAAATTTGAACTGGAGGTGGTTGTTATCTTCAAAAACATGTGTTCCAAATTTTCACCAAAATGGAGAAATGAGGTGAATGTTACAAGCGTTGCAAGATTGTCACAAAAACGCTCTTTTTGGAAAAAGTGTGTCAGCAATAGTTTTCATGGAGGTGGTACAGGTGAACCATAAGGACTTATGCAGCAAGATTCGAAAGGAATGTATTCAACATTGTAGAGATTCTACTTTTCAAATTTCAGAGAAAATAGAGTTACGAGGTGAGAGTTATGATTGTTGCAAAAACGGTACAGGTCACTTTTATGTCAATTTGTTCCACTTGTGCAAAATCCTTTAGTTGGTCGTTTCGACCTTGCAAAGTCGTCATAGTTTCATTTTCAGTGTTGTTACACCTTCAAGGCATTAAATAGAGCATATTTCATTTTTGGTTTTAGGTGTCACGTGGCTCCAAAGTAAGAGAACGAGTAAAGTGTCAATTCTTTGCATGTGATGTGTTTGACGAAATGCCTTCTCAAAATAAAAAAGGAAGTTATATTGTTTTAAGAAGCTTCATTAAGGAAAATATTTTTAAAATTGAAAAGGGAAAAAGAATGCAAGTATGTGCTTTTTAAGTAACAAGAGATTTTATTGAAATGAGGGGACTTTATTTTGTGAAGAGAGAAGTGTGTGTGGAGAAAAAATAAAGAGTGAAAATCCGTGATTTTTGGAGAGTGGTGAAAAACGTCACTTCAGTATTTTAGGCATAACTTTCTCATATGATATTCATTTTGGCTAAAATTTTGAGAGGAGTTTGTAGAAAAAGTGCTACACAATACCCAGAAAGCGTTTAGCAATTGGTAGAACGAGCTAAGAGAACAATCATTTTTTTTTTGTGAGAAGAGAAGATTCAAATTTTGAGTAATGCAAAGAGAGGGATGTTATACTGGGTAAAATAGAAAGTTTTAGATTTTGAGCTTACATACCATAGAGGATTCTGGTTTTAGTGAAGAAATTTATATATGTCATTTTATTATCAATATCAAAATCAAGTGGGTGCTTGGTAGAGGGGTTGGTGCTCGTTTCTATTGGTGCAGATAAATCAGGGGTTGGTGCTCCTTTCTGTTGGTGTAAATAAATCAGGGGTTGGTGCTCCTTCCAGTGGGTGTTGGTAAATTGATTGTAAAGTTGGTGCTTTACAAAGGCTGGATTTGGATGGGAGTCCAAACAGTCATTTTTGGAGATGTAGCCAAATCGGTGAACCTTGGTACATCTTGTGTTGTGTGATGTTCTCTTGTTATACTTGCTTTATTTGGTTTTATGTTTTCATTTTTTTGACTTTGAGTGTTGAAGATTTAATTTTTAAAGAGCTACACTGATTCACCCCCCCTCTCAGTGTCATTTTGAGACTAACAATTGGTATTAGAGTGAGGTTCCTGAACAGGCTTAACCGGCTAGGGTGATCTTGGAAGTGACACAATGGCAGGTGGTGAAGGCTTCTCATCAAACAAAGTACCATTGTTTGATGGAACTAATTACGTATTTTGGAGACTCAAGATGCAAACATATCTTTATGCTTTGGGATACGATATTTGGGATTCAGTAGATAGTGGATACACAATACCCACCACTTCTCCAACCGATGCTATCGGTAAGAAACTATTTGAGAATGACTCAAAAGCAAAGAATACTATCATGTGTGGATTAGTGGACAACGAACTGGTAAAGATTATGGATTGTATAACGACAAAGAAAATATGGGACAAACTGAAGAGCATTCATGAAGGAGACGTTAAGATCAAGGAGGCCAAGTTACAAACACATCGAGCTAAGTTCGAAGTATTAAATATGAATGAAGATGAAAATATAGAGGCATATATGCTGAGAGTTAATGAAGTTATTAATGCAATTAGAGGACTCGACAAGGAAATCAAAGATTTTGTCATCATGAAAAAAGTATTAAGATCCCTTCCCCAAAGAGTTGATTCTAAAGTTTCAGCTGTAGAAGAAGCTAAAGATCTAAATTCTTTTAGTATGGATGAGATGCATGGTTCTTTGACTGCATATGATATGAGAATAGGTAAATCTAAACCCACAGACAGAGAAGATGCTTTTAAAGCCCATAAAAGTATGAAAGCAAAAAAAGAATCTGAGAAAGAAGAGACATCAGATGAAATGGAAGCAAACTTTGTTCGAAAACTAAAAAGGGGAAAAGAAAAATACAGAGGAAAGTTACCATTTAAATGTTTCAACTGTGGAGGTGTTGGGAATTTTGCAGCTAAATGTCCACTTAATGAGAAGAACATAAGTGATGAAGGATCGCACGAAGAAAGAAGTGATTGAAAAAAAAAAAAAAACAAATTTCAGAAAAGGCAACTTCAAGAAGAAAAGTTTCATCTCCAAGAATGTCAGTTCATTAGAAGATAGCTCTAATGAGGATTCTGAAAAGGAAATAGGTGAAGCTCTTTTCATGGCACTCAAAGAAGAAAAACTAGAAAAATAACAGGAATGTGATGAAGAAGAAATTGATGCAGAAGTGAATTTGGAAGAGGAACTAATTGCAGCTCTAGATGAATTGAAGATAGAAAGAAAAAAAATAAGAAAATTTCAAGAAAGCTTAAGGATGCAAATGAAATCATAACAAATTTGAAAGTACATATAGAAGAATCCAAGAAAATATCCGAAGATCTCGAAGTGCAAATAACCATGAAAATAGATTATTGCAACAATCTAGAAGAAGAGATTGTTGATTTAAGAATGCAGCTAGAAGAGATGAATCATAAAATTAGTTGTTATCACAAACGCGAAGAAAGTTATATGAAGCTGGATAAGATCATAAATAACTAAAAGACTATAGGTATCAAATTTGGTTTGGGTTTTGATGAAGGAGAATTGTCAAATGGATCAAAGGCCATAAATAAAGAATCCACAAAGAATGAAGAGAAGAAACAGGTTGATCAAGCAAAAATGAATCATGCAAAGGAAAGCAATAATGCAAGGCACGAAAGAAGAATTTACAATGATGGCTTCACCAATGTCACACATCAAAGAAGAAGAAGATTTATGGCTCCTACGACAACATGGCAAAGACCACCATCCAGGTTCAATCATCTCTTGTGGTTATTGTTTTAAATGCAATGGTTATGGACATAAGATCTCAGATTGCAAGTATAATGTAGGACCAAAGAATTTTACCAATAGAAATACTTTTTCACCTTTGATGGATTATGTAGTAGAATATTATAACTGTCATAATTTTGGGTATATTACAAGAAATTGTCGAAGTACATTTGCATCAAATCAATTTCAGGGAAGAAAATTTTAGCCAAATGGAATAAGACAAAATAGAAAATTTCTCAAAAAATATGCACAAGCTACTGAAAAAGAAAAGCCAAAACAAGAGCCCGAAATTGTAATCAAACCTTAGTGGAAAGAAAAAGAGCGACCTAAGGAAGAAAGGGAATCCTTGATCGTACAGACAACATTTAAAGCATAGAATAAATCTGCACCATGGATACTTGATAGTGGATGCTCTAGTCATATGATAGGTGACAAACAAAAATTTGAGAAGTTACAACAGTATGAAGGTGGTTCAGTAAAGTTTGGAAACAATGATGGAGCTAAGATAGTTGGCAGAGGTTCAGTTAAGATTAGTGACAAAAAAATCAAGTCAAAAGAAGTCTTGTTTGTGGTTGGTCTGAAGCATAACTTGTTGAGCGTAAGATTTATGATAGATGTCATGAAGTGATCTTTAAGAAGTAAGGTTGTGAAGTCAGAAAGGCAAACAATGGGAAGTTGATAGCAACTAGATCAAGGACATTGTACACCCTATCAAAGACTTCAGAAGGAGCTTGCTTGATTGGACAGAAAGTAGAGAATTGGTTGTGGCACAAGAGGCTCAGTCATATCAGTTTTGAAAATATAGTAAAAATTAGCTCAAAGAAAGGAGTAAGAGATATTCCCACCATTAGCAAACCATAAAATAGCATTTGTGCTTCATGTCAAAAGGGGAAGCAAATTAGAGTCTCATTTAAAACAAAAAATTACTACACAAGCAAACCTTTGGAACTAGTACATACTGATTTATGTGGACCCATGAGAACGCAAAGCATAAATGATGATAAATATTTTATGTTGTGTATAGATGACTATTCCAGGATGACATGGGTACTATTTTTGAAGTATAAATCAGAAGCTTTTGAGATGTTCAAGGTTTTCAAAAACCAAGTTGAGAATCAAACAGTAAAAAGGATTAAATGTTTAAGGTCAGACAAAGGAGGAGAGTTAATTTCAAAGGATTTCACAGAGTATTGTGAAAAATATGGCATTAGGAGATAGTTTTCAGCAGCCAAGACACCTCAGCAGAAAGGTGTGGTAGAAAGAAAGAACATGACAGTGCAGGAAATGGCACGGACTATGTTGACTGAGAGTAAAGTAACAAAAATATTTTGGAAAGAGGCAGTTCATACAACGATATACATCCAAAATAGGTGCATGTTGAGGACGCATGAAAGCAAAACTCCTTATGAGTTGTGGTTCGGTAAAAAGGCAACAACAAGATACTTTAAAGTTTTTGGCAACAAGTGTTACATCAAAAGAATTGAAGAAAACCTTGGTAAGTTTGAAGATAGAGCAGATGAAGGTATTTTTCTTGGCTATTCATAAAAAAGCAAAGATTACAAATGCTACAACAAGAGGCTAAAGAAAATTATGGATAGTACTGATGTTAAAGTTGATGAAGGAAGGGAACGAGTAATTAGCTATGAATAGAACTACCCAATTTATGAAGAGGTCATTGAAGGAGATGAGGAAAAAGAAATAAAAAAGAAACCAGAAATTGAATCAGAGGATTCAAACAGTGATTCAGAAGTGGAAGAAAACAAGAAATTCAAAACAGTAAGCTGGTAGAAAGATCATCCTAGAGAGAAAATAATTGGAGACCCCATAGTTGGTGTTCAGACAAGAAGAATATTAGTAAGTAACTACTCTTTATTATCCAACATTGAGCCCAAAAATGTTGTTGATGCAAGCAAAGATGAAAGTTGGGTAAAGGCAATAAATGAAGAATTAGATCATATTGAGAAAAACAAGACTTGGGAGTTAGTACCAAGACCCACAAATAAAAATGTAATTGATACTAAATGGGTCTTTCAGAATAAATTGAATGAATACGGATAGGTAGTCAAGAACAAAGCAAGATTGGTATGCAAAGGCTATGCACAAGTTGAAGGTATTGACTTTGAGGAAACATTTGCACCTGTGGCCAGACTAGAGGTAATTTGAATGTTTCTGGCTTTAGCAGTTTACAAGAATTTCAAGAAAGGTATGGTGGATAGTAATTTGTATGTCAAAACAAAAAATGGTCATCATATTGTTCTTCTTGTATACGTAGATGATATCATATTTGGAAGCAGCAAAGATGAGTTGTGTAAATATTTAGCAAATAAGATGCAGAAAGAATTTGAAATTTTAATGATTGGTGAACTTTCGTATTTCCTCGGATTGCAAGTTAATCAAAAGGAGAAGGGCATATTTATTTCTCAAATTAAATATGTGAAAGAGATGCTGAAAAAGTTCACAATGGAGGATTGTAAGCCAGTTAGAATTCCCATGACGATAAGTTGCAAGTTGAGCAAGGATGACAAATCTCCACATGTTGATCAAACTATGTATAGATATATGATTGGGAGATTACTGTACTTGACAGCTACCAGACTAGATATTTTGTAGGCAGTATGCATGGTAGCACGATTTTAGGCTAGTACCAAGGAGACTCATGTGATAGCAGTGAAGAGGATTCTTCGGTATCTCAAGGATACTATGGAGTATGGGTTATGGTATCCAAAATATAAGGACTTCACCCTTATTGCGTATTCAGATGTAGATTGGGTAGGATGTGTAGATGATAGGAAGAGTACTAGTGGAGGTGCATTCTATATTGGAGATAGGTTGGTCACGTGGCACAGTAAGAAACAGGAGTCAGTCTCCTTATCCACAGCAGAGGCAGAATACATTATAGCGACAACGTGTTGTACGCATGTCTTATGGATGAAACAAACTTTGAAGGATCTTGGCATTAATTTTAATGAGCCGATTTTAGTTAAGTGCGATAACACTAGTGCCATTAACATCTCAAAAAATTTGGTTATGCATTCTTGCACAAAACATATTGCTATCTAATATCATTTTTTGAAGGAGAAAGTTGCGGAAGGTGAGGTTAAGTTGGATTTTGTTCCAACAACAAAGCAAGTAGCGGATATCTTCACCAAACCATTGCCCAAGGAAGTCTTTGAGTACCTTTGCAAGAAATTTGGAGTGGTCACACTTCCCAAGAATTGACTAGCTATTGGGGCCACATTTTCAGGGGGAGCATTTGTGTATTTGTTTATCTTTTTGCTCATGTTTGTGATTTTTGCTAAGTGTAATAATTTTTGCCTAAGAATGTTGTGCATGGACTTCGGGGGAGTTTATAGTAGCCCTTTGGTTTTGTTGTCAAAGGGGAGAAGAGTTATAGGAAATTGTGTGTGTGTTGCCAACAATTCCAAAGGGGGAGATTGTTGAGCAAGGTGCAACGATAATATTGTCATTGTTGTCAACACAATCAGATGGACAGGTTGATGTAGTGAATAGTTGTTCAGAGGGTTTTTGGAGTATGTAAAATTGTATTCAATGCTTATGAGTATGTTTTTGATGTTCGGGTGAAGTTGTTACAGGTTGTTCGTGCAAATTTGCAAAAGTTGAAAAAATCGTCAAGAAGTTGTCAAAAATTGCAAAAGTCATCATGGGCATAGTTGGATAGGATGGATCAGTTTGGAACATGCCAACATGTCAGGAAACAGTCCATAATAGCATTGGAGGTTTCAAAATAGTGTTTGGATTGATTGGTGATGTTTTCGGTATCTTGGAGAATGATTTGGCAAGTGGTTGTACATGCCGAAAAAGGGTAATTTTGTTAGAAGCACTGTGAGCAAACCGAGAAGAATTTGATAGTGCAATTTTAATTGGAGGTGTTTGTTATCTTCAAGAACATGTATTCCAAATTACCACCAAAAAAGAGAAATGAGGTGAATGTTACAAGCGTTGCAAGACTGTCACAAAAACGCTCTTTTTAGAAAAAGTGTGTCAACAACAGTTTTCATGGAGGTGGTACAGGTGAACCATAAGGAATTATGTAGCGATATTCGGACTAGATGTAATTAGCATTGCAGAGATTCTACGTTTCAAATTTTAGAGAAAATAGAGTTACGAGGTGAGAGTTATGATTGTTGCAAAAACGGTACAGGTCACTTTTATGTCAATTTGTTCCACTTGTGCAAAATCCTTTAGTTGGTCGTTTCGACCTTGCAGAGTCACCAGAGTTTTGGTTTTAGTGTTGTTACACCTTCAAGGCATCAAATAGAGCATCTTTCGTTTTTGGTTTGAGGTGTCACGTGGCTCCGAAGTAAGAGAACGAGTAAGGTGTCAATTCTTTGCATGTGACGTGTTTGACGAAATGCCTTCTCAAAATAAAAAAAGGAAGTTATATTATTTTAAGAAGCTTCATTTAAGGAAAATATTTTTAAAATTGAAAAGGTAAAAAGAATGCAAGTGTGTGCTTTTTAAGTAATAATGGATTTTATTGAAATGAGGGGACTTTATTTTGTGAAGAGACAAGTGTGTGTGGAGAAAAAATAAAGAGTGTAAATCCGTGATTTTTGGATAGTGGTGAAAAACATCACTTCAGTATTTTGAAAATAAATTTCTCATATGATATCCATTTTGGCTGAAATTTTGAGAGGAGTTCACATACAAAGTATTGCACAATACCCAGAAAGCATTTAGCAATTGTTAAAACGATCTAAGAGAAAAATTGGTTTTTTTTTGTGAGAAGAGAAGATTCAAATTTTGAGTAATGCAGAGAGAGGAATGTTATACTTGGTGAAATAGAAAGTTTTAGATTTTAAGCTTACATACCATAGAGGGTTTTGGTTTCAGTGAAGACATTCATATATGTCATTTTATTATCAATATCAAAATCAAGTGGGTGCTTGGTAGAGGGGTTGGTGCTCCTTTCTATTGGTGTAGATAAATTAGGGGTTGGTGCTCCTTTCTGTTGGTGCAGATAAATTAGGGGTTGCTGCTCCTTCCAGTGGGTGTTGGTAAATTGATTGTAAATTTGGTGCTTTGCAAAGGCTAGATTTGGATGGGAGTCCAAATAGTCATTTTTGGGGATGTAGCCAAATCGGTGAACCTTGGTACATCTTGTGTTGTGTGATGTTCTCTTGTTATACTTGCTTTATTTGGTTTTATGTTTTCATTGTTTTGGCTTTGAGTGTTGAATATTTAAGTTTTAAAGAGCTACACTAATTCACCCCCCCTCTCAGTGTCATTGTGAGACTAACAATGAGGAAAATATAATTTTTTGTGAATATCATAATATTTTAGCAACATATGAAATCCATTAGAGACCAAAGTCTTGATCCCTATGGCTTTAGGAAGGAGAAAAAACACCAAATGTTTTGTCACCATCCTAAGCCATCAAACCAGGAACAAGATCAATAGAATCATTGTGGATTAAATGGAGGTTATAGATTAAGATGAGAGGTATGAGATGAAAGTTGTTAATTTCTTCTATAACCTCCTAATAGAAGAAAAATGGAGTAGGAGGAGACCTCTAATGGCCTCTTGAACAATATTCCTCAATTGATCATAGTGGAATATGACAAGTTGTTGGATAAATCCTTTATAGAAGAAGAAATTTAATAGGTAATGTTCTTTATGGAGGAGAAAGTTTTAAGATTTTATGGTTTCTAAGCAGTGTTCTTCCATATTTTTTGAAAATAGTTTAAAATTATATCATAGTGGCTATAAGGTAAGACCAAAAAAGAGGAAGGTTTTGAAGGAATGGAATAATGCTTTTATTTCCTTTGTTGTTAAGAAGTCCAAGGTATAATCCTTTGATGACTTTAGATTGATAATCCTATGTAACATAGTTTATGAAATCCTAATGAAGGTATCTATTTGAGACTAAAAACCCATCTCTTAGGCGTGATATTAAAAACAAAGAGGATTTATCAAGGGTCATCAAATTTTGGATGAGATTGTAGTGGTTAATGAGGTTCTACATTCCTTGGTTAAAAGAAATAAGGGGATTCTAGTTAAGTTGGACATGAACAAGGTATACGATAGGTTCTCATAGAAATTTCATCAAAATATTATTAGGAAGTTTGGATTTGGGAAGCCTAGATTGATCTAGATATGAGCTATGTAAAGATAGTAATATACATTATCATAATGAATAGAGTGCTAGTTTATTTTTTAGTAGTTCTTGAGGTCTAATATTTTTCACGAGAAGATGCAACTACTATAGGAAATTCTTCATGCCCTCCCTACCTACATCATTTCTCTATTCATAATTTGAAGGGTGATGGAAACTAAACTAGAATCTACCAAGGAATTTCCTCTAGATAGGAATAGAGAAAAAATAAGACTACCTCTCTTGAATTAGAAAATAATTTATCATTCTAAGATAAAGGGAGGTGTAGGTTTAAGGATATCAACTTGATATGAGTAGCTCTTGGTGGGAAACTGGCCTAGAAAATAATAAGAGAACTAAACAAACTTTGGTCTAGGATTCTCTAACATAAATACCTCAAAGACAAGGATCCTAAGAGAATCCTTAGTGAGCATTGTAAAGGTTTAATCATTTGGAACCATCTACTTGGAAGCAAGAACATTTTAATAAAGGTAGTGAAATAGAAGGTTAAAAATGGGGAGTGCATTAACTTCTAGGATACTATTTTGTTAGGAAGAATATACTATGATAGGATGAGATATGGAATGCACTAGCCCGATATGGATGAAACATTTATGGAAACAAAATGAGTAATTACTTCCACAATGATTGGTAGGGAAACATTAGATGTGTCTTAGAGGATTCTAAAAAAGAGGAGAACCAATGTAATGGGCAAGTTTGAATCATTCTACAAAGATATTATTCCACCTATATTTATATAAAGGGTAGAGACACTTGTTATTGGTTAATGAGCCTAAATGAAGAATACTCAGTCAAAAGTGGTTACAAAAAAATAACTAAGGCACTAGTGAGGAGGTTTGGACAAAAAATATGGGAAAATACAATTATAAAGATTAATATTTTTAGCTAGCTAGTTGCTCATAATAGAATGCTAACAATAGATAATATTCAAAAGAAATGTTTTCATGGGACTTACCACTACATTATATGAGGAAGAAGAGGAGACATGTCATCTTATGTTCTTCAAGTGCATGTTTAGTAGAGATACCTACAAAAATATTGAAGGGGACTTCTCTGTTGGGTGGGCCTGATCAAAGGGGATCAAGGACTAATTAATCCATTAGAGAAGTCCCTTAAAAAAGGAGAAGCTATTAGCTCTAGAGCATGCACCCTTAATATTCCTTTGGAAAATATGGATCGAATGCAATCGATGTACATTTCAAAACATAAAAATGGATGTGATTATATTCTATAATCAAATAAGATTCTCAATAATAGAACAAATTACCAAAGCACAACTGAACAGATGCATTCATCTACCTTCCACTATAGGGATTCCAAAAGGAAACTAGACACAATATAAGGGGGAGTGGTGAGAGATGATATAAGCAAAATAAGAGTGATGTTTGTAGATAAATTCAATGGGAATACCGGTACTATGGTGGAATCCAAGGTGTTGCTTGTCAAAGTTAAGTTGGTAATAAAGATAGGCATAAGCAAGTTGGAAGCGAAATGTGATTCATAGGTGGTAGTGAATTTGTTCAATGATAAGAACAAATTCAACCAACATGATGGATATGGTATAAGAGATTATAGACCTACTAAGTAGCTTCGAGGATACCAAGATTCAACTTAACTTTTTTCCTTGTGATCTCAAGTCCTCATATTCAATTAAAAAGAAAATAATATAAAATATTTATTTTGTTGTTATATTAATTTTATTTATATTTATCTTTATACTTTTTTTTTTCTTTTTGACTTTAAGATTGAAGGGGACTTCTCTGTTGGCTGGGCCTGACCAAAGGGTATCAAGGACTAATTAGCCCAATAGAGAGATTCCTTAAAAAATGAGAAGTTATTAGCTCTAGAACATGGCACCCTTAATTTCCTTTGGAATATATGGATGGAACGCAATAGATGTACATTTCAAAACTTAAAAATATATGTTATTATATTCTATAATCAAATAAGATTTTCAATGATAGAACAAATTACCAAAGCACAAATGAATGGATGCACTCATCTACCTTCTACTATAGGAAGTGGACAATAGAAAGTAAATAGAGCTAAGATGCCATGGAAATGGTCAAATAAGGGGTGACATAAATTGAATGTTGATGGGGCTTCCAAAGGGAAACTAGACACAGTAGGAAGAGGAGTGGTGAGAGATGATACAAGTAAAATAAGAGTGATGTTTGTAGATAACTTCAATGGGACTACCAGTACTATGGTGGAATCCAAGGTGTTGTTGGTCAAAGTTAAGTTGGTAAGGAAAATGGGCATAAACAAGTTAGAAGCGGGATGTGATTCATAGGTGCTAGTGAATTGGTTTGATGACAAGAATAAATTCAACCAACATATGATGGATATGGTATAAGATATTTTAGACCTACTAAGTAGATTCGAGGATACCAATATTCAACATAACTTTCATGAAGGGAATGCTCTAGTAGACATATTAGCAAGTAAACAAATTTTGGAACAAGAGAGCTGGATTTGGAGGGAGGGTGAAGAGATGTTTACCTTGATAAAGGTAGTTTGGAATTCAAATAAAGTAAAATCAGCATATCAATAAAATGATAATCAATGATTTGAAGGAAAGGTTGTCTCCTTGAAGTCTTTTTTTCAAGTAATATAGTTAGGGTTTATATTTTTGAATCTTGTAGAGGTTACGAAGGTACTTGATGTGGGGCATTTTGTAATTGGTTTGAGTAGCAAGTCAAAACCTCATTTAACATAATCAAACAAAAACTACTCCCTCCATATCAAATTCAAGTTGAAGGATGAAAAATAAAGCTTGATTTTTTATGAAGGATTTTTTTTTCTTTTTTATATCTCATCCTTCTATGAAGGAAAAAATAACATTTCAAGGGTTGTAAATATTACAATTTTGATCCTTTGTTTCATTATATCTAGAAGAGTCTTTTATGATTGTTACATGTCTTTGTTTGTAATTTTTAACAAATAATAAATTTAATATTTACAAATAAACAAATAAAAATTAATATAAAAACTTATGAAATAAAAATACAATGATTATTTATACATGTATAAATCTTTGACATTTCAATTATAGATTTTGATCTTAAATAAAATTGATAAAAAACAAGCAATTGGTAATTAATATTAAATAGTTTAATCAAATATTTGAACAAATTCCAAATAAGATAGATTTTTTTATTAATATTTTTATACTCATGCTCTTAAAATATAGTTTATCCAAAACAAACAATATTTTCTCAATACAAAATCTTGGTCCTACCACTCACTTCACTATAAAGACCTTGCGATCTCAAGTCCTCACATTCAATTAAAAAGAACAATAATATAAAATCGTAATTTTGTTGTTATATTAATTTTATTTTTATTTATCTTTATACCTTATTTTTTATTTTTGACTATAATAGAATGAAGATCAACTTAATAAAATTATCAAATACATAGGGAATTAAATAAAAGAGTAAAAATGACTATAGCAATGGAATAAGAATAATAAAAATATTGAAATATTGAGTGCAAGCTCTAAAGTGGGCCTCACTAGGTAGCATGGAAGAAAATTTGAAAGCGCTAATTAGAATTCAAGATGCCTTAGCTAGAAGCATGGACTCCCAAGTTGGAGACAAGAAGAAAAACAAATATATGACAAGTTTGATCTAAGAAACAAATGTCACACCATAAGTGATTATCGAGGATGATATGATCAATCATGATGTAATGATTCTTAAAAGTAGAGGGTTAATATGTAAGTTTCATTAATAGTGGCCATGGGTTTTAGAGATTCAAAATTAGATCAAGTCAAAGTAGGGATTGAATTCAAATTGTATGAATTTTCTTCCTAAAGTTTTTTTTTTTTCCTTATTGTATTTTCTATTCTAAAAACCGGGGATAAAATAATGGGTATTGATCCATGGTTTAGGGGGAGAGATGTCATTTATTTAAGGCAATGGATTGAGAATTTTTCTATTGAGAAATAAACTCTTGAAAAGCTTTTGGTGCAGCTTAGGACTTTTGGACTTCCATATTAGCTTATCAATAAGGATGTTTTTGAACAATATTGAAAATACCCTAGGGGAATTCATCAAGGAGGGACCAACTATTAAGGAGCAAAACCATGCTATCTACAAAAATATGTGTTGCTATGGATATTTTAAAATCTTTTCCCTAATATATTAAGATTAAATCTATATCAATATAATGTGATCAACAAGTGGACTATGAAAGCATTGCATTCAGATGCCACCACATTTATGAGACTAGACACCTAGCAAGAGATTGTAAAGTAAAAATGACAAAGAATTGACAAAAGTCTTTGGTAATAAAACATAAGCATACTAGAATAGAAGCTAAATTAGATCAAGGATATTCCACTCCAAAGAGGTAAATAAATCATATCTAAAACATCATATGATGGATACCATAATTCTCTTAAATCGACCATTAGAAGAAACAAAGAAGGATACAAGGGATGAGAAAGTACAATTTGTAATTTCAAAGTTTAGGACTTAAAGGTGAAAACGAAGATATAGAGGAAAATTTTAAAACAATGGAGGAAAAAGAGGTCAAGTTTATTCCAAGTAAATCGTCTTCATTTTTCTCAAGTACTATAGAATCCTCTCTTGACAATAGAAATAAAAGTTGTGTAGTGGATATCACTTGCACTCAAGGGTTTCAAAAATAGCATAATAAATAAACGAGGATGGAGGAAACCCATATAAATTTATGTATTTTTGGACCAAAAAAAAGGTAATTGCTATGGAGGAGTGTCTTTGCACTTTAGTATTTCTAAAGCAACAAAAGAAAAAAAGTGCTTTTAAGGTTATTCTTTGTACTTTAGATCCTGAACAATGTGAAAAGATTGAAAAGACTACTGAAGATGAAAGTCTCACTCGGAATGAATAAAAGAAAGAAATACCCAAGAAGTAAAAACAAAGAGAGAAGGAAACATACATGAATATTAATATTAATATATTAAAGCAAATATCACAAGTATTAAAAAGAATTAGGGCTACACTTACAGATAAAAGCAAGAGCCATGATGAAAATAATATTTTGGAATAGTAAGAGCATGAATAAAACCCCTAGAAGTAAAAACAAAGAGATAAGGACACATACATGAATATTAATATAAATATATTAAAACAAATATCACAAGTCTTAAAAAGAATTAGGGCTACACTTACAGATAAAAGCAAGAGCCGTGACGAAAATAATATTTTGGAATACTAAGAGCATGAATAAAATCCCTAGAAAAGGTATTAGGGAATTGATACATTGTTATAGACAATATATTAATATTTTAGCCATTTGCAGTGTTGATTTTTATATTGAAAACTTTTAATTTTTTTTGGTTACACAGGAGAGTTGGTTACAACCACTATTTTTAGTATTTAGCAAGTGCATGGTTCAAACAAGAAGGACTAATTCCAATAAACCTATCCGTCTTGTTCTTGCTAACCCGACGTGAGATGGGGACCATCGGTCACTCGAGGTTCGTACCGTCATTGTCGGTCTAGCGTGCACTCAAAGGATTCAAAGAAGACTACTACATTTGCAAAGGGTTGGCTTCCCCCCAATGTTTGAACCTAGGTCTCTTCTTGGTAAATGACCAACCACACCTCAACTTACCAATCCATCTACCCTTGAGGGTGAAAACTTTTTAATTTTAGAAAACAATTGGATGAGTGAGATTTTATCTCCTTATAAAAATGATATCAAGGAATTGCTTATGAAAACATAACTATTTGCAAAGGATGATGAATATATTTAATAAAAAGGAAAATTAAATATATCTTTGTTAAAAAGGAGAGTTGGGCGTGGTTAGTTAAACTCATAGCAATATAATGAGAGCAATTCAAATAAAAAAGTGAGTTGGATGTAATTTTATTAATAACGAGAGGAACATAATATTTAATTATTTTGATGAGAATGACCCCTAATAGGGCACACATAACTTATTAATGAAAAAAGACACTAAGAATAATAGAATATTTAGTTTAAGAGGATTAAATTTTTAATCAATAATTAAATTATATTGTCTTTGTCCAAACATGAGAGTTAGTATGTATTTGGGCTCCTATAAAGAAGACCCAAGTGTCCCGGTGGGACACAATATAGTAGTTAAGGTTTTGGGCTCTCTTTTAGAAGATCTAGGTTCAAACCAGGGCGAGATGTGCATGCTTATGTGTATTAGTGAACTTGTGACAAGAAAAAGAAACCCAAGTTTAAATCACACAAAACGATCAGATCAGTTATACCGTCGGAACTTACTTCAACTAAAAATACTAATCAACTACGAAATAATAATAATAAAAATACTTATCAATATAAATAATAATTATTTTTATTTTATTTTTTATTTAAAAAAAATCAATATAAATAATTATTAAAAATTTAAACAAAACCAATAAAAACTATAAACAAAACTCACTTTGACTTTGGGTTTTACACCACCCAAATCTAATGGAATATGCTATTAAAAAATCTTTACACAAATACAAATAAAATGATAATATTAGATAAAATTTATTCATATTATTATTATTATATATATATAGGGTGCAATTGCACATTGAACCATTTTTTTAATCCTTTTTTTATACTTTAAAATAATTTTTTATGTATTAACTTTTACTTTTATATTGAATAAATTATTTATTAAGTGCCATGTATTTGTGTAGGGTTTGATTCTTGTTTACTAATTTTATTTTAAGGTTCAAATGTTGCATGGGCTAGTGTGTGAGGGGTGGGTGTGCGTATGGTTGTGTTTGGCCCCTATTAATAAGCGTGGTTGTGTTTGGCCTCTATTAATAAGGGCAACTCTCATCCTTATGAGATGGTTGGGATGAGGATGTTCAGTCTAGAGGGGTTTCTTACACTAACCTAATAAATATAAATAAATATATATGGTCTCGGGGACAACTTAAGGGTTTGGGTTTTTTCTCAAGGGTTTGGGTTTTTTCTATTCTTTGGAAGATCCAAGGTTCAAACAACAACGTGAGGACTGTGTGACGGGGTAGTTGTGTGTATGGGTGTGTGTGTTTGGCCCCTATTGATAAGCTCAGCTCTCACACTTATTAGAGATCATACCTATTGATAAGCTCAGCTCTCACACTTATTAGAGATCATACCTATTGATAAGCTCAGCTCTCACACTTATTAGAGATCATAGTTAAGATGAGGATACCCAACATTAAAAGTTTACATAAATTCTTAAAAGTTTACATAAATTCTTATGCTAACCTCAATAAAAAAATTTAAAAAATTATTTATTTAATGTAACTTTAGGTTGATATTTAAAGTCAATTATTCTCCCCTTCCAACATGAAGGATGAAAAATACATATCTTTTAATACATAAAAGACATTGGTAGGAATCATAAGGTACCAATTTTGACCCTCGATAACAATGATTCAGATTCGTCTTGTCCTCTGGTCTAATAGCTCTCCATATACTACCTCGAAGACTAAAGAATGCAAATAAAAAAACCTTTTGATAGTAAAATAAAATAATATGCGTATCTGCAGTTCTGCACATTATAAAAGAATTTACAGTGCCTGTTCATCGCATATTCCATTTTACTATTTAATTTCAATCTGACGTGCATCATGTTTCCGTTGCAAGGCACTTCATCAAACACAGAATTACATACTTCAGATATGATATAATCACAAAGATTAAATCATATACAAACTCAAGTTGTCTGACACTGTTATGCACTCAAGTACTCAACCTGAATACTCCAAACATCCATCATATACCCTTTATTATTAACATCATTATTTTTTTATATTGAGAGAATCTATAACATTCTTTCACTTTTAATATTAAGATCATTATTTTTTTATATTAAGAGAATTTATATCATTTTTTCACTTTTAATAATGGGGTATTGTGGTTTAACATTCTCCCTTCTCTTCAGCCTTATATCTTGTATATCATATTACTATTTTTTCTTACTTTATTTTTTTTGGAGGTGCATTAGGCACTCGTGTTGCTTTTGTATATGTCTTACTTGATCTCTTTTGGTCACCCGTGAACATTAATACAAATTCAAATTCTTTCCTAACACTGTTAAATCTTTGAAACTGCTTTTATAACCCCTGCCTCTATAACTCCAGTCATCAAGCTGACGCACACTAACAAAACTCAAATCAGACTACTACCTTGCTCATATTAAACATACCCAAAATTTGAATCTAGATCTCCTCTTCAATATACCTTTTATTAATAACATCATTATTTTTTAATTGCGTACTGAGCCTCTGAAACTCCAACTTCAAGAATCCAAAGCAGCACGCTTATATCTTCAAAACTTTTTGCAGTCAAAGGCTGCGGCTTGTGCTGGCCTGCAGAGCGTAAAGTTTGAGGGAGATGGTACGATTCCCTTGTGGTTGAAATGATTAGTGTGTTCTATTTAATCCATCAAAAATTTTCAACTTGAACAGCAAGTCCAAGGCATCATTGTCGTTTATTGCCAAATAACAATGGCAAATGGAATGGAGATGTCATATGATTTGCAATGCTCTTTAATCTTGGATGAATAATTCCCAACTAGGGCAATGAGTATATCTCCCTCTCTAAGTCAAGCTGAGTTTACCGAGAAATCTCCTTCTGACGACATCCAGTTCTTCAGAGTGAGCTTCTGGTTGAAGAGATTCTTACTGAAATACGAAAGGTAGGTCCATTGTAGCCATATATTAAAAGAATCCTGAAACTGGCAAGCATGTGGTTTACGAAAATCTTGTTTTGATTGGACAAGATCCAATTTCATTATTTGAAACAGTAGAGCCACGTTAATCCATTCATTGAGTTGACTTGGAGGGAGCCCACTCCCAAGAAACGGTAGGTGTCTAACTTCGACGAGGGCCCATGCATTTCATTCATAATGGTTTCATTGAAACCATAATTATTTCAATTTTTTTCTTTGGAGGGATTGAACTGGTTTATTGCAATTATAAATTATAAATTGTTGGGTGAGAATGAATTCTATTTAATTTAATTAAATTAAATATTTTTTTGTTTTGATATAGAGGAATTGGTATAACCCCTACTTCGCCTCGGTAAATACGCCTGGAGTGAGGGAGACCCCTGTGGCTGGAGTGAGGGAGACCCCTGTGGCTGGGGGTTGGTATCGCAGTCATCAAGCTGGCGTGGATTCTAGTCAGACTATTACCTTTGTCCTAGAGTGGGCAATATCCATGAAGTTTGAACCTAGGTCTCCTCTTCATAAGTATCCAATGTCTTACCAATCTATTTAACCCTAACGAACAATTATTTAAATAATATAATTTAATTTGTTAATTTATAATTATTTCTGAGCCTAAACAATGCCATCAAACCCATAATGACATTAAAAAGAATGAAAGGAATCTTCAGAAGTATGTTGACTTATGAACCCGTTTACCACGGCTTACACTATTAGTTATACACCACAACTACGTTCCATGATTAATCAATTTATTACAATAGAAGTGTGTACATCCAATTAAAGATTTTCATGGCAGGGATCATTTTTTATGTTACCTAGGGGACTGGACCTTTGTCTGTTGAGGCAATAGAATTAGGGTGGTTATTAATTGGTTTATTTTTTAATTTAAATTTTTAAGGTAAAGTATGGATTTTTAATATGGTTTTGGTTTTTATTAAAATTTAGATTTTGGATGAAAATTTAGGAACATATATTTAGATATCCTTCTCATATAATTAAAAATAAGAACATATATTTACGATAACCTTCTCTCACACAACTAAAAATATTAGATAAAGCACAGATTTTTGAAAAGAATCTTAACTCTTTTATGAATGAAAACTTAAAAAATAATACTATAAATCCTTTCATAACACACTTTAAAAAAAATGTTTTTCCAATATTTTCTTTGTTGGCTTTATTTATACTAAAAAAAAAAAATTAAGAATTTATAATAAATTATTATTGTTCTCATCATTATTTAACCAAGTAAAATTAGATTTTTGAAATTGTAGTATGAGTAATTGCGAAGGATATAAAAATAAAATGGTTTATAAAAATGTATTTTTTTTGTTTTTCGATTTGGTTAGTGTGAGAAATTTTTACACAACCATGACCTCTCTTAAATTTTTACACTAATAAATTATTTTCTATGCTTATCCATAGAAAATTTAACACACAACCACCACACACCCACCCCCTCACACACTCACCCAAAGAAGAGCCAAAGCCCGACTTATATAAAAATATTTAATGAAATATCATAGTATTTATTAAAATAATTTATTTATTCCCTATGACGAACACACATGGTTGAGCAGTCTCCTCCCAACCATGACCCCTCGTAAAGCCGAAAGCTATGCTTATCCATAGGGAATTTAACAAACACCCACCTCGTTACACACTCACCCAAGCCGCGGTTTGAACCTTGGACCTCTGGAAGAAGAGCCAAAGCCCGAACTGTGCATTGTCCCCCTAGCATTTAAAAAAAAATTAGGCTAGTGAGAGAAACCTTTATGACCACCGCACACGGTTCAACAGTCTCCTCCCATGACCCCTCGTAAAGCCGAGAGCTATGCTTATCAATAGGGAATTTAACACACAACCTTTGTGTCCCCCTTTGCATTGCAGAGGTTTGAACCATGGACCTCATGTTCAACAGGGCCAGGCTCACCTTCTCCACTTACACTACAAAGAAAGACGGGTCTTTTAAAATTTTAGGTTAGTGTGAGAAACCCTTACGACCAAAACACATGGGTGAGCACTTTCCTCTCAACCATGACCAATCTTTATTCTTCTAGAATAATTCAATATATAACACAAGACAATGAAAAATAGAAGGGTTCCAAAATTTAGGCGTAGATATCAATCCTCATGTTCTATAGTACTAGTGGACATGTCACCTCAAAATCCGTGTGACTTTCACATAGCTAGATAAAAATAGATAAAAACAATATAATGAACAATGTAATTTGTATTGCTCATATAAATTATCTTAAATTGGGGTTATGAAGGACTAGTAGTCTCATAGTGTGTGAGCAATTAAACCCCCCATTCTTCACTAACGTTTTTGACTTTAAAAAAAAAAATATAGACGAGTAGTCTCATAGTGTATCATAGTGTATGAAAAATTAAATTCTTCAATAATGTTTTTGACATTTAAAAAAATAAAAATATCATTAAATTGAACAAATAGATATGTAACTTATACATAGTAGTTTATATTGTTATAAGAAAGTTATTTTTTAAAATACGTGACATACAGTTAAATCAAGGAAGCTCAAAAAATGTGTATGGTACAACTACATCCTCTCTACGTGCACATGATTTTGAGATGACATTGGCATCTAGTTTTTTTTTTAAAATACATGTAATATATTTTTTAAAAAGATTGGTTAAAA
The DNA here is from genome assembly GCA_028583015.1 of Wollemia nobilis. Classification (NCBI taxonomy): domain Eukaryota; kingdom Viridiplantae; phylum Streptophyta; class Pinopsida; order Araucariales; family Araucariaceae; genus Wollemia; species Wollemia nobilis. The sequence continues at coordinate 9,357,118 of JAQPPZ010001028.1, forward strand.
ATAGAATCTAACAATAATAAAATAAAAATAAAAATATTTAAGAAGAAACATATTTTTAGTAAATTAAGTTGTACCATATAATCTTAGTAAAAGTGTTAAGTTTGGGTGTTCAATTAAAGGTTTCTCCCTTCATAATAAGATATATGATATGGTGGAAGCTTTCAGACTATAAAAAGATGGGTGAATGCACATCTATAGTCATATTAGCATAAAAAGATGGATGAATGTACATCTATAGTCATATTAGTCATATTAGCATGTTGATGTATGCATTACTTGTTTCTATGGTTTTAACATCAATCTTTACATTGCATTAATATCATGGGTATCTTAGCAAAGGTAGTAGTCTGGTGAGATCGACGATGATGATATACCGGTGGTCCTTTTCCACCAAGTCAACAATAACGAGGTAAAATAAGTTTGGTGGAAGCAGCCCCTATGATTTGAACCTTAAGCTTGTCAGTCACTAAAAATAGTGTGGTTGATTTGAACCTTAAGCTTATTAGTCACTAAAAATAGTGTGGTTGTGACCAACTCTCCTATAACAAACAAAAAATCATTGTTTCAATTTTATATTTTTAATTTTTAATAGAACTAAAAAATAGTACCATTTTAATGTTATATATAAATTTTTTTATTAACATTAGGCTAAAGCTATATGAGATTACAATAATAATGTATGTAGCATTAAAGTATACTATGTTATATTAGTTTAGCACCATGCAAGACATGAAACAAGAGGGAATCTAAGTTCAGATTGCAAATAATAATCAAAATCAAATTATATTTAAATATTTTTAATAACTCTTTTCTTTCCTCTTATATGAATTAAAATACATTTAAACTTCTATTTACCATTTTTGTATTGTCTTAGAATTTTAGATTATCATAATATTAGAAGCCATTAAAACCTTGTTGAGAGAGGAAATAAAATATCTATAATAATATAAGTGAAAAATATTATATTTGATCCAATTTTATATCTATGTAATTTTTTATTCTCTTATATATATATATATATATATATATATATATATATATACATATATATATATATATATATATATATATATATATATATATATATATATATATATATACATATATATATATATATATATATATACATATATATATATATATATATATATATATATATATATATATATGTTTAATTTAAATCAAACAATTTTTATATGGCAATTATAATGAGAGATATTTATACAATACCTAGAGAGCAAATCATGTTCCATACAATTCTTATTCTCTATGCATATATAAAGGGACCACAATTCCAACTCTAAGCAATTTGTACATGAAATTAAGCTTTTCCTAAACTTAGGGTTTCTTGCATGAAGATATGCCACACTTCCATGCCATGAGTAGGATTATGAGTGAGGGATCTAATGTAAACACTACTTTGACTATAATCATTTCAATTAAAATGATCTCATGTTACTTATTTGAATCAAAATAGTCCTCACAAAAATACTTATGGATTGAACATCATAGTAATATATAAAATGCAAAAAAACAATAAAGTTATATCTTTCTTTGATACTAATAATAATAGAGTATTAATTGGGAGGAGCCTATTAAAGGATTTGATCACAAATGATAGCAATGCTGGGTATTACATTATTTGGTACCTTTATAAATATTTAGATTAAGGTGTGTTTATTATTTGATTCTATAGTATGTGTCAAGTTATTAAGTATATGTGTTATGTAAATAAATATAGAGTTATGAATGTGAGGTGTCATGTGTGTAAGTGTGAGTTATATGAGTGAAGTGTCAAGTTTAGAAGTGAGGAGTTATATGTAATCATGAGAGACTTTATCTTTATGTAATATGTGAGATTTATTATATAAAAGGGAAATATGAAGATTTGGTTCTCCTATGAGTTTGAGGAGAGCAAAGATCAAGAGTCATGTAATATGAAGAGTCTCATGTATGTATATATTGAAGATAAATTCATATAATATGTAACTTGAGGAAGCATTGCATTTATGCATTGATTTAGTAGTTTCAATAAAGCTTTCTATGAGATTATTATTCATTATTGAAGTTTGATATATGCATGTTATTTTATGATCCTAGAGTGTTTATCCTATGAGCATAATAGTATTTTGCTAACATTGGTATCAAAGCCTCATTAGTGAGAGCCACATTAGACTTCTAGAAAGAATGAGAACAATGAAGAGTTGATAACTGGTGGATTGGAAGGGATTTACATTGGAGGAGACATGTGTAGGTTTTGAAGTGATAGAAGGTGCCTCTAAAGGAACGTTGTGATGGTGAAAAAACTTGAAGGAGGAAGATAGCATGAGAAAGAAGAAATATATTGAAGAAGGAAGGAGAAAGAAAGTGGAGGTCCACATTGGAGGAGAACAAAGGAAGAACACGAGTTGGAAGAGAGTGTAGGTTGAAGTTGGATTGAAGTGACAGGATAACATCTAGAATGCTACAAATGTTATTGAATGACATGTAGTAAAGATATGTACAATGTTGGAGATAAAGCATTTTGAGAAGTATCCAAAATTTTGAGGAAGAAATATAGTGTTAAAAAAATGAAGATAGAGAATTTGAAGATCGATGGAGAAAAATCCAAGGCTCCCCATGGAAAAGAGTTATGTTGCAAATATTAAGGAGACTATTATAGAACACCATGCAATACATTAATGCATGTGCTAATTGCAACACTTGAAAGGCTATTGGAAATGATAGGTAAAATAAGGAATGCAATTGGTTGACGTAGTTTGGAGTAACACTCATAAAAAAGTGATATTAGTGCACATAGACGTAATGCTCTAATTTGTAGAATAAGTACTATTTAAGGTAAATTTTAACCTTTATATTATTTGAATAAGTTGAGCACACATTTGATTTAGAAAAAATAAAGTGAATTAATTTGATTTTTGGGAGATATTAGAAGGTGATTGAATAATTGAATTGAAGAAGTGAATTATAAAATGAACGAGCATTATAAGAAGGAGAAAATAATTAATTGAAAAGAAGAAAATAAATTGATTGAAAGAAGAAATTAAATTGATTAAAGGAAAATAATTTTACGAATTGAAGAAATTAAATTTGAATTAAAGGGAGATATGAATTAAAGATTGAAGATTTTAAGAAAAAGAATTGAATTGAAATTGAGAATTGAGATTTGAAGGATGAAAAATTAAAGAAATCAAGATTGAAGAAAAAGGAAATTGTGAAGAAGAAAATTAATATAATGGGAGTTGTACGAAGAAATTGAAGAAGAATTAAATTTTAACGAATGAAAATTAAAATTTTAAGAAATTAAAATAAAATAAATTGGAAAGAATAATTATTTAAAGAAATATTAAGACAAAGATTGAAGAAGACGAGATAATTGAAGAAAAATGATGAGTAAAATTTTGGACTTATAAGGAATTTCATATCAAAGGAAATTAATTTGAATAAGATTGTAGAATTATTTTAAGACCTTAAATCAAAAGCAATAGATAAATATTTAAGGAAAATTGGTATTAATGTGCATTTATTAGAAAAATATCAAGATGAATTATGAGATACCATCCAAGAGTAATAAAGTTCCAAAATGCCTTTCAATAGCATATAAAGGAGTAAACCTTGATTTGAATAGGGAATAAACTAAGGCATCATAATGATTTCCAAACAATGATACCACACAAAACCAATCAATATGGATAAGAAAAATATTCTTCATGTATAATTCAAGAACAAAGAAATTCATCATAAAGGTTCTTTGTGATACTTATAAAACAATGAAAAAAAATGAAGGATATGATCTTGTTAAAAGAATGGATATTGCCTATGACAAAAGAGAATTGAATATAGAAAAAGAATGTACACAAGGCATATGTATTGGTTCAAAATGTGTTTGTAGGATTATTGGTAAAAATCTAAAGTCTTCATAGGGACATGACATAATAGGACATATAAATAGCAAATATGATGAAGCAAAATATGCTTTACATTATTGTTCAGGTACAAGTAATAGCTTAAAGGAAAATATTCATAACTAGATCCTGCAGAAATGTCAAAGCCAAATTAGAAAGACCAAGACAAGAATCAAAGAAGATTGAAGATACTTGAAGGCAAAATGCCTTCATACCAAATAATATAATATGGGGGGTTGGAGGTATTACATTATTTGGTACCTTTCTAAATATTTAGATTAGGGCATGTTTATTATTTGAGTCTATAGTGTGTGTCAAATTATTAAGTGTGTGTTATGTAAATAAGTGTAGAGTTATAAGCGTGAGGTTTCATGTGTGTAAGCGTGAGTTACATGAGTGAAGTGTCAAGTTTAGAAGTGAGGATTTATATGTAATCATGAGAGACTTTATCTTTATGTGATATGTGAGATTTATTAAGTACAAGAAAAACATGAAGAGTTGGTTCTCTTGTGAGTTTGAGAAGAGCAAATGTTAAGAGTCATGTAATGTGAAGAGTTTAATGTATGTATATATTGAAGATATAGACATGTAATATGAAACTTGAGGAAGCATTGCATTTATGCATTGATTTAGTAGTTTCAATAAAGCTTTTTGTGTGATTATTATTCATTATTTAAGTTTGATATATGTATGTTATTTTATGATCCTGGAGAGTGTTTAACTTGTGAGTTTAACAATATTTTGCTAAGCAACAACCACTCAACTCCCTACTATTGTGATTCTTAGTACGTCACATTATGCTATAGATATATTTGTATATGTTTTGATTTGTCTTGTTCATTTTTCTTCTTATGATTTTTATAAATTTCTAATAAAAGTTATTTTTTTGGTAAATTTGTATGGTGATTTTAGATAAAATAGAGAAAGGATATTATTATTATTTATATATACACCAAACTTCTAGTTATTATTTGGTATTTTAGTTATAATGTGATATTTATGGGTTTCTTAGTGGTATTAAAAAGAGATCTCTTATCAATAAATATTCAATAAAATTATATTATACTATTTATTAATCCCACCTGCCCTTTTTTGTATGATTAGACATTATTTTATTAATATAATGGCTTTGTCATAAAAAAATATACTCTCTTATTTATTATTTATGCATTTCCTTCAAAAACACTCCTAGACTATCTACGATCGTCTAGGTCAACCCTAAAACCCCCGAAGGCATCCCTAAGCCTTTTGGTCATAGCCAAATACCCCTAGGCAGTCGTAGACACTTTTTAAGTGCCATTGCATGTCTAGGTCACCCAAAAGGCTCCTAGTGGGTTCTCGCCATCTAGGTCAAGTAAAAATGCTCCTAGAATATCTATGATCATCTAGGTAAACCCTAAAATCCCCAAAGGCATCCCTAAGCCCTTTGGTCATAGCCAAATGCCCCTAGGTAGTCTAGAAACTTTTTAAGTGCCGCTGCATGTCTAGGTCACCCAAAAGGCTTCTAGCGGGTTCTCACCGTCTAGGTCACGTAAAAACGTTCCTAGACCATCTACAATTGTCTAGGTCAACCCTAAAAGCCCCAAAGGCATCCCTAAGCCCTTTGGTCATAGCCAAATGCCCTTAGGCAGTCGTAGAAACTTTTTAAGTGTCGTTGCATGTCTAGGTCACCCAAAAGGCTCCTATCAAGTTCTCATTGTCTAGGTCAAGTAAAAATGATCCCAGACTATCTACGATCATCTAGGTCAACCTTAAAAGCCCCAAAGGCATCCCTAAGCCCTTTGGTCATAGCCAAATACCCCTAAGTAGTTATATACACTTTTTAAGTGTCATTGCACGTCTAGGTCATCCAAAAGGCTCCTAGCAGGTTCTCACTATCTAGGTTAAGTAAAAATGCTTCTAGACTATCTACGATCATCTAGGTCAACTCTAAAATCCCCAAAGGAATCCCTAAGACCTTTGGTCATAGCCAAATGCCCCTAGTTAGTCGTAGACACTTTTTAAGTGTTGTTGTACGTCTAGGTCACCCAAAAGGTTCCTAGCGGGTTCTCACCATCTAGGTCAAGTAAAAATTCTCCTAGACTATCTACGATCATCTAGGTCAACCCTAAAATCCCCAAAGGCATACCTAAGCCCTTTGGTCATAGCCAATGTCCCTAGGTATTCATAGACACTTTTTAAGTGCCACTGCACATCTAGGTTACCCAAAAGGATCCTAGAGGGTTCTCACCATCTAGGTCAAGTAAAAATGCTCTTAGACTATCTACGATCGTATAGGTCTAACATCATGATGGTACGTTACTTATCGCTCAAAATCAATGTCATGAAAGTACTCATAGTTCAAATACCGCAATTAGCATCTTCACCCATATTTTTCACATTTCCATAGTCATGTCCATTCCCTTCACTTAGCCATTTGTATTATAATGTTAATAGGGTTTTCAGTCACTCATCCATATCTAGTCTCTACTCAGATTTTGTAGTAGGCTAGCTTGATTTTTAGGAGGTAGAGTCTTGTATTGATTATGCCTTATGTACATCATATCCTAAACATAATTAATCATTAACAATCTAAGTTTTGCACAAATACAGATGAAATCCATGAAGTGGTCTAGGTTACCTTAAGTGAAAAGGTCATCCTGCTCATCCCCCTGTGCGAATGGTTCAAGAATGCTAAGAGTTGGCAAAAGGACAAGCTCTTCCCCACCCAATTCCCCAAAATCAATAGTGGTTTTCACCACTATCAAAATTTCCAAACACCCTTGATCCCTAAAGTCATAAGTATTTGTACTACACATCCCCACAAAGGATGGGTAGTCATCCCCAAGGTCTAAAAGATCAACACCACTCCACAAAAAAATTCCAAAAGCTTCCCATCAACATTTCCAAACACCTTTGATACCTAAAGTCATAAATATTTGTACTAAACATCCTCGCAAAGGATGGGTAGTCATCCCCAAGGCCTAAAGGATCAATGTCATTCACAAGCAAAAAATCCCACAAGTTCAACTTTGAAATCAAAATCGTAAAAAAGCAACAATAAAAAATAGTAGTGGTTATCACCACTACTCAAACCCCTTGCTCAAGAAAAAAAAAGAACAAAATCAAAATAAACAGTGATTATAGTCACTAAAAAGAGAAAAATAAACAGTGATTTTCATCACTATATATGAGAGCAAGTGATCCCAATCAAGTGAATAACCAAAAAAACACCTGAGCTTGAATCCCTGGAACTCTTAGCATTTGGAAAACCATTAGGTGATCCTCGTTACGGGTTTGGTGGATAGCCTATCCATCAATGGCATTAGCCTCATGCATGATGATATGTCTATCACATTAGCTTTCGGGTGTATGTGTAGACCAATGTTTGTATGTGGATGAGCTAGCTTTGGTAACCTAGATTGCCTAGTGGTCTAGTCATAGTTAGTATAAAATCTACGATGGTGGCATTCATTTGGTGATACTCAGTACAGGTTTGGTTGAGAGCCTACTTGGCATTGGTGGTATCCTTATGCATCTCACAGGAATGAACTCACTTGCACACACAAGGATATGAAGTACCTTGGTCATCCTAGCAGATTCATACCTTGTGAAATCTTGCACGGTTAGTATACAACTTTTGATAAGTTGACTAGAGTGTTTGAGTCTCATGAAAACCTAATGGGCATTTCCCAAGCAAAATGTCATTCATATCACTTCACCACATCCATTTTAATTACATTATCCACAAATTCATTATATAAAGTCTCATGGCAACATTACATATGAGTTGGTGCAAAATACATCACCTATGGTGCTAGCATAATACAACATATAGTCTACACATTGCGTCCTCTAGGTCAATAAATCATCCATATTAGTATACATCTATGCATGTACAAAATAAAATCAAATGACATTACAAAATATGCATACATAGGCATTTATCATCGTTGCATAAATAAAATTTCATACATTTCATAAAACAATAAACACATGATGATAAACCAATAAAAAGCTCATATATATATATATGTATATGTATGGGATAAAAAAAAGATACATCATGTTGCACATCGGCTACAATAAAGTGAGTCCTCAGACTTCACATTGCTAAAATATCCAAAACCACAAAAAGAGTCACGCAAACCACTACCATGGTCATGTAGGATCAGTACTATGACTCGCACTCCCACCTATAGTAGGAGTCCTCTGTGAACTCCCATATTTGCTACCACCTGCCCTGTTAGCTCTCCTTCTAGACCTTGGTGCCTCCCGCCTAGATGAGGACTACCCTGTCCTGCTGTGGCAACTTTGGTATGACCTACTAGCACCTCCATCATCTCGTATATGCCCACCAAGGTGTACTACCTCAGTCTCCATCACATCCGCATAAGGCTACCCCCATCGACACCGTTGTTGGTAATTCTCCACCACAGAATGGAGTCATGTCACATCTGCCTATAGCCTAGTCACCTCCCCACTATTGGGATCCTATCATGTAGGGCTTTGAGATCATAGCTATGCCCAAAGAGATGTTATCTCAGCCTGAGCCACCTGTACCTCAACTCAATCGACTGCTAGCTCTACCTGTACATCGTGCACCTGTGTCCATAGGATATCTCTCTCTTGCCTCACCTTGATTAAGTTATCTCATAGCTATACCTCTATATCCCTTGGTGCCATTGGTGGTTCCTGCACCTCCTCATCCCTAACATCAACATCCCCTAAGTCACCTTGATATCCTAAGTCTAAGAGATCCACATGCTACCCTACCTTGTGTCCTTGCCAATCACCTGCCTCACCTTGGTCCTCACTAGAAACATCCTGATGTGCCTCCCTAGTTGCACCCCTCCTTAGTGGCCCCTCTCCATGCCTTTGGCCTATCACCCACCAAGCATCATACTCCGTTGTAGTCCCAATATCATCCACATTCAGAATGTCCACTACAAGATATTCCTCTCATGCCACTGCCTCTACCATCGGCCATGCCAATGTCCTCTCATCCTCGCTATGTTGATAAGGCACCAGATCACTAGGCACCCCCTGGCATAGCCCATACTGTCACATCACCCAAGAAAAAGGGAAGTACTTCCACTCTGTGCCATGTATTCCAACTAACCATCTGCCTCGCCACACCTTGTGAAGCTGTATAGTAGCATCTACCCACTATGGACTATCTCTATATGGCCTCTAGAATACTTGACCTACCCCGAGTCAAGAAAAAATATCTGCATAGTAGGCCATCTTGCTTGCAAATCATTGAATTTGTTTCCTCTCCTGAGCCCTCTACCATAGGATACTATATCCTATCTTCCTGTCTACTAGCTATGTCTGATTCATCTAGGGTAGCCCCTGTGGTCACCCCACAACTATGTGCTTCCATCCCCAGCACTACAACAAAAAGCTACACCCAATACCTTTCCACCGATGGCAGTGGATCTTGTACAACTCATCATAGAGCTGTTCCAGTAGTGTAGTACCCTATGCCATCACCAGTGGCTCCACCACAATAGACCTCACCAATGCAAACACTATCTCCACTAGGTTCCATGGGAACCTCACTCCAAAAGAATCTGATAGTAGCATATTGGAGATGAGCATCATGAGTAGTGTATGCCTCACCCCCAATACCTTCACCTCATTCTAAAATCCTACCAACATACCACCCTTAAAGCAGTCCAGCTCTGCTGTCTCTAGATCATAATTAAAGTACCTCTCAAGCACTGCCTGTCTTTTGTGTCATGTGGATCAACTGCCCTTCTATCAAAATTTGAAGAATCTGATAGAAATCCTCTAGTGTCACCATCATATCCCCAGTGGATAGGTGGAAAGTATTGGTATGTGGATCCCATAGATCAATCAGGGCAGTCAGATATGCATGGTCTCCTATGATAGCCTCTAATTGGGTCACTTTCTTGAGGCCGATGGCATCTAGACACTCTCAGTCCTTTGTGGTCAAGGCATCCCTCGTGGAATCAAAATAAAAGACTCAAAATGGCCCCTCATTGAGGTTGGTTTGTGGCCATTACCCCCAGGAATGGCCCCCAACCCTATGGCCAGCCCATCAAGGGATGGCCTATGACCAACCCATACTAGCCATCCCACCTAGGGATGACTTCAAAAAATTAGGCTCAAAAATGTCTTTTAGTCCATCATATTATACATTAAAAAATACTCCTAGACTATGTATGATCATCTAGGTTAATCCTAAAATCCCCAAAGACATCCCTAAGCCCTTTGGTCATATCCAAATACCCCTAGGCAATTGTAGACACTTTTTAAGTGCCGTTGCACGTCTAGGTCACCCAAAAGTTTCCTAGAGGTTTCTCACCGTATAGGTCAAGTAAAAATGCTCCTAGACTATCTACGATCATCTAGGTCAACCCTAAAATCCCCAAAGGCATCCCTAAGTGCTTTGGTCATATCCAAATACCCCTAGGAAGTCGCAAACACTTTTTAAGTATCGTTGCACATCTAGGTCACCCAAAAGGCTCCTAGCGGGTTCTCATCGTATAGGTCAAGTAAAAATGCTCCTAGACTATATACGATCGTCTAGGTCAACCCCAAAAAATTGAACAATAATGTTTATATATGGTTGTTTTTGTTATGGACTTTGTGAATTCTTGATGAATTTCTTTAAAGATGACGTTATAAGTATTGAATACACTATAGTGCAGATAAAGAAAAATATCTTTTAACCTCTTTTTTGTTTTGTTGCTTTGAATATACTAAGTGAAATATACTTATATTTGAATTCATGATCAGTGGTTGAATGTATTAGTTATGAACTTGAATATATAGTTAGACATAGGCTTTGTTAATTATTATTCTCATTTCTACTTTGTTAATTGTTTCTTTTATGTTGGATATGTGTTAGAATTATTTCAAATAGAGTTAACCTTTAAATTTGTATAGATTACTAATTTTTTATATCTATCATGAGATAATGCTATCTAGGCAATAGGAGTATGATGTTTGTGTTATATGTATATTTATATTTATTTTTATCATCTATTACACCTTTGTTTATATGTTTTGTTAATGGGAAATATGGATTTTTGCTTGGTTTATTCGTGTGAAGATAAAATGAAGAAATCAAATGGTTGCTCTTTTCTAAGGTTTCAATGAAAGGCCAATGGAACAAACTATTTAGAGGCCTAATACATTTGTACTCCACTTAACAAAATTTTGGTTTATCCCTTAGTCACATTTTAGTAAATTTTTACTAGCTTTAGTCTTGGGTCATCAAATGTATGCCCTAATAAACATGTTGAATTCTATAGCTTATAACAAAGAAACACCACTATATTTGTATAATTTATAATAAAATAGTTATATGTATAATTTATAATAAAAAAAAGACATAATGTGTATGACTAATCACAACAAATATTTTAATAGATTTTATGAATGAATCAAGGATAAATTTAACCCTCCATCTTATTTAATTCTTATATTTGTGATTTTAATAATCTCCTATTCTTGTTCATCTTATTATATAAAATTTCAAGTGGAAATTTGTTCGTAAAACTTTGATTCAAATATATAAAAACAAGTAATTAAAAAATAATATAATAATAAAAATTTCTATATGAAAAATCTAGATTTGAAAGGTTGTTGATAAAACAAATAACATTAAGCTACCATTTTCTTTTATATAACCTAAGTTGAGTTTTTGGATTATAAAACACTGTCATGGATTTTATTAGACTATAAGTATTTCAATTGATCAATATGATAATATAAGTCCAAATTCAATAGATAGTAGCCCATCATGCTCCTCGCTTTTGGAAATTACTTTAATCATGTTTGAACTTTCACAAAGAGAAAATAATTTTTTCAAATCATCTTATGATACCTTTTAAATTCATTTTATTCCAATAGATAAATGACATCAGTACCAAACCTATACCTAACTATAATAATATGAATTTGTTTTGTCAATGTGTAATTTTTCTCATACTCTAATTACCTAGAAATATCATTAACCAGGAACCAAAAATATAATATTTAGATTATAATCTCTTATTTTTCAAGAAGTAAAGTGTATTTTAATAGAACAAATCAAAACATTATTATTTTTGGTTACATAGATGAATTGGTTACAATCACAAATCAAAACATTATTTTTAGAAAGATAAAAAAATCATTAAAATTTTAAAGTTAGACAAAAACATATCCAATCACCTTTGGTTGGGTTGAGTGGCCAATAGACAAGGATTATATGTTGGTGTGCCCTATAAATACCAAATCAAATTATACTTCAAATATTGATATCTTGTTTAGAAAGTTTTAAAAAATAGATAATGATAATAATTCTAAGTCCAACAATCAATGTGAGGAAAAATATGCTTGGGTAAGATATTTTGACATAGTTTAGATACACCAATTTTATTTCTAACAATCACTAGTATTCCTTTTAAGGCCTCATGTAATTTTGTATTGAAAATTTATGGACTATTACATATCTCAAGGTAAACTTTAAATATAAAAAAAAATTAAAATTACATATTTATCTATTTATATCAATTTGTGTTGAAAGGTCACTACCATAGCTTGAAAATTTATGGACTATTACATATTTCAAGGTAAACTTTAAATATAAAAAAAAATTAAAATTACATATTTATCTATTAATATCAATTTGTATTGAAAGGTCACTACCACAACTTTGGAGGCCTCGTATAGGTTAAATCATACAACTTTACAATAAAATTTATATAAAAATAGGTATTGGAATGTAAATTATAAGCATAAAAATTTCATTTATTTATTTATTTTTTTTAGCGAAAAACCCCTTGTAGGGCCGCCTTAGTCTGAGAGACCATGACCAGGGGGTTCTACACCGTCAAAGTCACCCAAGAGTCGCGCTCGACCCTACTCGCACCAACATTATCAATTGGATTTTGGGTACCCAATTCAAATTTTTGGTAGGGTGAATATTAGAACATGGAACTCCCTTGGAGGATTGCCCTCTCCTCTCCAAATCACCTACAACATCTGGGTCATTTAATTTTATTATTATGATATAATTTTATTTATTAATTTTTAAAGGTGTGTCAAAATGAAATTTTATTTTTATGCAAATGATTTTTTTAAACATATTTAAAAATAACTAATCATAGCCTTACCCTAGATATTTTTGTCTACTTTGGTTCTATTTAAAATTATAAAAAATTTATTGATATTTGGTGTTTTATCGTATACTTTCCCCATGATTTATCAAAACTTCTAAACCCCTTGATTTGAAAATGAATGATAATTATAATATGAACAACAAGGTTATGAAAATGATAAAATGATATCTTGGTCTTAGATATATTTGTGTGGAAGACATAGAATGTTTTGTCAAAAAAATCTCATGTTATATGGAATTATTCATGAATAACATTTAACTCATCATAAAATTTAAAAAATAAGAATAACTTTAAATAAAGACATAATTCTTTCTCTCTCTCTCTCTCTCTCTCTCTATATATATATATATATATATATATATATATATATATATATATACCTTCCTCTAATTATCAATAAAATTACTACTCATTCCTTGATGAAGTTAAGCATACTACATGTTTTAAGAAATTGTTATCCTAAAAAGTTTAAAACAATGTCATAATATCCTACCTGTCTACCATATCCAATTACATAGGTAGTAAATGACACTAATCTAAAATTTCAATAGTTGTTATTTGGGAAGGGGGAGGAATTAAGTTTTTAAAATTATCTTACTTTTATTTTTTGGAGGTATTACATTATATGGTAGTGATAAATAACATTGTAAATATTTAGATTAGGAGTGCATTTATTATTTATATAGGTGTCAAGTTTTGAAGATTGCTTATGTGTCATGTGTGCAAGTGTGAGTTGTAAGTGAAAGATGCCAAGTGTGCAAGAGAAGAGTTATGTGTGTAAGTGAAGAGTCATGATTGTTAGGTGTCAAGTTTGTAAGTGAAGAATTATGTGTGATGTGTCAATATAAGAAATATGAAGTTATGTAATCATGAGAAGCTTTGTCATAATATAATAAAGGCATGTGAAAGGTTTTATCTCCCATATATTTGAAGAGAGCAAAAGTTAGGAGTATTGAAGAGTTTCTTGTGAGGTTATATATTGAAGATAAAACTCCATGCTATATAAAAATGTGAGAAATATCTAATTTATGAATGTAATAGTTAAGATTTTTATTGTGCAATATCGGTGTTAGTATTTAATGTGATTTATGTGTATGATTAATATCCTAGAAATATTTACCTATGATATCTTTAGGTATATTTTCCAATAGTGGTATCAGATCCATATTGGTTAAGAGCTACACAAGTAAGAGGTGAAGAGGATATTATGAGAAGAAATATTGGTGAGAAGAAGATTGGAGGAAAATATTGATGAGAATAAGATTGAAGATGATTGATTAGAAGAAAGAACAATTGTTAGAAGTAGAGATATTGAAAGAAGTTTGAAGAGATATATTTGGAGGAAAAAGAAGATTATTGAGGATATATTGAATTGTTGGAGAATATATTGTTGAAGTGAAAAGTTGCAGGAAGCATAATTGTATAAGATATTGAACATGAGAAATATTGGAGGAAGAGGTCGATTATGAAGATTGGAGAGGAGAGTAACGAGAGTTTTTTGAAAATATGTTAAAGGAATTGAGACAATGTTTTTTGGGTGATTTGATGAGATATTGAATATGAAGTTTGGAGGAGAAGAAGACTTAAATGAATGTTTGATTATTGCTTGAGTTATTGGAATATTGCTAGATGTTTGCTTAAGATTGAAAAGAAAGGATTGCATTTGAGTTGGTGAACATGTAGAATGAAATTTTGGATGTCTACACTTGAGAAGCCTACCTACAAAGACAACATATATGGAAGGATTCTACAAAAGAGAATTATATTGAGTTTGAAATAGGAAAGCATGTATGGACTATGTGAGGAAATAATATTCTACAAAATATAAGTCAGAATATTTGTATGCAAAGAGATATGCCTAAACATAAAAAAATCATGTGTTGAAGAAATCATGAGTTGAAGAGTACAGACTGCCTATGTCAAAGGAGAGTTTAAGATGAAAAGAGAAGATTGCCTACATCAAGAAAATAAAGAGAGCCTACATCAAAGTGCCTAAGCTAGAAGGAGGAGACTATCTAATTTAGAAAGAAAAAAATCTTGAGTTGAGTGTATTTGAGATAGAAAATAAGGTGATTGAGGTGAGAAAGGAAAACACATGAGTTGTAGAGGTGAGCATTAACACCTATCAAAGAAGATGAATAGGATATGTCAGAAGAAGTAACACTCAATACTGAATCATTTCCTAACATGTAGAAGGAATTTTCCATGTGTGTACGAATATTTAAAGGTGAAGCACCAAGATAAAATGTATAATATTAACCTTAGCTGCATGTTAATTCTATATTGAGCACATATTTGATTTAGTTGATATTTTGGGAAGATATAAGGTAAAAATTTATTTCATTAAGGATTGAATGAATGATTGCAAAAATTTGGGATTAAACATTTGAATTGAGTTGGTTTAATTTGAATTGAAATTTGGAAAGACATTGAAAAAATTGAAATCAATGATTAAAGGAGACATAAGTATGAATTCAATTTAAAACTTGAAGAGGAGTTTAAAATTGAAATTTTGAAATTACAATTTGGGAGTTATAAGAAGAGGAAAATTGAATTGAAATTCATTGATTTATTGAAGATTAAAATTTGGAAATTGAAGTTGATTGAAGGAGTTTGTTTTATTGAAGAAAAGAAGAAGAAATTTTTTTAAGAAGTTTAAAGGAATTACATCATGGCTAGGAAGCAAGGAAAAACAAATATTCAATATAAAGAAAAAGGAAAATCTTCCAAGAATCATTTACAAATTGTTTCAAAAGAAAGAAAACATGGATCAATAGAACTGATGGAGCACATACAATTCATTTAAAGAGAAGTAGAAAGTATAGTTCTTATGATTATTAAATGATGCATAAATGAATGTTTTGAAGATACTAATGAAGGAAAATCAGATTGCAATATAGCAATGACATGCAAGACATCAAGAAAATTTGAAAAATGGAGAACATATTATTCATTCCTATAAAAGTTCATTTGATATATGGAAAATCAAATTACACTCACAGATGTAAAAATTACAATAAATAGGGACATAAAGTTGAAAATTGTTAGGATCTTGTTCAGTGTAAAAATTGTGGGATCCGTAATCATTCCCATAAGGATTATTGATACACAAGAAATAATGTTTATGAATGGGAAAGTATAAAAGACACATTGATGATGGCCCTATATGAACTACTAAAACAAATCATTGCAAAAGCTACTATGGAGATAATCAGAATCACAACAAATGCAACTTTGGTACCAACAATAGTGTCAAAGTCTGTTTTAGAGGATGAAAAAAAGATAAAGAAAAAAGAAAAAGATTGAAGGAAAAATCCTTAATACTAAATAATGTAATATAGGGGGGAATTAGAGGTATTACATTATTTGGTACCATGAAGTACCATTGTAAATATTTATATTATAAGTGTGTTTATTATTTATGTAGGTGTCAAGTTGTGAAGAGTGTTTATGTGTCATGTGTGCAAGTGTGAGTTGTAAGTGAAAGGTGTCAAGTGTGCAAGAGAAGAGTTATGTGTGTAAGTGAAGAGCCATGAGTGTTAGGTGTCAAGTGTGTAATTGTATCAAGATTAGAAGTAGGAAGTTATGTAATCATGAGAAGCTTTGTCATAATGTAAAAAAAAGCATGTGAAAGGTTGCATCTCCCATAGCTTTAAGGAGAGAAAAAGTAAGGATTATTGAAGAGTATTTTGTAAGGTTATATATTGGAGACAAAGCTCCATGCTATGTAATGAAAGTGAGACATATCTAATTTATGAATGTAATAGAGATTTTTTTTATTGTGCAATATTGGTGTTTCTATTGAATATAATTTTATGTGTATGGTTTAGATCTTGGAAATATTCATCTTTGAGATATTTAGGCATATTTTCCAATATTATTAACCCCAAATTCAATCCATATAATAGTTAAGGTCTATTATCTACTATACATGCAAAAACATATATATTAATTTTTAGAAAAATTCTTTGAAAAATGGTGCTAAATATGCTAAACGTCTCATTAGAATGAATTACAATAAAATATTTATGGATTTGTTATGAGTGAATAATAATTTTTTTGTTTATGCCAAATTTGCTCTCAGTATTTTTATAGAACTTAAAATAATTGTTGGAAATCTATGTTTAGTAATGCCAAAATTGTCAAAAGGTAGAAAATGTTGTTGGAATATATTACATCATTTGGTTCATGCCAATGTACCACCATGGGTACATCTATAGATTAGGAAAGAGTGTTATAGATTAGGATGAATGTATTTACTGTATGCAATGTAATAAATGTACAAGTGTGCAAAGTATTTTGGCAATGTAAATATGCATAGTTGTCCCTATGTACATGTGTCCATAGAATAGGAATATGAAGAGTCATAGGAAGAGTGAAGGCCAAGAATCCTCCATATGAAGAGTCACATTACATATTATAAATGGGTATATGGATAGAGATAAATATATAGAAATATATAGAGTAATTGGGTATTTGAGGTCTTTATTCAATAAAGATCATATTTTCATGAGCATTTATTAGTGGCATTTATATGATTTATTTCTGAAGTTTTTTTATGATTTTTATATGCTTAATAGATTGTCATTATCATATATTTCATATTGCAACTTTATTTTAGATCTTGTGATTACTTTATTCTATGCATTTTGCTTCAAAAGTTAATTGTGGTATTAGAGCTACAACAAGGTTTTATCTTGCACAGTTTTGGTTGCAAAGAATATTTCTACTAGTTAAGGAGAAACCAATAAAGTTGAAGAAATTACCTCTAGAAAAGAAAACCAAAGAAGATAGCTTTTCTCATTGTGTTGAAGGAAAACCAATGATAATTAAGAATTTACCTATTCCAAGAGCAAAGTTGGAATAGAAGAAAATTTATAGGTCTTGAAGATAGACCTTGATATTGAAGATATTAAGAGACCCCTAAAGGAGGTCCTATTGATAAGCTTGATAGAGAGAGAGAAGATTCCATATTATTATTTTTCTAGAATCTTTCCACAGGGTTGAAGGAAAACTCGTGAAGACTAGGATTCAACAAAGATTTTATTTCACTAGTTTTTGAGATAGTTAGTGAAGATTATTGATTTTAGAATTCTGAAACTTTGAATATATTTGATTATTATTATCTATGTTTTTGTTGCATAATATTAGTTCTCAGAAGTTGAGAAGTGTTGGCAGTTTTGCAATATGCCACATTAAAAATTTTGTTCAATTTTATTGATGTAAGATCGGCATGTATTAATCCATGATATATTATTTTTGGCCCATATTTACTGTATTTTGAAATTAATGTTCCTTTTGTTCCTCCTTACTTAAAAATAAAATGTGTTTGAAAAGAAAATGGAGAAGGAAGAATGTAACGGTCCTTTTGCCCGAATGTTGGTTGATAAGTGCGTTCGCCCGAAGTTGGCTGTGATAGCCTCATTTGCCTCGATTTGGGGTAAATGTAAATAAAAAAGACCGAGTGGTGAAGAGATAATAACTTTCACCCGAAAAGAATTCAAAGTTTGGTGGAACCAAAGTTGAGACGATGACGTTGTCAAAATGTGTTCACCCCAAAGCTAGGGCAAAAGCATTGTTCGCCCCACTTTGGGGTGAACATCTTCAAAATACAAAAAGGTGTGCAGACTTCTCAAAGGCGCTTTCACCCCAATAGAGGGGAAAAAGTCCCATTCGCCCCTCTTTGGGGTGAAAGCTCACCAAAGGAGAATTCAGGCTAATTTTTGGGTAAGTGAGAGACTTTGAAAGGTTGAACATGCTTTCATCCCAATGGAGGGGTGAAAGTCCTATTCACCCCTCCTTGGGGTGAACCTACATGGAAGTGCTTCGCTAACATGCCAAGGTTTTATTTGGGTTCTAAGTTTTCGATAGGCGATGTTGGAAAGTCAAAGAGGCATTCGTACAAAGTAAAGGGTGACGACACCTTTCACCCTTCTTTAGGATGAATGTGTGCTTCAAAATAAAAGAAATATCTTATGAAGTGATTCTGCCTTGGGAAGTATACAAAGGTATTAATTACCTTTTCAAAATGTTTAAAAAAGAGCTAAAATTCGAAGCATTGAATGTGAAATCAAGAATGAATTTCAAAAGCACCCAAGAAAGGTGAATGTAAAACATTAAATGTTTGTGGCAAACAATAGCCGAGGTTGTGGATATCAAGCAAAGAGAGCATCAATAATAAAGGTGCAAGGCAATTTTCATGATTCCGAAGGAGAAGCATATTTTTAAGGATAGTGAATGTACTAAGTTGACGACCAAGCTTGGAAGTTTTCCATGCACTGACACCTAGAAATGTAGATTTTCGAGAAGAATTTCCTTAAAATTTGGATCACCTCCTCAAAAGAAGAATTTTCAATGACTCCAAGGAAGAATTGTCTCACCAAGGTTTTTGATCTTTGAGCATTTTGTCTTCATATGTATTTAATGAAAAGAGGTGAAATGCTCTACAAATACTACTCAATTTCCATTGTAAAAGGGGGGTTAGACATTCTGTGAGAAAAAAATTCAAGTTCTTTGCATAAATATAAGAAACTTATATTATAAATTTTGCAAGTGATTTATATGTGATTTCTTTCTATCTTAAGGAGAACCAAGAAGGAAGCCCTCATTAAATATTGTAGTCTACAAATTGAATATTGAAGAGACCTAGAAAAGAGGTTACATTGAAGAACTTCTAGATTTGGAAGATTGAAGATTAAATATTGAATTTTGAAGACTAAAGATAAAGAGGACTAAAAAAAGGTCACGTGGGTTAAATTTTGTATCCTTTCACCCACACTTTCCTTTTTTGAAGCATGATGACATTTTTTTAGAAATTTCTAAGTTTTGGGAGCCATACCTTTAGGCAATAGATGACGAGAATGAGTATCTGCGATGCAGTGAAGCAATGCTAAGATAAGTTGAAATCAAGGAGGTGAAAGTTTTGAGGATCAAAGGAGGGAAAATAAATAGGTCATCTTGAGACACCGAGCAAATCCTAAAGGTCCTTTAGATGATAGATGAACATCAAGGGTAGAGCATTTATAATATGAAATAGTTTAGGGGCTCCACCGACTTAAACTCAAAAAATTTCCAAGTGGTAAGGTATGCGGAGAATTGGGAATTGAGAGATTCTAGATGGATCCTAAAATCCCACCCCATAATAAGGGTGGAGAAACAAAATCACGAATGATCATCACAGATGCAGTAGGCAGATAAATGGGAAAATAACCCTCCTTGATCAACTACCAAAGTGCCACCCAAAAGAAAAGTGGAGGGTCATCCAAGTTTAGAGCCTGATGAAGAAATGGGATGCAAGTGGACCCTGGCCAGACCTAGGATCCCCATCATGAAGATACAACACAAGCCATCTGAGTATAGGGTTGGGAAAAGTTTTGGTCATCTCTAATTCCTCGAGTGATCCCAAAATTTTACCCAAGATGAAAATTAAGGTAGAGATCCAAAAACCCACCCTCTCTTAGTAGGAAGAGTTTCAAGTCAATGGCTTGTAGTGGGCACATCCTAAAATTTTGCTCATATTGGAATTTCCACCATGTTAGATGACCCCTATAGGAGGTAAAGCTTCACCCCATTAATGAAGATGCATGATGAGTAGGTTGGCAATTGAGAGATTTGGTGCTTGACCAGTGGGAAGTAGTAGGTTGAGTCTTAGATCCATTGAAGTGGTTTTATTTCAGAGGTCTGATAGTGCATTTAATAATTGTCTTATTTTGAAAGAAGGTGGGTAAATTTATGATCCATCAGATCAGTCAGGTAGTGCAAAATTGATCAAGGGTCTATATTCAAGTTGTACTACCTGACCCCTTTTGGTAGCCACTATCCACTGTATTCTGTAGGATATTTGAAGAGATTTGTAGCATGGCCCCCTTATGGTGCACCCGCATTGTCTCATCTGTCACCCACCGTATTTATTGCAACATTTATTATAAGGTTTATTTATACTATAATGAAAGTCATTCTAGGCGTTGGATATTTAGCCATTACAACCCATATGTAAAGCTTTTTATCTTCAAGAAATATAAGTTTATTACCGTTTGGTCTCCAGTTAAACTCTCAAACATGTGAATATTGAGTTTTTATTTCTGGTATAGCTATTTGGATGGATGTAGTCTAATTCAGCATTATGGATTTCATGCATTTTCATTCAACATCATGTATGTTAAATGCTAAAAGGGAGCAAGGATTGGTTGATTCTTTAGGTAGTTCTCTTGTTTTTTTTGCAATGGTTTGGGATTACCATGCATATGCTTTGATGTGGTTGAATCTGTCCCCTGTTAATTTCTAGCTTCAACTTTTGTTTATTTTCTTTCTACTTCCTTTTTTCATCATCGTTGTTAGCTCAAAATTCCTAGGAACTAAACTTCTCTAGAGATCGACCACAAATCCTCCAGCTCTGTGGCCATTCAATGTTGATGTATGTTCATGGGAATGCAAACCTTTCCTTTATGTTAGGCTAAATTTTACACCTAGAATTTTTGGCACGCTTGGTGGGGTCCCACCATATTTGTTTAACAGAGCTTGGTGATGCTTTGTTTTGTAATGCTCATCTCCAAATTCACATGGAGGCTCTACTAAGGACCATCCAAAGCCCATGATTAATTGTCCTCCTATATTTTTATTAAAGAGTATTTTCCTAGAGGACTCAAGGTTTGATGAGTAGCCTTGACCTCATTGGTAGGGAAGTTATGGTCATATGGTGACTCCAATATAAATAAATGACCCAAATTTTTTAAAGGATTAGTGTCTCAACAATTCCAATGGCTCAATTATATTATCTTTCATGGAATTACATAGGCCCTTTGAATATTTAAAATCTACATGACACACCTAAGGTAGCTTTGAAGACTCTGTTAAGATTTTATGGCACAATTAAAACTATATTTGATCATTTTCAAGATGTGGCTTCCTTGGCTACAATCCATAAAATTACACATGAAGATGTGATGGTTAGGCTACTTGCCCTTTCTTTTAAAGTAAGGATATTGCTTTGGTAAAAATATTTAAAGGATAAGAGCATATGCACATGGGTTGACCTAGCAAAGGCTCTTATTAGTACATTCGATAATTCTAGGGATCCCTTCTCTATGCTTAATCAATTCTCATTCATAAAATGTGGTTCTTCTAAGGACATTGTTGATTTTAATATCTATTTCAAAGGATGTGGAGAAGGATTCCCCATGATTTTTAGCCATCCCTTTCTCAGACATACCTATTTTATACCTGGGCCTTCAACTCTGACATAAGCCTTATTATCTAGCAGTCTGTAGAAAGGAGGTTCCTATAAATTTTCAAGGAGACCATATGGGCTAAAAATATACTAATCCAAGTAAGGAAGTTACCTACAAGAGAGCTTGCTTGTCCACTTAACCCCTTCATAGGTGCAACACATACTACATCCACTAAGGGGGGTAGATAACACCATTATCCAGCAATGGATGATCTCCTCATCAATTCTTTGGAGGAGCAAGAAATAAATTTCAGTCTTCAAAGGATGGCTCAAGAGGTTGGGTAGGTGCAAATCCTTAAGGAAATAGGGCTAAATCCCTATATTCAGAGGCTAGCTATGTAGTAGCCTCGATCACCTTCCCACTATATAAAATACCCGAGGTAAAGATGACCTCTAAGGGGATGCCATGGATAAATGAAAATGAAGAAAGGTTGAATAATCTAGTCTGGACTCTAGATGAAATCAAAAATCATCATGAAGAAAGGTATATCCTATGATGAAAAGCATAATTACCTACAATACGATGCAAGGATATATCCATTGAGAGAGATCACATCCAGAAGGACCTCAACCAGAGGTACATGATGACTAACATGTTTCCCCGCTCTGGAATAAAGAGCAAATGTGAGAGACTTGATATCATTGCAAATATTACCTCTAAAGGGCCCATATATAGGTTTGGAGAAGCTGGAGGTATGTAGGAGGATGTAATTTCTTGCTATCAATGCTGAGTAGAGAGCAAAGAGGATAAATAACTTTCAAAGACTATTCAAGAGATATACATCATCAGTAGAAATAAAGGCTATGCTGACCTCTAAAAAGGTTGACATGATAGCATTTCTATGGGTAGAGTAGTATTAGTTAAGGATGCACATTTACCCACCAATAAAACTCTTCTCAATCCTCTAGTACACCACTCTCTCCCTTTCTACCTATCCCTCTCATTAGAAAAGCACCTGCTACATAATTGTGTGGTGGATTCAAAGGCTAAGGTCTTAATTATGTTGGTGGAAATTGTAGAGCTTTGGACTGAGCCCAAAGTCATAGAAGCCAAAAAATTTACTTTTTTGAGAAGAATATTTGAAGAAGACAGGGACTTTATATCAGGTCCTTATGTTGATATGCAGACACCTATACTTGGTTGTCATATAAGAAATAAAGGTGGTAGATATCCCTCCCCTATTTGGTTTATGCTTAGCTCCAAACTTTCTCAAGTGGATGGGAGGATGTATAACCCAAGAGCATGACCAAATTTTCATCTCATTGGTGGGAAAAGTTATTTCGATATGAAATAAGGGGTTGCACTCTTTCTGTGTTGAAATCTATGGTGAGCCTAAAATGAGCCATCTCCATGGAATCATAAATCAATGTAGGGAAAATTCATAAAATATCCCAATGGTATAGTCACCCCAACCATAATTCCATTGTGAAACCTTTACTTAGCTTTCATGTGGCAACCTGCCAGTTGGCTTTTAGGATTGGTTGGATCTAAAGGATGGTAGTGTGGGTGGTTGGGTAATTTTTTATAATGTGGTAATGGTGGGAAAGAATCACATGCAAGTTGCTTATTGGATGGAGGTATAGATCATCATTATCTATATACAAAGGAATCAAAACTCGAGAGAAGCGTTGACATGGTAAGAATGATTCCCACATCAATAACTTATAGCAAATGTACGTGGACTCAAAAGTAAATTTTAAGATTTTATTTCAACTCAGCTATAACCAATGATGATGATAAATAATACCAAAATAAGTATGAAGAGTAGCTCAGATTCATTACTCTATGGTCTAAACATTGCATACTCACAGGATGATTTATAGAAGGTGTAAATAAGTTGACAATTAAATAAAAAAGTGTGGTGCCTGTGAGGTCGCGCATTAGCTAACATCATCTTTCTAAAGGATTGTAAGGTGATTTTTTCTAGTGACTTAGTTGATAAAGGCATTGAGATCTATAGAATAAAAATAAAAAAGGGATTTCAGGTGGCATATTTTGATCAAAAAAGCACCTTATTTTCATTCCTACCCATTTTCTTCCTTTTAGTTTTAGTTTTTTGTTGTGAATCTACAACCTAATGGATAAGAATAGAATAGTACAAAAGGTTGTAAATCTATAGATCCGCAGTCACATAATG
The DNA here is from genome assembly GCA_028583015.1 of Wollemia nobilis. NCBI lineage: Eukaryota > Viridiplantae > Streptophyta > Pinopsida > Araucariales > Araucariaceae > Wollemia > Wollemia nobilis. The sequence goes on from JAQPPZ010001028.1 coordinate 9,381,506, forward strand.
CAGTACTAGAAAGAGTCAAGTAAGTAGGAGAATCCGTTAGCATGATATAAAAGCACATCCAAAAACAAGGACTTGAAGGGAGGTACCGGCTAAGGATTCATATCTCACCAAATATTTTGGGAAGAGTTCCCATCCTATCATCAGATAGACAAATTTCCTATATATACATATTAGAAGCAATAAATAAGCTATTGTTCATAAAATAATATGGATGCAAAGGGGTGATTGAGAGTTCTCATGGCATGTTTGGACCTACAAAAGAAGTTCCTGCTTGATCATGCAAGAAAGAACATTGATTCGAGGATAGGCAAATTACCAAAAATACTTATCTACCTTGTAGCTTGCTTTCTTTAGCAACCTATCTATTCTTGAATTCACTTTGGACTATAGCAAGGTATATTTATGGGAATACGATGTTTAAAAATATTCTAAGAACCTAGGGATTCATTCTGCTATTCTATGGGGGTCTCTCATAGATCCAGTAGTTATGTTTATCTTCTTCTTGAGGGATTCTTTGCATTGTATCCCTGATTATTTTGTTGTTTTAGCTTGTTCTCTCTTGTTGGATATGATTGTTTCATTGACTACTTTTAACTCCTTCATTTGATGGCATTTTTAACTCTCCTACTGCTACCTCCTCTCCTTCTTTTCTTCCTTGTTTGGTCCTCTTATTTTTTCTTTTCTCTCTCCCCTTTGTGATTTATTTTTCTTCTCCTCTCATCATTGTTTTCCACCTTGTTGTGTGTGTTTTTAATTCCTCATCATTCATTGCCCTCCTTTATTTTGCAACCTTCCCTAGATATTTTCTTCTCTAGTTTGTTCTTTCTATCCTCTTCCTCCTTTTATCCTGTTAGTAGTGATTTTTGCTAAAATATGACCTTTTGAGTTCCTGTTTTCACAAGGTAGAAATCCCCTATGAGTTTTCAGAAGTGTGGGTAAAATTTTGCATCCTTTCACCCATGCTTTCCTTTTTTGAAGCAAGATGATATTTTTTAGAAATGGCTAAGTTTTGGAAGCTAGACCTTTGGGTAATGTATGTTGATAATGAGTCTTTGGGATGCTAGTGAAGATCAAGCAACAAAAACAAATGATACACAAGTGTTATTACTTTTTTCCTATAAGAGAACCAAATATTTCATTACCTTCATCCCAAAAATGAGGATACCAAAGAAAAGAGCCCTTTTACAATTTTGAAAATTTCCTCAAATACCCTGTTTTCTCCTTTTCCTGCCTAAAACCATCTATTTCAAATTTGAATTTTGGGGGCAACTTGTCGAGGTCATAACTTCGTGCTCATTGACCGATTGCCTATTACAACATATTTTTGGAAAGGGCATGAAATAAACTAAGTGAGTCAAGTCTTTGCTCTTTGCACAAGTCCTACGTCTAGCTGAAAATCCTCAAATTTGACCTCTAAGACCTTCAAAAATATCTTACAAGTTAAACTAGTTTTACAAAATTAAACAATTACAATTTTTTTGGGTGATGCAAGATCACTCCTACACCAATGAATGCTCCTGCATCAGATGTAGTGGAAAAATGTTGAGATAATTTGCAATGAAGGTGGTGGAAGTTTGGAGGATCCAAGGAGGGTGGAGAAATAGGTTGGTTTGAGACACCAAGAATATCCCAAAGGTCTTCCTGATGATAGATGACCAGTGAGGGCGAAGCATTTATAATCATGAAATAGTATCGGAGCTTTATCGACTTAAACTCAAAAATTCACTAAGTGGTAAGGTAGGTGGAGAATTAGGTATTGAGAAATTCTAGGTGGATCCCAAAACCCCACCCCATAATAAGGATGAAGAAACAAGATCCTGAATGGCTACCATAGATCCAGTAGGTAGAAAAATGGTAGAATGACCCTCCTTGATCAACTTCCAAAGTACCGCCCAAATTAAAAGTGGTGGGTCATCCAAGTTTAGAGCCCAATAAAGAAATGGGATGTAAGTGAACCCTGGCCAGATCCAGGATCCCCATCATGAAGATACAACACAAGACCTATGATTATAGGGTCGAGCAGAGGTTTAGGCATTTCTCATTCCTCGAGTGATCCCAAAATTATTCCCAATATGGAAATTGAAGTAGAGACCTGAAAACCCACCCTGGCTTAGTAGGAATTTTTTTGGGTTGATGGTATGCAATGGGTACATCCCAAAAGTTTTCCCATATTAGAATTTCTACCATGTCAAATGACCCATGCAAGAGGGAAAACTCTACTCCATTAATGAAGATGCACAATAGGTATATTGGAAATTAAGAGATTTGGTGCTTTACTAGTGGATAGTAGTTGGTTGAGTCTTAGATCCATTAAAGTGGCTCACTTTGAGAGGTATAGCAATGCATTTAATGGTCATATTATTCTAAAAATAGGTGGATAAATTTATGATCCATCATATCAGTCAGGCAGTGCAAAATTGTTCAAGGATCTAGATTTAGGCTGCACTACCTCCCCCCTTTTGGTAGTTGCCCTCCACCATAGTCTATAGGAGATTTGAAGAGATTTGTAGCATGGCCCCCCTAATGGTGCACCTGCATTATCTCATATATCACCCACTGTATTTATTATAGAATTTATTGTAAGGTTTATTTATAATAGAATGCAAGTCACTGTAGGCATCAACTCCTTAGCCATTACAACCCATATGTAAAGCATTTTCTATTCAAGAAATATAAGTTTACTATTTTTTTATCTCTAGTTAAGATCTCAAATGTGTGAATGTTGAGTGTTTGTTTTTACTATAACTACTTGGATGGATGTTCTCTAATTATGTATTCTAGATTTCATGCATTTTCATTCAAAAGTTTTGGAATTTACATTCAGTAATATATTAAATGCTAAAAGGGAGCAAGGATTAGCTGATCTATTAGGTAGTTTACTTGTATTTTTTTTAATGGTTTGGGTTTACTCTGCATATGCTTTGATTTGGATGAATTTATCCCTTTTCAAGTTATAGCTTCAACTTTCATTTGTTTTCTTTCTACTTCTATTTCCCCCTCATCGTTGTTATCTAGGACTTCCTAGGAACTAGCCTTCTCTAAAGATCGATCGCGAAGCCTCTAGCTCCATGACCATTCAATGTTGGTGCAAGTTCATGGGTACACAAACATTTCCTTTCTATTAGGCCATATCTTGCACCAAAAGGTCCTATTGCAAAGTTAAGAAACAATAAATTTTGGATATCCAAGAAAGGAGATCTCATTGCAAAAATTCTATAATTGGAAGATTGAATAAACTAAGGTAAGGATTCATTAAAGAATTAATTAATAAGATTGATTAGAAACAAAGATTCAACAGATTTGTGCTAGACTGAAGGACTATGTTTAGTGCAGATCATAGATAGAGATTGAGTAGATTTGTGCTAGATTAAAGGACTGTATTTAGTGCATATCAGAGAGAGAGATTGAGCAGATTTGTGCTAGATCGAAGGATCGTGTTTAGAACTAGTTGCTGATATTCATCTAGATTACATGCAATATGAATTGTGCTCTGATTTTCACACCAAAGAGTTATAGGATGATCATGTGTGAAACCAAATTCTCTTAGAATTTAATGAAGCCAAAGAGCTTCCTGACTAGCCAAAATTGTAGCCCTATATTTTGCCTCTGTAGAAGATAGGGCTACTGCTTGTTGTTTCTTGCACAACCAAGCTATTGGTGAGGAACCAAGGCAAAAGACATAGCCTGATGTGGAACATCTATCTTCTACTTAACCTGCCCAATATGAATCTATGTAGCCAATGATATCCATGGATTTTCCCTTGTAGAAGAGCCCAAAATGAGTAGTGCCTTGAATATCTCAAAAAGATTATCATTGTAGAATTAGAATACCCAAGAGAAGCGGTCTCAAGAAGATTTATAGAAAAAAATAAGGGTAGAGAAATCCTCATTGTAGAATTAGAATACCCAAGAGAAGCGGTCTCAAGAAGATTTCTAGAAAAAAATAAGGGTAGAGAAATCCTCATTGCAGATTTGAAGTAGTGGCCATTGGAGGAGTTTTAAAGAAAAGTTCATTTCAGAAGGTTATAATCAAGAGAATATCTTGATAAAAATAAGTTGGAACAATTTTCACCATCTAACAACAAGACCAAAATGAAAAGAAAATTTTGGCAAGAAGTTTGCCAAATTTTGAGAAGTTTTTGAAGATCTCAAGACATTTAGATTCTTGAGGAAGAAGATAGCAAACAAGATCAGATTTCAAGTTAGAATTTGATAAGAAGCTTGAATAAATAAGAAGTATTAAAGAGGCAAAATATTTGAGAGATTTGAGAACAACCACAATTTTGTAGGCTGATTTGTAAAAGAGAATTTGCTGATTTCTAGAGGAGAATTTGAAAGTTCATAGGACAACAAATCAAACAAAACATAGAGCTGTAATTTGGAGAAGATTTGGAAATATTTTTGAGTAATTTTGGACAGAAAATTAAAGGAAGGCTTTAAAGTAAAGAGAGTAGTAGATTTGAATATTCATGAACATCAATGAATCAGATTTTAATAAGTAGCAATTGAAAAAAATTTAAGCTGTAAAATTGAGAAGCATTGAAAGAGTAAAACAAGTCGTATTTTGAAAGAGTTTTAGGATAGATTTGGAAAATATTTGAATAGAAAATTTTAATAGGATTTAGCAGCATCTAAGGAGGATATCTACTACAACTTTGAATAGCAAAAGGATAGCGTTTACAACTGCAAAATTTAGAGATCGATAGCACACATTTGAAATCAAGAGCTGATTTTGGGTAGCAACTACAACTACAATATAAAGAGCCTACAAACAACAAGAGAAAAGGAGTATTGCTATAAATTCAATATAGCAAGCTATCAAGAAGGAGAGCTACAAAAGAATCCATAAAAGGTGTGTTAAATTGATGCCATACAAAGTGTTACTTTAGAAAATTTTAAAGTGCTTATTATAAGTTTTTAAGAGCATCAATTTTAGAGCTATTAAGATCTAGCAAAAGGATTTTTTAGACTTTCTCTAAGCCACAAAAAAAGACACCATTGCACACCATTATTATTGTAGAAATATGCATATTATAATAGCTAGATTTAAATCTTGTAAAGAGCTTAAAAGAAATAATAAGAAAATTAGTATATGATGTTTTCATAATAAGAGAAAGAGCAAATTTATCCTACGTTATAGTAACATAAAATAGTCATAAAAATCTAGTAGATTTAAGGTGTTTAAAAGTACCAGAATTGCATATTACGTTGGTGAAGGAAATCACCAAAAATGTGGTATAATCACCACTAGAATCACCATCAAATTACATAGGTTGAGCACCATTGAAGAGTGTAAAAGTGATAGCATAATATAGGACGACAAGCAACCTAATAGTGTCTATATGAAAAACCACCAAAATAGCAATTGAGCCAAGAAGGATCACCATGGAACAACCACCAAAGGAGCACCCAAGAAAAAGAAATTTTTTGTGAAAGAAGCCACCAAATAAGAGCACTTGAAAGTTGTCATTGGTGAAGTTGAAGAGACACTTGCAAATCTAGAAATATAACCAACAATGAAGAGGCTATGTTTTGCTATTGAAAATGTATCAAGCTGCCTAAATATTCAAGTTCATGCATTCACCAAGAAATAATAATTTCATAACATAGCACTAGCCTATTAAAGCATATCACATGCACCACCAAGTGTTCAAAAGAGAAACATAGCATATCTAGGGAATGTTACAACTTTGAGAACAAAAATATTGATCAAATAATATGTTATAAATTCCTCATAGAGTATGGGAAGCATTATAACATTGCATGAGACACTTGTCACAAGAAAAATGAAGCGTTGAACACCATCCAATATTCACAAGAGCATTGATATTAGTGAAGCCATTTGTCATAAGGGGAAGAAGCACCACACAACCACAAGTTACATTAACAAGCACAAAGGAAGAACTCTAGTGACATTTGTCACTCATCTTGCAAAGATTACAAGAATTATCAAGGAATGTGAAAGGTTTTGAGTGCTTATTTATTGCATGAGATGGAATAATCTCGTCAATCACAACAAGGACCCCACTATATTGAAGAAGAAGCACCTTGACCTATTTGAAGGAAGTTGACCAAAGGAAGAGCACCCAATTTCAAAGGAAGACCAAGCATAGCATTAAGGTGGGAGTGCCTAAAATATCAAATATAATATTTATTACTTTTTGGAATTAAATTTTATGCTAAGTAGGAGTTATAAGGTGTAAAAGGATATATTATCTAAGGTTAAAATTTAAAAGTATTTTATTGGAGATATAAGAATTATTGAAACCTTAGAAATATGAATATTACAATCTAAAGCCTTTTACAAAGTATTGAATATTATTTTGAATCTTAAAATTTTTGATTTTGAAGTTTTGTAATTTACATATTTGAATTTGCAAAACAAATTAAATATTTAAAATTTGATAAGTTTGGATAAATAAGGTATTCTACATCAAATTAGGAATACACAAAACTTGCAAATATTATTTTTATAATTTCTAAATTTCTAAATTTGGAGTTATAAAGTTGGAGTTATAAGGTAGATAAAAGGAATTCAACATAGAAGTACTTGACAAAGAAAAATGTATTAATATCTAATCCAAAATTATTAGAGATATAAATTTGAAAGATTTTCAATATTTAAAAATTGCATTCAAATCATTGATTGATAAGAGGGAAGTAAAATTGCTATTTTTTGAAGAATAGAAGTTGAAAAATTATATTGTCATATTCATTAGGGAGATACAAGGAGTTCTAAAAAACATAGAATTGAAGACCAATATTGAAACTAGGGAGATAAAAGGTTGTCAACAATTAAATATTATCCTTTCTATCATTCAAAAACTAAGGAAAATTTAATTTGAAATATTTGACAAAATAAATTAGGGAGTCATAAGGAAGTCTACCTCAAAGGTTTAAAGTTTTAGAAGATTTATTTACAATGGAAGAACTTATTAAGTATAGAGGATTCAAGAGATCAACATGGGTTGATAGAAGAAAATAATCAATTTGTCTTAAAAAGGTTTTTGAGAAACCACAAATTGACAACTCAACAAGAGCTAATACTTTAACATACAATATGATAGAATTTTTTGATGACAATCATAATGAGCATTCTCAAAGCATAGTAAAATATGTAGGAAAATAATTTCTCCTACGGGTTTATGAAAGAAGCAAAAATAAAATTGCTTCAACTATTCATACATGGTTATATCAGTTAGTCAAGAAAATAGATGAAATTAAGTTGTTCAAAATAACACAAGAAAACTTGAAATGCACTTACTGTAATAGAGAAGGACATGAAAATGTTGATTGTTGGAATTTGCATCCTTGCAAATATTGTGGGAAAGAATCTCATTTGTCTACTTTTTGTTATTATAAGAAAGAATATTACTTGAGTTTTGAAAAGATTCTAACTTTTAGATTATAGTACTTATTCCAAAATATTATTCTCAAAGCCTTTGCTAACATTGAATATAAGCATGGAATAAAGGAAAGAAGATTACACAAAGATCAAGAAAAACAAAAATGGACTAGAGATGTAATTAGATCTCTTGCTCAACAAGGGTATCTAACATTTGACTATATTAGCAGTCCTAAACAAAATTCAAAGACAGAGAAAGGAAACTAGGCCAAGATGAAGACTTGTAATATGAAGAACAAAGGGAAAAAGAAAATATTTTTATAGGAATCAAATGACAACACAACATCATATAAAAGCTTACAAATTGATGAAGACAAGCATGAAGAATATGAACCTAAACAAGAAGAAGATCCATATTGAAAACTAAGATTTTTCATTCACCAAATAATGTAATACAGGGGGGTATTTGGTTCATGCCAATGTACCACCATGGGTACATCTATAGATTAGGAAAGAGTGTCATAGATTAGGATGAAAGTATATAATTTATGCAATGTAATAAATGCACAAGTGTGCAAAGTATTTTTGTAATGTAAATGCATATAGTTATCTCTATGTACATGTGTCCATAGAATAGGAATATGAAGAGTCATAGGAAGAGTGAAGGCCAAGAATCCTCCATATGAAGTCACATTCCATCCTATAAATGGGTATATGGATAGAGAGAAATATATAGAAAGATATAGAGTGATTGGTCATATACAATTACAATGGAGAGTGATGAATTATAATGTATTTGAGGTCTTTATTCAATAAATATCATACTTTCATGAGTATTTATTAGTGGCATTTATATGATTCATTTATGAAGTTTTTTATGAGTTTTATATGCGTAATAGATTGTCATTATCATATATTTCGTATTACAACTTTATTTTAGATCTTGTGATTACTTTATTCTATGCATTTAGCTTCAAAATCTAACAAATGTTTATGCACTTCCATGTACTTTCACATGTACTTGATAACTATCATACTTGATATTATTAAAACTAAGCATTTAGACCAAAATTAACGATGGATAGTCTATAAATATGGCATTGATTATGAAATAAAAAATCTAACCTTAACAATCAAGTTAGAAGCAAGTCAAGGAAGATAGTAATAAATATCAAAATCCATTATTAATTCATAAATTTAAAGTAAAAATATTCTTTCGAGGTACATGGTCTATTTATTTTTTATAAAACTTTAATTCTCTTCTCTTCCAAAACTATAATGATCCCTAACAACACCATCTATATATCTTCTTTGAAAATTTCTAATTCTAGAAAAATGCTAAAGTTAGATGGTAGGTTTGGCTTCTTTAGGCATGGGACTAAGAAAACCATCTAGAAGATGCTTGTTCCTTAATAATAAAAGTCTATGTTTTAAGTCTTGGGATTACATGACACCAACATGGTAGGGTTATCTTCCACCTTCAATATTTTTTGAATGTCCCCTATCTAATGTAAAGTAATTTCTCACTCCATTAAGGGGGTATGAAGCTAAATATAGATGGGACATACCATTCAAAACAAGCCTCAATAAGTTCTTGGTAAATCCATACTTGGGGTACTAAATTCATGGCTTACACCAAATTCAACATGTAGTAGATTTTCTAGGAATCCATTTGTGGACCCAAGTTGAACCTTCATAAATCCTCCTTCCTCACCTAGATGATGGAATGCATATATCTCCCCTCCTTAATTATTCTATATGGGTCATCAAAGAGCTATTTAGGTTTTTTTAGGGGAGTAGAGACTTGTATCTTTCTCTTATACCTCTTTTTTTCCATTTTCTTTATATGGTTTAGCCTCTTGTGGTAACATAGGTATTGTTGAAGGTGGAGCAGTGGGTGAGGTAGTGATAGTGGATGATGTTAATATGGGTTTGTTTTGGGTATGGATATACCTTTGGAAGTGGAACATGTGTCCATGATGCTGACATGGGAAAAAATATGAAAATTGTTTTTTTTAATGTCATAATTTGCTCAATTTTCCAAGTGATTCACTTGCAAAAATGAACAATTTGTTTACATTTGATGTACTTTGAAAATTATAGTTTCCAAGTGACTTGGTTGGTTATTTTGGATGATTCACTTGAAAAATAAAGTGATTCACTTGCTTATGCTAGTGATTTACTTGCTTAATAAGGATTAGCAAATTTCTTAGCTTTCAAGCAATTAACTTGAATACATGAGTAATTGACTCATAAAAGTAAGTGGTTAATTTCCTTTTACAACTTTAAATATTTTTATCACTAAGGTTGAGGATTGGCTAGGTTTGAACAATTTGCTAAGGGTTTTGAGAAAATAACTCATTTGGGCTTCTTCATGATAGGCTTGTCCAATTTTAATTCACTTGTTTTCCCTTCCAACCATGAGGTCATTAGGATACATTGGGTTTTGAAATAGGGATATACTTGGGGGTTCAAACCCCTAGCAATTCTACAACTACACAAAAATCCAAAGGTGGAGAGTATGTTGAAGGGAAATCAACAAATATCAATATAGGATAGTATCTAATTGGAAGATCATAGCAACAACAAATAAAAAGGGAAGGTGAGTGGATTGAGAGATAAGTTAAAATAAAAGAGGTAATGTGGGTATGGGGATATATAAATCCCATCTCATGTAAACTTCAACTACCCATGTCCTACCTAGGCTTGTTGTGGGGATTTCCTAGGTAGGTAATTTGGCTAATTGACCATTTAGGAAATTGGCTCACAATGATGATTATTTCATAGCATGCCACTAAAATTAATAAGTGGTTTACTTGATTATGGTTTATTTTAGTGGTTTATCACTAGAATTGTTTAGTTATAATAAATAATTCTTTATCTGTATTCTTTGGTAGTAGTAGGGGATTAAGTAAATGGGACCCTCTATCCTTGTATCTCTTAATAATAATGATCAAAGTGTTGGGAAGGTGCATTGGAACAATAAATAAAGCAAGAGAATTAAGTGGGTTGAAACCATATATATTCATAGAAGGTATTATCCACCAACAATTTATGGATGAAATAATTTTATTAGGGAGACCCTCTATAGTTGAGGAAAAGGGATTTAGAAGGATACTAAATCTCTATAATTTTTTTTGGAAATATGTTGAATATTTTCCATGTTATTCTAGCAGGGTTAACTCTAAAAGGTATTGGACACTTTCCACATATCCTCATTGGGGTTCAAGGGTGACAACCCCCAAAAAGTGGGGGTCTAGGAGCAGCAGCCCCCAAATTTTTTTTTAGGGTTTATTAAGCTAATTTTAGACCCATATGGGTTGTTTAGGATTAAATATTTGACTCCATGGTTTTTCACCCATGGTATTGTAAAATCCATTCTTGTGATGTTATTTAATTGCACTTGCATCAGGGTTTGAAGAGATATGAGAGATGATCATTATTGTATTGGAAATGGTTAATTTTATATAATAAGGAGATATTACTATGCTGGGTTTTTTTCTCATAAGGGTTTCCTAGGTGAAATACTATGTTATGTGTGTATCTATTATCTTCTTATTTTTTCCTTTTATTTTGTATTTACAAATTTTATAGATTTAGTTTATCAGGGAATTTTCTCTTCATTTGGTATTAGATCTAGGTTTTAGATTTGTTCAAAGAGTAAAGGTTTCAATCTTGTTATAAATTAATTCTTGAGTGGGAGACATACGTGGATGAATATAGATGAAGGAAAATAATGGGAAGCACATGGGTGGAGATTGAAAATTTTAATGGATAAAATTTTGAGTTGTGAAAAATCAAGATGGAGGATTTGTTGGTTGATAGAGATCAGTGGATCGCGATCTCAAGAATAACAACCAAAATCAATGATAGATGAGGATTGGCTTAAAATTAATAGAAAGACAAGGAAATCTGTTATATTGTGCTTATCTGATTTGGTATTGTTGAATGTATCGACAAAGACCATGATAAAGTTATTATGGGATAAGTTAGAAACTTTGTATCAGACAAAGTCACTGGTAAATAAAATATTTCTCCAAAAGAAGTTGTATTCGCTCTGGATGAATGATGGTGACTCTATGGTTGAACATATAAATACTTTTAACATTGTGGTAAGTCAATTAAACTCTATTGAAGTAAAAATGGATGAAGAGAAAAAGTGTATTACTTTACTTTGTTCATTACCTGATTCATAGGATAAACTGATAATGGCTATCACCAATACTACTTCTACATTGAAAGTAGAGGATATAGTAGGAACATTGTTATATGAGGAAATGAGATGAAAAACTTCTGAGGATTATTATCATAAGGATGCCTTGGTTGTGAGAGGTCATTCTAAAAAAAGAAGGAAAAATAAATCAGGAGAAAGGAAATTGAGATCTAGGGGTAAATTTGTTATGGGATAAGTTAGAAACTTTGTATCAGAAAAAGTCACTAGTAAATAAAATATTTCTCCACAATAAGTTGTATTCCTTTGGATGAATTATGGTGACTCTTTGGTTGAACATCTGAATGCTTTTAACACCGTGGTAAGTCAATTAAACTCTATTGAAGTAAAAATGGATGAAGATAAAAAGTGTATTACTTTGTTCATTACCTTATTCATGGGATAACCTAATAATGGCTATCACCAATACTACTTCTACATTGAAAGTAGAGGATATAGTAGGAATATTTTTATCTAAGGAAATGAGATGAAAAATTTCTAAGTATTATTATCATAAGGATGCCTTGGTTGTGAGAGGTGGTTCTCAAAAAAGAAGCAAAAATAAATCAGAAGAAAGGAAATTGAGATCTAGGGGTAAATTTATTACTGCAAAAAAGATAAAATTCTAGAAGTGTGGTAAAACAGGGTATTATAAAAGAGACTGTAGATCTAAAAATACTAATAATAGTCGATCATCTTATGAAGGAACTTCTACAAAAATGAAGACAATAAATTTAGATTTAGGAGACTTATTCTTAGCTACAACATGCTCAAGTGACTACCATGACTCATGGTTGATTGACTTGGATGCTTCCTTTCATATGACTCCTTCTAGGGAGGGATTCTATAAATATGAAAAGATAAATGGAGATGAAGTCTTCTTGAGAGACAATTCTACATATAAAATAATAGGTCGAGAAAGAGTCAAAATGAGGTTAAAATATGGAAGAATTAAAACCTTTCTTGATGTGTTGTATATTTTGGATTTGGTAAGGAATATGATATCCATGAATAATATGAATGATGTAGGTGTGACTATGGTATTCAATAAGGATAGTTGCAATATGGTTCATGGAGTCTTGGTGTTGGAAAGGGGAGTTCATACAATAACTCTATTCAGAATTGAGGCTATCACTATAAGTATTAACTACAATAACTCTTCAATTGTAGAGGATAATAATATGGTAGAAGTGGCTCTAAGTATTATTGTAGAAAAGATAATGTTGCGGCATCAATGCATGGGAATATTGGTGAGAAAAGTCTTTGAACATTAAAATGAAAGGTATGGCTAAAGGAACTTATATTTCCCATAAAATTTTGATTTTTGTGAGCACTATATTTTTGGAAAGCAAACCCGAGTCAAGTTTTCTAGTAGTGCTACAAGATCTAAAGGAATTTTACATTTAGTTCACAGTGATGTGTTTGGACCTGCAAAAGTACCATCATTAGGTAAATATATCTATTTTATTACATTTATAGATGACTTTTCAAGAAAGACCTAGGTATATTTTTTATAGAACAAATATGATGTTTTCAATAAATTTAAAGAGTTTAAGGCTCTTGTAGAAAATCAGATAGAGAAAAATATAAAGGTTTTGAGAAGTGAAAATGGTGGTGAGTATTTCTCTAATGAATTTAATCAATTTTGCAAGGACTATGGAATAGAAAGGTAAAAAACAACTCCATATACTCCACAACAGAATGGAGTTAAAAAATGGATGAATAAAACATTGATGGATAAGGCCAGAACCACGCTAAGTGGTGCTAGGTTAGAAAGGAAATTCTAGGCAAAAGTCATGTTAACGACTTGTTACCTCATAAATAGATCTCCTACCTTAGCTTTGGTGGACAAGACTCCATATGAAGTGTGGACTGGTATGAAATCCTATCTCAGTCACATAAGGATTTTTGGTTGTAATGCTTATATGTATACCCAAAATATAAAATGACTAAGCTAGAATATAAATCTAAAAAATACATATTTGTGGGTCATAGTATTGGTGTTAAAGGATATAAATTGTGGAACCCAAAAACATAGAAGATTGTTTATAGTCATAATGTGATATTTAGAGAAAATAAAAGGGGTTTTGAAATAGAAATTGCAACCAAGCAATGAACCTAAAAAAGTTTAAATAAAATTGGAATAGGAGGAAGAAAATTTGGTAGAACCTAGTGATAGAAGAAGATGAACTACAAAAAGAGTTTGAAGAGGAAAATTTTGAGGAAGAAGGTGAGGAGTAAGATGAAGAGTAGAACCTAGAAATCTAAGTTTGAGGAGATCATATCAAGTGAGAAGAATCCTAGAAAGGTATAGTTCTTCAAATATTTATTTTGCATTTAATATATTAGTTACTGATGAAGAACCCAAGACTATCAAGGAGGCACTTCAGTCAAGTGAGAATAATTCTTTGAAAAGGGCTATGGAGGAAGAAATGGAGTCCCTAGATAAAAATAAGACATGGGACTTGGTGAAATTTCCCTTGGAAGAAAATTGGTTGGTTGTAAGTGGGTATTCAAGAAGAAGTACAATGTAGAAGGAAATTTGGAGAAGTACAAGGCTCACCTAGTAGCAAAATTATTTTCTCAAGTTGATGGAATTGACTTTGGTGAGATTTTTTCTCTTATGGCTAAACTAACTTCAATTAAATTTTTGTTGTTTGTGATATTGAAATAAAATAGATAACTGTAAAGATAATATTTCTACATGATGAACTTGATGAAGACATATATATGTCACAACTAGAATGCTCTAGGATAAAAGGTAAGGAGGTCTTGGTATGCAAGTTGAAAGTCTCTTTACAGCTTGAAGCAATATCCAAGAATGTGAAACCAAAATTTTTATAGGTTTTTTTTGACACTTGGGATTGGAAAAAGTAAAGCAGATCATGTGTATATTCAACAATAGGGTGAATTTTTTTTTATCATTGTTCTGTAAGTGGATGGCATGGTATTAATTGGTAATAATAAGGAGATGATAAAGTTACTAAAATCTTAGTTATATTTTAAAATTGACATGAAGGATTTGGGTGCTACAAAATTTATTTTGGGCATGGAAAAATAAGGGGTCAGCAAACAGAAAGTTATGGTTAATTAAAATGAAATATGCTGATTTGATACTACAGAGGTTTAGGATGCATGATTGTAAACTAGTATGTACTCCATATCTTGTTGGTCAAAAGTCATTTGTTGAATAGTGTGTTAAAAAATATGAGAAAATTGAAAAAATACATCATGTTCCTTATTCTAGAATTGTTGGTATTCAAATGTATGTAATGGTTTGTACTAGACTTGATATTGCATATGCATTGGGAGTAGTTAGCAGATATTTGTCCAATTTAGGAAAGTAACATTGGACTTCTATGAAGAGAATCTTCAAATACTTGCATGGAACTTTAGAATATGCTATCTATTACCATGGAAAATCTAGAGATAGTAATATTATAAATCTACAAGGTTTTATGGATGCTAACTAGGCTATATATCTAGACAAGAGAAGATCCACAAGTGCTTATGTATTTAAACTATTTGGAGAGGCAGTAAGTTGGATGAGTAAAAAGTAATCAACGGTTACTATGTCCACAACATAGACATAGTACACTACAACAACTCATGCCTATAAATAAGTCATGTGGCTATAGAGGTTGTGTTAAATATTTGGTTTTAAGTAGAAGGTTGTGAGAATTGATAATAATAGTTAGAGTGCAATATTTTTGGTCAACAATCCTGGTTTTCATGATCGGTAAAAATATATTGATATCAAGTACCATTTTATGAGAGAGATGGTTGAAGGGAATCAAGTGATGCTGGAGAAATTTGATATAAAGAATAATATTGTTGATTCATTAAAAAAGGTTGTACCTGCTCAAAAAAATTCTTAGTATAGAGTATCTATGGGCGTGGTTACCCTTAATAGTTGATAATGGCAGTTTTTGGCCCTTATGGAAAGTATTCAACAAGTGGGAGAATGTTGGAAATATGTTGAATATTTTCCATGTTATTTTGGTAGGGTTAACTCTAAAAGGTACTAGACACTCTCCATGTATCCTCGCTAGGGTTTAGGTCCAAGTCAGACCCTGAGTAGGGGTTCTGGGGTGACAACCTTCGATGAAAGTTTTAGGGTTTCCTAAGCTATTTTTAGACCCATATGGGCTATTAAGGTTTAAATATTTGAACCCATGGTTTTTTTCCCATGGTATTTTAAAATATGTTCTTGTTTTTTTATTTAATTGCACTTGAATTAGGGTTTGAAGAGAGATGAGAGATGAACATTATTGTATTGGAGATAGTTAAGTTTATTATACAATAAGGATATATTACTATGTTGGATTTTTTCTTATAAGTGTTTCCCAGGTGAATTAATGTGTTATGTGTATATTTGTTATTTTTTCCTTTGATTATGTATTTACTATTTTTCTAGATTTAGTTTATCAATGCCTTTTGCTCTTCAAAAACATCCAAAACAATGAAAAACATGGATAAGATTAAGGTGTTTTTATATAAACACTATAGAGAATAAAAAAAGAAGAATATCAGTAGAGCTTGGGTGTAGTTTTTCAACTCTCCCTTCTATTTACTTGTAAATGCCAATGTTCATTGGGTTATGCAAGGATCATATGTGGAATATGTTTGTAAATAAGGTCTAGAGTAAATTAGTTGGTTGGAAGGGAAATTTGTTAAGTCAAGAAGGTAAGTTACAACTTCTTCAGAATACTCTTCAATAAATCCATATATATTTATTATTAGTTTTTTATATACCACTCAAGAAAACTAATACAGTAGAAAGTATCCATAGAAGTTTCCTATGCTCAAGAATAGAGGAGAAGAGCATAATTCCATTTGTAGTTTGGGAGAGTATATACAATGATAAATCAAGTGGAGAACTTGGGATAAGAAGAAAAAGGTATATGAACAAGGCCTTGGTAGTAAATACATTATTAAGATTAGTTAAGGAGGATCATGCCTTATGGGAAATATTTCTAAGAGACAAATACCTTGAAAATCAAGAGGATAGTAGATTTTGACCACACTAGATATTTTTTAAGGATCTTCATTATGGAACCATATATTAAAGGGTAGAGAGATGCTATGAAAAAGCATCCAATGGAAGGTAGATAATGGTTGGTATTCCCATATCTAGGAATATGCATGGCTATATAAGTATCCATTAATTAAGGATGAAAAGTTAGCAAGTATCAGAGTAGAGCTAGAAAAAATTATGGGAACATGGTGAATGATTATTTGGCTATAAAAGGAAGAGAGGTTAGATGGAAGGATATAAAAATCCATAATAAGTATGAGGAGGAGCTCCAAAATTCAACAACTAAATTAAGAGCATATTATGTAAGCCCTAATTTGGTTGAGGATACAATAGTATGGGAAGCTACACAAGAAGGGTTGTTCACTATTAAATCAACCTATGATCTTTCACATGCAATTATTGAGGGGAGGTTGCAATAGGATCAATTATGGGGAAGAAAATCCGTTTCAAAGTTAACAATTTTCCTATGGTTGGTAGTCCAAAACAATATTTTAAAAATAGATAAACTTTAGAATAGGGGTTTTAATTTTCATAATAAATGTTAACTTTATGAAGATCATGAGGAATCAGTGAGTCACATAATTCTAGAATGCAATTACTCCTTCAAAATATTATGTGATACTATAAAGAATATTGGGGTATCATGGGTGTTGTCTAATAAAATGCAAGGATGGATAGAACAATAGGAGAATACTTTTAAAATTCCAAGAATGAATCAAATTTAGAATCAAATTCTCTTTCATTATGCATGGAGATTTTGTTCGGAGAGAAATAGAAGGATTTTTAAAGAGGAGAAGAGATCTATGGTCAAGAATAATGAACATATCATAGCATCCATAATGGATAAACTCAAAGCATTGAAATTACATGCGAGTGTAGATTCATTGATAGAGGCTAAATTAAGTAAAAATTAGAACCTAAGCCTAGTTGGGGAGAATGAAAACAAGAAGGATTAAGGAGAATGAAAAAGTAGAAACCACCAAAACAAGGATGGCTAAAAATAAATTTTGGTGGGGTTTATAAAGGTAATTCAGGGAACGTTGGAAGAGGAGTAGTTTTAAGGGAGATCCAAGAAATGGTGATTAGAGTGATGAATGAGTACTTCGGTATTATGACTAGTCATCAGGCTAATCCTAGAGTAGTGTTTTTAGGAGTAAATATGATGGTTCAACTAGGGACTAAGAGATTAATAATTGAGGGAGACTCATTGAATATTGTTGATTGTCTCAATAAGAGACTGGTAGAGAGTTGGGAGTAGTAGACATAGTAACAAATACACTAAGATACCTAAATTCACTAGAAAAATTGTAGGTGGTACATGTGTACAAAGAAATAAATGGGGTGGCCAATAGGGGAGCTCTCAAAGAGGAATATAAAACATGGATATTATTAGATGGGATCCATCCATATGTACTTCATTTAGTGGCAAAGGAAGGAGGACATTTACAAATTCAAGTCAATGGGTGAAAGTGATAATTTTTAGAATGTCCATAGTAAGTTGTTTTTTGGATATATGTAGAATCACATGTTACGAGGTCCTTTCCTTTGGATATCTATGGGATTGGTCAGCTTGAGATTGGAAGAACTCTAAGGGATTTTTCTATTGAGATTTCTATTTTTGAGGCCTCATTGTGAGTGATTGTGAGAGAGTTGAAGTTGTGCAAAGGTGTGAGTAGTAGTAGGCACAATGTAAATCCATTTTGCTATCATGGAGGAGTTGCAAACTCCATGAGAGGAGCAATGTAATTTTTGTGAGATTTCTATATGAGCATTTCTAGAGCTTTGTATCATGTTTTCTATCATATTTTAATGCATGGCTTTTTTTCTATTATCATAGTTGTATCATTGCATGTTTATTTCTATACTTTTGAATGCATTTCCTTTATTTTTAAGGCTCTAAAAGCTAACATGTATAGTCTTTGTGTTTTCTTGGATTACCTAGTAACATTATTGTCTTTTTTTATGCTTTAGTTGATTTTATTGACTATTTGCGAATCCCTATTTATGCTAGTCCTAAATATTATTGACTATTGGTAAGTTTTATTGTGTTTTAAGTAGAAATATCAATATTCTAAAAATTTAAGCTTAGTATTTGTTTATTTTGTCATCTCTTGACCTTTTTATCTTCTATTTTCATGGTTTTCCTTACACATTTCTAGTTGCTCAATATTTGTCATACTTTTTATTGGTATTTATTGCTACTAAATTTATTTACATTTGTTTGATCTCCTACATCAAGGTGTCACTATTTCTAGTAAGGGGAATCATGATATCTTCAAGGTCTTCCATGTTGTTTTATCTAGCAAAGTGTCATAAAGCAACCACCTTAGTTCAAACTATGATATTTTCCAAATGGTGTGTGGTTGAAACACAAAGGAAATATTTTTACTTTTCATACATATTAAAAATACTAAAATCCAATTCAATTAATCAGCCACAATTGTCTTCAATTATAGTGGTGAGCATGCTTATTGGCACATTGTGCTTTACCAGATACTATAGTGTAAGTTGACCATTGTAATAAGGACATGTTGCTTATATTTTATAGGGACTCCTTGCTTTGGGTGCGTTGCAATGTGTATCTAGCCCATTTGTTTACTTTTGTTTTTGTTCTCTCTCTATCACGGTGGGTGCACTTATTGATACATTATGCTCACTAGATATGGTATGGTATTTATTGAATCAAGAGATGGAGCATTTATTCATTTCTATATCTATCCCATAGTAGTGGGTGAATATGCGTGTTGACACATCATGTTCATATGATATTGTTTTGTGAGTGATTTTTCTTCGAGAAATGGTAAGTATGCTTGTTGATACACCATGCTTATTGGTTATTGTCTTGTGGTTTCTCTTTATCACTACAATGGTTAGTATTATTCTTGATACATTGTGTTAGGTAGATACTATAGTGTATTTGTTTCCCCTATAATAGAAAACATGCTTGTTGACACATCATATTTTTAATACTACACAAAATTTTAGGGATGAGGTATAGATCACCTACATTCTTTATTGGTGGTATCATTTTAGTCCATGCTTGCTATAGTGGTGAATAATATTTTTGACACAACACTTATTGGATATTGCATAAGGTTTTTATTTCCACCTATAGTGGTGGGTATGCTTGTTGACACATCATGCCCATCAAATATAATAGTGTGTAGTTTTCCTATTATAGTGCCATGCATGCTTGGTGATACATTGCATGTGTCAAATACTACAACAAGCAATGGAATTAATCAACAAGTTTTTTAAAAGGAAAGATATGGATGATTGGTATGGTTTATATTGTGGATAGAATATGAATTCACTACCATGATGCAAATCATCTATATTTTTTATTGGTGATGCCATTTTAACCTCTCATAAATGATCTCAATTTACATTTTTATGTATATATTTCAAATTTTGTGTAAGATTTTAGGCAACACATTAAATGTATTAGTCGATAATGTATCATACAAAATATTGCTATATTGTTAATTCCCATTAATGTAAAATCTTGTTGAATATCACAAGTGCTGAAATATAAATACTAAAACATTTGTTTATATATTTGCTATTGAAAAGTAGAGATAATTAAAATATATAAATACAAAATTATATCATCAAGCATCATACATAAAAAATAGGTTGTGATCTAAAAATAATGTCATATATATATGGAGAATATGGTACATAAGGGTACATCATAGTATAATGGGGTAATGAGTGTTATAATCATAATATATCCCATGTTTTGAGTACATAGCCCCATCCTCCAAAGAATCCTATATATAAATTATGGGTTCTATGGTGGATACAAAGTATCCATATAGTACATACATCTATAAGGGTTATGGCTATTAAATTTCCCATGTGCACCTTTGGTTATATGTTATGTGCCTATGCATCTATGTAGGAGGTGACTGATTGGGATCGCCATGACATGGGCATCCTAATATCCTCTAGCTATATATTTACCCATGCTATATCTAGTTGATTCTATGTTAGTTATTGTTTTAGGATCCACTCCTTGTATCAAGCTTGGTTCTCTATCACTCACACCTTGTGTATCAAAGGACTTCTATTTCTACCCATGAAGCTAATAGGCAATATGGTCTTCTCTAAGCACTTGGATCAAAATGGTGTCAAGATGGTATACCTAGTTGTATAGGTCAATTAGAAGATCTAATGGTCCATCTAGTGATGACAATACCAATTATAAGCTATAAAAATATAGGACATCACTCATGGTGACTCCTTATAATCCACCAAAGAGCTCTCTCCATCCCTGGGATATCTCTACAAGTATAGATTAAATTTATCATAAAATATGTACAATGTGTATCATAAATACACTAACTATACATGAAATTTAATTTAAAGTAGTGAGTTGACTATGGAAATGGTGTCTTGAGTTTACCTAGGCCTCCAAATTGTCATGTTGAATATTCCTTCTCTAAGGAGGGTACCTCTAGGTTAGCAGTGTCTACTCTAACCTCATAGACATTTATGTCTTCTATGTCTATCTCCTTCTTAAAGACCTCTACCTCCTACTTCAACATAGTTTTTTCCTCCATGGTTGTGACCTCCCCTACTATTACCTCCTATATAGCATCGTAATCCTTCCTAGAAGACTCATTTATACTACTTTAGGACTCTACTCCTCTAGATCGATTACCCCTCTCCAATATGTGTGCTCTAAAAGATGAATATTTTATCCATTAATGTCCAATTTTGTTAGGATTTATCATAATGTTCTAGTAGTGATGACCTTTATATATCCTCTCTATCAGTAGGTTAGGAGACCATCATCTTTAATGATCCTTTGTCTACAATAATCCTATGCTTGTGGTGGTATATTTACCATGTATGTTTCCTACTCCTAATATTTACATCATATTTCTAGGAGCATAAGCATCCCCTCTAGATGAGGATTCTCAAACTTCCCTAGGACCTACTCCATCCTATGAGGCTCTACCACCTATGACCAATGATCATGTGCTATGATATTTGACTGCACCCCTATAATTTGTTGCATGTACTAGTGGCCCATCTATTGCAAGTGGTGATAGGGTATCCAGATAATATTTCCATGTGGCATTTATGTTAGTGTTGGTCAAATATCTACCTTATCAATAAACAATCCATTTATGTACCCTAGATATGACCAACATTGAAAGGCCGAAGGAAAGAGATGTCCTCCGTGCCAATCTCTAGAGAGGGCTGGTTCCCGAACTAATTCTAAAACTGGTAAATATAAGGAAGCAGGAAAGAAATTGGAAATAATGGAAATAGATGGGAAATATGGCCATAGGCCAAAGTGCAGGTTTCGAGGCAGACTAAGAACAGGAAAATGCTCAAGCACAAAACAACATCAAATAGAAGGAAAGGCAACAGAATAAACTCGTAATCTTGCAATAATAACTTTTAAATTAACACCTCGATACTCACTCTCCCATTGGCAATATTTAAATCCAAATATAGAATTTAAACTAGATAGCAAATAAAAAAGAGCGAATGTTAAAGGAAATTCACTACACATAATGAAATTATACACATAATCACTTATCAATTCAGAAGCTTGATGTCTTTCATTAATGCAGAGAACTTAGAGAGTATTCTCACAAAGTGTCTAACCTCCTTTTACAATGAGATTTGCTTAGTATTTATAGAGGTTTCCACTTCTTTATTTTAATACATGTGAGAGAAGAATGTCCTAGGATCAAAGACAAAAACTAGAAAAAATATCCTCGATTTCTTGGAAAATCTGTGCACTTGAGAAAAAAATTCTGAAAAATCTAAAATTCAGACGTAGATGCGCATGACAAGAGAAATCATTAAATTATTCAAAACACCTTTGGTACATTGGAAATCATGAAAACTTATTTCTCCTTACCTTTGTCCTTGCGATTCACAAAACAGAGTTACTGAGGGTGCCATTCATTAAATACATATAATTCAACATTTGACCAATTCCTTGTTTGCCTTAAATTCATCTTCGCTACATCAAACACGCGCGTGATATTCATTAAGCAGGTTCGCCCCATTAAAGGGTGAACAAGACTCTTCATTATTGAAAGTAAGTTCACCCCTGGGATCGTCGAACATCATGTTCACCCATCGACTAGGGTGCACAACATTTTTCAGGTGCGTGGGTGACCAAGTAACCCAAGGCGCATTCAACCCAAGAAAGGGCGAACAACAAGTTTACCCATAAGGAAGGGTGAATACAATTTCAAACTTAGATATTTTTGCCAATATATTTTCAAAACAGGTTCATCCCAGGAAAGGGCGAATGAGGCATTTTCCCTTCCTTAAGGGCAAACTTAAATATTCATAAATACATAAAGATTTTTTCAAAGTGTCTTCACGACTTTTCTTCATTCTTTCTGGAATACAACATATCAAAATTTTACATACTGAATGGAAAGTATACTATCGCTTCATATAGAAATTAATACAAATTTTTCCCAAAAATCCTAATAAAATACAAAATGGCCAACATTTCTTGGCGACTCACGGGGTATCCAACTCGCATGGATGTAAGCGATCCTAGGCCTTTATCCATTGGGTGCAGAGTATGTACAAAATATGCAAACATCTTATCTTCTAGGGGCCATTTGTGTGTGCTCTTCTTTCTCTACTTTAGTTGTGACCCTAAGCACTTCAGAACATTTAGCTTCTTCTGTCATATTTTTTGCTGCTTTATGATCTATTGTTGCCTTCGCTTCTTGTTCTGCAATAACCTTCGAAAGGACCTCGTACGTGCAAACATCATGCTAAGCTTTAGTAGTAAACAAGCAGTGAGTACTAAGAGAATCATAAATGAAGCAAAGACTTTGTACATATGTCAAGCTGAGGCACTTCGAATGCTGAGCCAATTCGTAAAGGGAAAGCTCCAAACATGTATATTTCACCATCAACGGCAATACATGTGCTTGAGTGAGGGGCTCAACCAAGGCATCAATGTCTATAGTATCTTCAATAAACGCACTCGTGAGCTCTTACAACTGCTCCATAGGAAGAGTCTCACCCCAGTCATCTAGGAAAGTGGTGAAGCCCAGCCAGTCGATAGTATCAAAATGAGACATCAAAATAGTATGATCCCACTCAATAGTATTGAGGATAGCCTACCCTTCATTTACAAGGTACATGCGCTAAAAATAGCTCCATAGGGTTACACGTGCTCGGGACCAGGGATAATCCATCTAACTAAGAGGATGAATATTCAGAGACATATTCAAAAATTCTTGTATCTTCATAGTTGTCTCCATATGGTGCGACAACAACTCCACTAAATCAACCATTTTTTACCCAAGCTAGATTTGTATACCTACTTCCCATAAGTATTGCAACACCTTGATGGCTTGTGTGGCCAAATTGGTAGAATTTCGAGTGGAGCAAAGATGAAGGTCTCTTATGCTATCATGCAAAAACCCCACAATAGGTGTGACATTAGCTTCAAGTTGTTTTTTGAGTTCTTCGACCTGTTGCTTAAGGTTATGCATCTCAATTCTAGCGACATCATGCTTCTTTAAGTGCACCTTGACTTGATTGCAAAAATATAGTGGCCATTTTTTCTTTTGTTGCGTTGCTCTTAGCCAGTGTGCTCTCTAGCTCAAGTACCCTATCTTGTAGCTCAAAATATATTTCTTTATAATGCTTCCCATGCAAATACAAGGAGCTCATATCTATTTACATATTGCCCATTTTTTCAATGGGATCAATCTACGTCAAATCTTTAGTTATAGTCTTAGAAACATAGTCCTCAAGATGTAACTTGCCTTGAGGCTTCTAAACCATTGGTGTGAATGTTGTCACATGATCCTCTTTGGCAATTGGATTGAAGGCCACCTTCTTGATCGGTCACGCTGGTGCCAAAGCTTCTTTTTACCACATACTATTCAACCACTAAGAGGATCTCAGGTGTGTTCAATTTAATTTTTCAACATCCGACTGCTTGTGATCCACATGCACATTTGAAACAATCTATAGCTCCAAAATGGGGTAAATAGAACAAAAATCTCTGAGCGAATAGGCCCAATGGACATGGACAACATAGATTGAAGTGGAGGAATGGACATATAGATGGTGGAAGAGAGGGAAAGAGTGGATGAGATGGAGGACACATATGTAGCCATAGTTATGCTAAGCCTAGATGGAGATTGCATACTAACAACCACAATGGTGGAAGAAGTGAAGACCAAGGGAAGGGGACTCGAAAAAGGATTAGTCCTTGATGCATAATAACTAAAAGAAGCAGAGGACGAGGAAGTGGGAATGAAAGGAGCAACAGTGATTTCAAAAATGGAAGTAGCAGAAGCGAAAGAGGGAACCATAGAAAGAGAAACAGAAGGAATACCAAAGTATGCGAATGTAGAAAATGGAGGGGACAAAAATGTAATTGATGTAATTGAAGAAGAAATCATTGTGTGCCTGATGAGGGAAAGGGAAAATAAGGAAGAGATGACATACCTTGGGGTACAAGCACCACTAGTTCTATGGATGAAGGAGGTTGTGCAACTACCTCCTTTCCTCGCTCTACCTCTTGTTTGCCAGTATTGAGGGCTACTTATTCATCCAGAATCTCAACATGAGAATCTTTCAAAAATTGCTCCTCCTCTTACTACGCCATCGCAAATATTTGTGCTACTAATGTAGGGCCACTCACCATTGAGGGCAAGGTTCACTACTGGTATAGAAGCAACTAGGGAACTTGATGTAATAGGAATCATAGTACCTGAAGACATGGGTGCTGTAATAGTTTAAGTAGTGGCCGCTCTAGTTCGGGGCCGCTTAGCTGCTCTAGGAAAAGGAGGTGACATTGGCTGGTTTTGCTGCTTAGGCAAGGGAACCTCTTTCGAAGGGCGCTTCACTCTTTGAGTCTACCTTTGAAAACATATGATTGATCTTCTTCTTCCTCTTCTTCTTCAGTATCATCCTCAATCGTAGGACTCTCCTCTTCAGGTTCGCTTTCACCTCTTTTAGACTACTGAAAACTTTTTGGCAAAATGCTGGTAAAGGCGATAGGTTGATAGGAATCCACAAACCTATCATAAACTTCAAAGAACTAGGTATAAAGCTTCAATCCATAAGTAGCATAGGTCTTCCTTTGATGAATGTGCATTACCCACTAGTTCATAAAATTCTCCTCCTACAACGAGGATTTACCTCTTGAATAGTCCCAAATAGGCCTAGAGGAGGAATATGCATTTTATTCTTTTTTGGATTATACTCCGCTTCCTCCTCATAATAATCGTGCCATGGAGGAAGGGAGGACATTTTTTCCACATGCAAGTTCATGTCTAGCCCATCAAAATTATTTGGGTGCTTCTGTATATCTGGGCGCGGGTAGCAATGAAAGGTCTTCACCTTAATAAATGCCAAAACATTTTCCAAGTGGATCATACCACCAGCACTGCGACAACTCAATTAGTCCCAGGTCCTAAAGTGCCACCATCAAAAGGTGATTTTGCCCAACCTGGTTCACTTCTATACTCCGAAACTTGAGAGGCATAGTACAGGTTATCTTCTTCTCTCGTTCGAAGTTGTATATATCATTAATATAATCCATCTGCCGCACAAATTCCATAGCAAAAACACATGCAGTGGCAAAATAAGGCAACAAAAAAGGTTTACCTGTATATCCAAAATTTTGAACAACCACGCCCTGAGTGAGCAAAAATATGTCGCCCTTCTCCTCTAAAAAAATGACATCTCTCAGGTCGCATGGCACTCGATCACAACTACCACAAAGTAACTCAATGGCTGGGCCCAAAAACCAGCTATTAAAGCTATATACAGACTCTTTCTTAGTCAATACTTGAGTCCACTTATAAACTGGAATAGGTTCATTCTTTTCATCTATCTATGTAACGGTAATGAAAGAAAAACATCACTACATCTGAAAAAATAAAAACCATACTAGCAACGAAGTGTACCAAAATGCCCTAGTATTTCCTTCTTGCAACCTCTACAACTATGAATTAATTCTTCGAGAAATAAATTCGGCCCAATCAAAATAAATTGGATTTCCCCCTTGCCTCATAGCCGCAGGAGAATAAAATTCTACCTTGCAAATACATTGGGCCATAACTGCCTATCATTTATGCATAGTTTAATATGAAGGTAATCCAACAACCTAGGCAAGAATGGAATAAATATCTTGGCACTTAAATTCTAAAAGTTTTTTAGGCAAAATTGGTAGCTACCCCATTTGTGGCTCCTTGAAGAGCTATGTCTCCATAAACTACTTCATAGCAACGGTGGAAACATACTTTTCCTCTTGCTCATTCGTATGAATTTTATTATTTATTACATAGCTTGGCATGCTCACCCCATAGGCAAAAATCTCTGAGACCTCATTTGGTGTAATCATAAAAAGAATCTCATTCCAATAATTTTGGATGGATCTGGTGGAGGAGTCATAAAACTATGCAATTAATTGGATGAGTTCGGGGCATGGATGCATAGATGAGCAAATATACCAGTAAAGCTATGAATGGTGAGGCGTCGTGAGCCAATTGTTATGGGAAACCCCTTGATCGACTGCAGCTTCAACTTCTTTCCTTAATCTATCAATTACCTTATGTGTGATCAAACAATCACCAATTTTGGCCATTTCATATCCATAGGGATCCAAATCAACATAATCATTCTGCCAGGCCTTTTTAGCCCTTAAACTTATCTCTCGTTTCTTAGCTGGTTGTACTTCAACACCCTTTGGCACCTCTATCTGTTCTTTGCTACGTCTTCCCATTTTGTCAGATAAAAACTGTAACTCTCTGCAATTCCCTGCTTCGCAACTTCTAAAAATTCTTCTGCACCTTGGAAAGCAGGATACAACACAGAAAGGAAAAAAAATATAAGGGAAAACAAAAATTGCCTTTTTTTCTTTAGAATTTTATAGGAGCATTACCAACTGCTGTAGTAATTACAAAATTAAATGCAGGTGCACCTTCAGAGAGAAATATTCTTTGAAAATCATTCAAAATACCTTCTCAAAGCACAAAAAACCTTCCCTTTGGTTCACCACCAGATTCTCCTTGGAAAACATGCCCATTACATAGCATAATATCATAGAACAGCGTGCCCTGGCACCAAAAGCTTACTAGGAAGACCAAACAAGTCGTTAATCATAAATCATTAATTCTATCAAATGCCTTGAAAAGATCAATTTGAGCACCTTCCATGTTCAAACATCATTACTTAAAGTTGGCACTGTCTACTTTCCATGACCGCCACGTAACCTTTGGGTGAATTTAATTTCTCTGAATACACGTCTTGGGAAAGCTTCGCCAGTAAAACCTGTTTGGGCGCGAGTATTTTTTTTTGTGACATCAACATGATGTGTTCACCTTAAAAATGGGTAAACATAATGTTTACCCCTTCCAAGAGGCGCATGCGAACCTGTAATATCACTTTGCCATCCTTGAATTTCATTTTTTTTTTTATCAATATGCATATTTACACGAAAATATTTACATATATACAAGGTACTACCTTTGATTTAAAATTATGAAATATAGGCCTTCAAATGAAGGCCATTCATCAAAATATGGAGCTCACACCCTTCCATATCATAGATTCAAAATGCATTAGAAGAAGTGACAACCGAAATCCGAAAAGGTCCCTCCCAAATTACATCAAACTTATGATGTTTCCCAGGCTTAGATTTTTTTTCGTTACATTTTAATACCAAGTCACCCACCTGGAAGCTTCCATTAGTTGTTTTACTCTAGAACCACTTCTTCATCTCTATAGCATGTTCTACGAAAGCGTGATAAGCTCACTCCCTTTCTTCTTCTAATTGTAGCAATTGTGCCAACCTTGCCTTCATGGGATTATTTTCTTCGTTTTCATCTTGAAACTTCTGCAAAGTTTGGAGCAAAAAAGCTCAATATGGGTAGGAAGGACAACTTCTTTCTCATAAACCAAAGCATACGGGGATGTTTTAATGGACTTATTTAATAAAATGTGATCAGACCAAAGTACCTGATTTAATAGCAAATGCCAATTTCTCTTATTGTCACCCATTATTCTCTTCAAAATCCGAAGCAAATTTTTTGTTGGTTGACTCAGCCAATCCATTCCCCTGTGGGTAATAATTGGAAGATGTCTTCAAATAAATACCATACCTACTGGTGAATTCAATAATTTTGGCTCCAATGAAAGGAGTACCATTATCAATAACTAAGGAATCGGGTATACCGAAACGGGTGATGAGGCTCTCCAGAAAAGAAATAACAATCGTCTGATCAGCCTTTTTGGTGCATATAGCTTCTGCCCATATGGTGAAGTAATTTGTTGCATTCAGAATATACTTATGCTCTACACAAAAGTGTGGATCAATAACACCTATAAAATCAAGACCCCACTGTTGAAAGGGTGCCTCTACCTGAATTGGATGCAACGGTGGTGCTCCTTTTCTCACTCGACCCACATATCTTTGACAACTGTCGCACTACTGACTTATCTTGTGTGAATAAACAAATAGAGTAGGCCAATAATAGCCTACCCAAATAATGTTTAGATACATAGGTCTACCGGCATAGTGCCCTCCTGACAACTTGAAGTGGAACTCCTCAAAATTTTTCTCAGAATCTTTCACACATCTAAGGAGTATACCATTAATGTTCTTATAATATAGGTCGTTGGGCAAAAATACATACATGAGTGTTTGCAATCTAATCCTTGGGTGTTGTGAGGGGTTAAAGTGACTAGGACACCTTCCAAAAGTAAAATACTCAATGAGTTCCTCGATCCATTCTTTGTCGCCCACTACATTATTCGCACAAATTACATCTTTACGATTTGTCTCAACAACAACGCTTTTGGTAAACTCTTGACACAGAGCACGCCCACAAACCAAATTTGTTGGCTTGATCTCTACATCATACTCCTGGATCTTTTAAACCCATACAACTCTCTTATCACCCAACTCTCCTTGAATTATAAAATTTTGAACATCAGGGTGAATGACGTAAACCACATTTCTACTCTGAGAAATGAAGTGGCAAAACTTCTTCAAGGCTTTCATAACTGCATAAACCTACTTCTCAATAAAATTGTACTTCTCCTAGTGCAATGCAATAACCTGACTTAGAAAAGTGATAGGCTTTTCTTTGCCATCATCTTGTTTTTGTGTGAGCACAACAACATAACTCTCCTGCTCACCTACTGCATATAGTATGAAATCTTTGGAGTAGTCAGGGTTGATCAATACTGGCGCTTGAGTTATCCTCTATTTTATTTATTGAAAAGCTTGCTTCCTGGATTTTGTCCACTTAAACTTGACATTATTTTTCAAGAGCTCTGTCATTGGTTTGATGACTTGGGCAAAATAAGCAATGAACTTGCAAATGAAGTTTATTTGTCCAAAGAAGGACTACAAGTCTTTCTTATTCATAGGTAGCAGCAATTTCATTAGTGCCTCAGCTTGCGTAGGATCTATGGCCAATCCTTCTTATGAGATCACATGGCCCAGTAGCTTCCCTTCATTGATTGCAAAATTTGACTTCTTCAAATTTATGGAGATCCAAAATTCTCAGCACTTCTAAAATATTTGCATTATATGGGAAACATGATCTATTTTGCAATGTGAAAACATCGTCATATCATCAAGATAAATCACAATAATTTTATTTAGCAACTCATCGAAGGCGACGTCCATGGCTCTTTGAAAAGTTGCACCAGCATTTGAAAGCCCGAAAGGCATCTGCTGATAAGTGAATGTACCCCACTTAGTTGTAAATGCCATCTTGTATTGATCCTCATCCTTAACCCAAATTTAATTATACCCAAAGAAGACATATAACAAGGAAAATCTCTGAGCACCAGCCACAACATGAAGAATATGATCTATTTAGGGAAGAGGATAATGATCCTTAAGTGATGCCTAATTTAAATTCTAAAAATCAACACACAGACGTATAGCTCCATTCTTGTTTCTTACAAGAACTAGGTTCGCTACCCACATGGAATGCTTAATAGGATAAATGATCTTTGCTTCAAGCATATTCAATAACTTTGCTTTCATGAGGACTTCGATCTTGGGATTGATAGGATGCTACTTCTGTCAAAAAGTCTTAATCCCTTCTTAAATCTTTATGGTGTGTTGGATCACATTCTTGTCATACCCTTTCAAGTCTTGATAACTCCATGCTACAATATCTAGGTATTCATAGCATAGACTTCTAATGCCCTCAATTTTGTCCGATTCGCAATCGGTACCAACCTTATCAACATTTCTTGGCTCTAACTATAATTCTATATATTCCTTGGCATCCACCTTAATCCTATGTTTATTAGCTCTATCACTTTGATCAAACAAGATCTCTAGAGAAATCAAACATCTAGGAATATGATTATTTCTTAACTGGATCATCTCTTATTTTTCTTCTTCCATAAGAATTTTATTTTTTGTGCTGGCAGCTTCTTTGAGGAGAAAATTCACTATTTTCTCATCATTATCAAACACCTGCCAATAGAGGACCTTATATAGAATGGAAGTTCTGTAGATTACCCTCACTGTCTTGGGTTTTTGGACCACTTGCTCGATAGGAGAATAATTAGCACCCAGGGAAGCTAAAATGTCAGCATGTCTATTTTACTCCCTAGGGATTGCTTGAATATTCAAAGATTTAAATACTTCAAAAAGATCCCACACCCTATTATGATAAGCCTTCAAGTAATTTTGCTTCGACACACATCTATTTGTAACTTGATTGACTATAAGCTCAGAATCACCGAAAATATGTAACTGTTCAATTCCCAATTTCTCAGCCTTTTTCAAGCCAAGGCATAATGCTTCATATTCAGTGACATTATTTATACAACTCTAGGTCAATCTATAGGAGTACATTTTTTGTATACCTTTAGGATAAACCCATACAACACCTACTCCTGCACCATTCTTACATCGAGTGCCATAAAATAACAGCTTCTATAACTGATGCAAAATAGGTTCTGGGGGCTTAAGGGCTTGTTATCGAGACTTTTCTACCTTCTGAATGGAATAACAACTAATGTCCATTTCAATTATAGCATTGAAGTATGTCAACAAAAACTCATCTTCTAGGCAAAGCTCCTCAGGTACTTCAATCGGACCAACTTCTTCCAATTCTTAGGTCATAATATTTACCATGCCTGGGGCTTGTTATGCTTCCTCTATCTTCTCGATATGAAAAGGGGAAGGTTTCTCATTATGAATCCAAATTTTCCTACATTTGAAATAAATCTCCAAATGTGAATAATCTAAGGACATATAACCTTCTAGCTTAGCTGTGAATTCCCTTGAAAGGCACATGCTAAAATAAGGTTCTAAATCAACAATCATAACCTCCTGAATAATGGTGATCTGTGGCATGCTATGAAGCACAATTGGAATATCCTTGATTACTCCAACCATTTTAACTGGGGTACCATCCAATTGTAACACTCCTAGACTACTCCTTGTATACTCCATTCCCATAACTTCACATACCGTCTTGGGCATAATAGTAGTGGCAGCACTAGAGTCGATCATGCAATTATGCAAAATCCATCCTTCCATTCTCAAAGATAAATAAAATGGAGGAGGATGATTTTTACCTATCACCGAAGTGGGGAGCACTTGAGCCAAGACTGTTTGCAAATGATCTTTCTTTTGGTCTTTGGCACTCTTTAGGGATTCTTGCAACAAATAAATCTACCCTGGAAGCTGTAATGCATCATACAAGCTAATCCTAGTTGGGATTTTCTTCATTTCCTCCATGATACTGTAGCTATGAGCAGGTGGGGCCTTTTCTTCTAAGGATCGTTTGTACTTATCTCGATACTGCTGTGTAGCGTCTACTCTTTGCATTTTAGTCAATGAAGGATATTTGAGTTTTTCCTTAGCTTGCTCTTTTGTATCACTAGAGACTGGGGTAGTGGCCATGTGTTGCAAAGTTGAAGAGTGAGCTTGCGCTTTACCTTGTGCTTGCCCAAGTGGTGAATCTCTTAACTTGACAACATCATAAGTATTTATCTAGAATGTTCACTTTTATTTTGGAGCTTTTGGAACCATGGGTACTTTTAATGGCTGGAATTCCATGAGATCCACGGTCATTGGCCTCTTTCCAAACCTGGTAAAGATTGAAACTTGCTTGAGAGATGGCACCATACAATTATGTTCTACTTCTCAAATCATGTTAACTTGCCCACCCGAAGAAATTTCTACCAGTGTCTGAAAATATTTCAGATGGACCATACATGTATCTTCACTATGAGGATCATTACAAGTAGAACACAAATATGTCCTTTCGGATGCATTAATCTCATCATTTTCCTACACCATATTGTTCTTCTCAGGTCCCTTGCTAGTGGATGCTTGCTCTCAGGTGATAGGTGGAGTTTGGAACCTTCTCGATCGAAACTTAGCTTTAGATTACTTCTTCCTTACAGTTGTCAGCTCATTGGATATTATCCTTAGAGCCATATTATTGGATTTTACTTCTTATAACATAACCATGAGGGGGTATGTACTAGATGATGAAATGGGTGTTAGTAATGGCAAAGGCGCTTGTAGTGTGGGAAAAGGTAAAGGGCCTAGAAGTACTAGAAATGTTGGAAAAGAAACAGATGAAGGCTGTGATGATACTGTCATAGCAAAAAAATATGGAAATATTGTAGCGAATGACTACGGTGTAGGGATAGGATCTACTTGAGGGGAGCCTAAATTCCATGAGGGAACATGATACATAGACGGTATAGGTTGCAAAAATGCATTGGAATAAAGATATTGTGGCAGATCTGAAATAATAAGCATTATTGCCTTCGGAGGAAGCCTTCCTACAACAATCAAATCTAATTTAGCTTTTTGGGCTTGTGTATAGAGATCCAGGAAGGTGGTCACATTAGCCTGGTGCACTGCCATACCAATATTGGTATTGAGCACATGAATATAATAAAACACTGCTTGCTCATGGGTCGACCGTAAACCATCTAGAACCCGCTGCCAACTTCAGTAAATTGCACATTGAAAGCTACAAGCTCATCTTGAGGATGTCTTTGAATCGAGGTGAACTGATGTAGCATCGAATAAGGATTAACTTGCTCATGAAAATTCTTAATCAACAATTCCACCAATTGATCCCATGAAGTAATTGTTCCAAGTTGCAAAGATCGGTACCAATAGAGCAATTTTCCTCTTAATGACAAAACTAAAAGCTTTATCATCACATATTCATCAGTTATATCATGAATAATTGCAAGAGATGCTACATCTTGGATATGCTCATACACAGTATTTCTAGTACCATCGTATGTTGGCAAAGCCTTTAGAGTAGCTTGAGGTTTTGGGTTATGCGCTTGTAAATTCAGTGCGCCTGAGCTATTCCAAGACAAAAACTATCTAGGAAGTTGTTTTTGATGTGGTGGGGGATTTTGAGCCATATGCACCAGAATATGAGGAATAGGTCATGAAGCACTAGTGGTTGTAGTAGGTGAAGGCTAGGGAAAACTAGTGGTAGTACTTACAGGACTTATGGGAGCGAAAAACACACCAGGTAATTGGGAAGATGAAATGGTTGGTATGGATAAAATATAAGAAAGTGAGGACATTCTTCAAAAAGTGGCTACTTGAGGATGCTCTCCTAGCATTTGAATGTTTAATTCATAAAAATTGATTATCAGGATTCTTGGCTTTTGATCTTGTATTCATGAGAGATAGCTTTCACTGTTCTCATGCTCACGGAGTTCTGGGTAAAGATTGAGTCTCCAGATGTTCTATTATGAAGTAGGAAGGTGAACACCAAACCTAGCACTGCTTAAGGTGGAACCTTGGAAAAGTCCCATCAGGCATGCCAAAAATATTGGTCAAATATCTACCTAATCAATAAACACTCCGTTTATGCACCCTAGATACAACCAACATTGAAAGGTCGAAGGAAAGAGTTGTCCTCTATGCCAATATCGAGAGAGGGCTGGTTCCTGAACTAATTCTAAAACTGGTAAAATACTAAAGAAGTAGGAAAGAAATTGGAAATAACATAAAGAGATGGGAAATATGGCCACAGGCCAAAGTGCAGGCTTCAGGGCAAACTAAGAACAGGAAAATGCTCAAGCACAAAACAACATCAAATAGAAGGAAATGCAACAAAATAAACTCGTAATATTGCAATAATAACTTTTAAATTACCACTTCGGTACTCACTCTCCCACTGACAATATTTAAATCCAAATGTAGAATTTAAACTAGATAGCAAATAAAAAAAGAGCGAATGTTAAAGGAAGTGCACTACACAGAAAGAAATTATACGCAGAATCACTTATCAATTCAAAAGCTTGATGTATTTCATTAATGCAGAGAACTTAGAGAGTATTCTCGCAAAGTGTCTAACCTCTTTGTACAACGAGATTTGCTTAGAATTATAGAGGTTTTTGCTTCTTTCATTTAATACATGTGAGAGAAGAATGTCTTGGTATTAAAGACAAAAACCAAAAAAATTCTCCTTGATTTCTTGGAAAATCCATGCACTGAGAAACAAATTCTAGAAAGTCTAAAATTCGGACGTAGATGCGCATGACAGGAGAAATCATTAAATTCTTAAAAACACCTTTGGTACATTGGAAATCATGAAAACTTATTTCTCCTCGCCTTTTTATTTGCAATTCATAAAACAAAGTTACTGAGGGCACCCTTCATTAAATACATGCAATTCAACATTTGACCAATTCCTTGTTTGCCTTAAATTCATATTCGCTACATCAAACGCGCGTGCGATATTCATTAAGTAGGTTCACCCCATGAAAGGGTGAAATGGACGCTCACCCCTAAGGAAAGGCAAAAGAGACTCTTCATTGTTGAAAGTAAGTTCACCCCTGGGATGGGCAAACATCATGTTCACCCCTCGACCAGGGTGCACAACATTTTTCAGGTGCACGGGCGACCAAGTACCCCAAGGTGTGTTTGCCCCAAGAAAGGGCGAATGACACGTTCGCCCCGAAGGAAGGGTGAACATGATTTCATAGTTAGATATTTTTTCCAATATATTTTCAAAATAGGTTCACCCCAGGAAAGGGCGAATGAGGCATTTGCCCTTCCTTAAGGACGAATGTAAATATTCATGAATACATAAAGATTTTTTGAAAGTGTCTTTGGGACTTTTATTCATTATTTCTAGAATATAACATACCATACTTCTACATACTGAATGGAAAGTATACTATCGCTTCATATAGAAATTAATACAAAATTTTCCCAAAAATCCCAATGAAATACAAAATGGTCAACAATTAGTAGTGGTAATTGATGTTGTTCTAATATTACCATGTGATACCATTGCATTAATTATTTCATGTTGGTTATTGTATCATGTGGTAGGCATTGGGGATAGTTCATTGAAAATGCTTATAGATCTTGACCTAGAGTATGAAGACTAGACTAATACTACATGTTCTCCAGTATTGGATCATGTAGAGTTCATGATAAAGTAGAGCTAATAATACCTTCCCTAAGGCAACCCCTATATTTGGTCCTATATTTCCCTTCTCTATGGCTAGTTATAGTGGATATAGGAGTGT
The DNA here is from genome assembly GCA_028583015.1 of Wollemia nobilis. Lineage (NCBI taxonomy): Eukaryota > Viridiplantae > Streptophyta > Pinopsida > Araucariales > Araucariaceae > Wollemia > Wollemia nobilis. The sequence continues at coordinate 9,417,632 of JAQPPZ010001028.1, forward strand.
GATGGGATCCTGTTCATTCCATTATACTAGTACAAAAGTGAATAGGAAGAGGATCCCAACATGTAGTAAAAATATAATGCTTGAAGCTATTCAAACCTAATTTAGCAAAATGATCCTCTATTTGTCTAGTCACCTCTCAATTGTCCATTTTACCAATATCAATTTTCTCTAACATAATGATATGAGGGGCCAAATGTAGGGCATGTCAGCTACCTAGTCTAGTATGACCTTGCATGGTTTCTCTCTCACATATGAAATCATCCCTTACTATAGCCACTCATACATATAGGAGGACCCTCTATGCTATTATAAGTGGTTATATTCTATCTTCCTCCTACTATTAGCAAAATAATACTATTTTTATAGGTTAAATAATTCTAGGATCATAAATAATCATGCATATATCAAATGAACAATAATCTCACATAAATCACACTGAAAGATTTATTGAAACTACTAAATTAATGCATAAAGTAAATCTTCTTTAAGTTACATTTTACATGTCTTTGTCTTCAATAAAAAAGATACATGAGACTCTTCACATTACATAACTCTTGACCCTGGCTCTCCTCAAACTCAAAAGAGAACTTAATTCTTCATATTCCTCTCTTACATAATAAATCTCACATATTACATAAATACAAAGTCTCTCATGATTGCACATAATTACCTACTTCTAAACTTGACATATCACTCAAATAACTCTCACTTGATAACTAAAAACTTTACATACTTAATTACATGATACATGCTCGAACCTACTAACTTTACACATACTATATACACAAATATCAAACTCACACCCTAGTCTAAATATTTACAATGAGACTAAATAATTTAATACCTTCAACATATACTTGCCTTAGCCACCCCACTAGTACTAGCCTCTATATCATGTCATCCCTCTCCCCCAACCTTTCTTGCATCTGATGTCCACCTATTAGCCATTTCAAAATGGAAATCAATATAAAATATATATTATGATGATAATCATGATTGTTGATTTTTTATCATAATCATTTATTAGGACAAAAATCACCCTTGTTTGGAAAATACCATGATCATGCCTTTTATATGTGGCCAAGATTTTTTTTTTAGCCTATGATCATTACTTTTATCCAAGATCATCTCATTTTCTACATTTGGCCATAATTATTGGTTTTAACCATAATTAACACTTTTTTAAAAAATGGTAATCTTGGTTTACCTTGATTTATGGTTATTTTGGATACTTAAGGATTATTTTTGGCTGCCCCAATTAGATTCCACCATCTGAGTGATGTGAAAATGTTGATGGTGTTTTCCACACTATCCTAGCTACATCCTAGATAGTGTAAGTGTTTGTTCATTGATATTGTTATATATTTTTGTTTATATGAGCTAAAATTTGATAAAGAAGGTTGGAGGACCTATCTCTCTAGCAATACATCCTTGTTTTCTTGTCATAAGGAATCTTCATGTATAGATTGAATTTCATATAGACATGTAGTGGTTGTATGAAGGGTTGGAGTGCATGAAAAAATAAAATTGAGGAGTAATTTTTTACCTTCCCTATATATAATTATTTTATTATTTAATTAAAAATGATTTTCTACATAATATTTTACTTAGAATTGTAAGGATATCATAGGGGCAATATGTATTTCTAAAAATAGCACTAATGACTAACTTTGGATATGATGGAGAGTCTCATGCTTCTAATATGGGATAAGGGTGGACTAAATTTGTTAGTCCTTGGTTAAGATGATAGTGAGCCATATTGTATGATGGTTTTAGTTTCCTTTCTTCACCTAGTTGCCACATTTTTTCCATATTTCCTTGTTATTTTTACTCATTGGATTTCCCAAAAATATAATATAAGGAAAGAGGTGTGATTATAGTACATGTTTATACGTGTTTCCAATAGTATTATTGAGTGATAATTTTACCTTGTTATAAAACCATACTCACAGTTAGGATTTTGCTTGCAAAACCCTCTTTATGAGTGTGGTTTTGCAATAGGGTAAAATTATCACTCAACAAAATTGGCACTAGAAGGAGGGCCAACAAAAGGGAGGAAAACAAAATGAAGAGGTCCTTTTAAAAAATTTAAAAACACATCTAGATTGATGAATAGGGGCTGGAAATTTTGGAACAAAGGTGTGGAAGAATATTGGAAGGCTCTCAAACTGCTACCAATATTTTGGTTTTACATTTGTATGCAGAAAAGGAGGTTTTAAACACAATAAAGCTTTTATTGCATATTTTTATTCACATGTTTTAGAATTATTTAATGGTGTTTTATGCATAAACATGGTAGCATCATTCAAATTCTTTAATGCATGTTTTAATATTTAGACTCTTGCACTTAACTCAATTTGGATTGTGTGGATGTAGGTCTAACCTAATTTTATTTCATGTTCAAGATCTAACATTTTCTGCAGCATAGGCTAGATTAGTTTTTCAATAGTTTTTCTTTGGTCCTTTTCCATATTTTAGTCCATATTCTAGATTTAAATTTTGTTTTTCTCTAATCCTAGCTTTTAATATTTTTTATCTATCATTTCATTTTATTTTTCCATCAAGCACATAAAATCATAACGAATATAATTTTTGCATTAAATTTAGGGTTTTCAAGTAATTAGATATCCAAACAATTTTGATGTTTAATGCTAATACATTAAATTATTTGAACAAGAGATTTTGAAGCATTTATCTTTCGCACTCCACATGGTTTTCATTTTTATGCAAAACATTTAAATTCAAAATAATAAAAGGAATCAACATTTCTTTTTATCAACTAAGGCCAAGATAAAATAAATTTGCATTCATGGGAGGGATTTACTAATTCCAATCTCACATTAAGGTTAAGATAAAATGAAGTGGTTTTCCACAAGTACTTGCTAACATTATATTTTAATTTAAAATAAAAGGAATTTGCTAACAGGGATTCAAGGGTAAATCACTTTGATAAATTAGAGATAAAATGAATTAGGATCAATTTCAAGCACTTATTCATCTTTTGTTTCTGCACATAAGGGAACTCAAGCCCTTTCATTGATATAAAGCATGGAAAATCATTTTAACCACAGACCCCTTGTTAATAGTTATTTGCAAATCACTAAGATATTCTAAGCATTTATTTTGACATATAAAGTAAAAGGAACCTTGGATAAATTTCAATTTCTTTGCAAGAGAGGATTTTGCAAGCCAAATTCTAGCTGTGAGTGTGGTTTTGCAACAGGGTATAACTCAATAGAATTAGCGCTAGAAGGAGGGCCCAAATTGGTTATTTTATTGATGTTGTAGATGCTAACTTGTTCACCATGTATTTGAAAGGCTATTTTGAAGATATTGGTTTGGACTAACATGATTTTGTTGATAGATGATTGTATTCATTGATTGGAAATTGCTTTAATTGATAATGCATGGATGCAAAATGTTTCTTATTGTGATGGTTTAGTTGATGCATTGTTAACACACATTTGTTGTTGTCATTGTTAAGCTAGAACCTGAGGATATCATTACTAGGCCTAAGGCTATAGAAGATACCATCTTCCAAAGCTTATCTCCTACTTAGAGTTTCAGATTATCCAAGAGTGAAATAGTTGTCATTCCACCTAGTGGGGTTTTAGTTGGACCATATTTTACTCCTATTATTTGTATTGTTCCTTTAGTCACACCATAACCTAATCCAATGGTTTTAAATGCTGGAAAGTGGTATGGTATGCACAAAAATCCTTTGAACATTGTTGGAGATGTTCATGACCTACCCAAGAACATAGAGAAATTTTTTCCCAAGTATAAACATGATGGCACAAGATTAGCATAGGAACACATTCAGGCCTATGTGGACACCTTAATTAGATTGTAATTCGAACATAAGAACGTGGCTTGCAGATTGTTTCCTTTGAGCCTAGATAACAAAACATATGATTGGTACATCAATCTACCCACTGGCTCTATTACATCCTAGGTCTAGTTAGAAATTGCTTGTGTCAATTATTTTAGGTTGCCTATAGAACCTACCATAATCTATCATCAATTTTCTTATTGCAGGAGGGAACCTAAAGAACCATTGAGAATGTTCAACATGAGATTTCAAAAGCTCTATGCAATATTGACTGTCCCTTTTGTTATTGTGGAAAATGTTGCTCTTCAAATATACTTTGGGGTATTGGATCCCTTGACCGTCATGTTCACTAGGATAAATAATTTGGTCACTACTCTTGCCTTAGCCTACATAGAGGCCATGAATGTAGAACAACAACTAAATCCACAAGGTTTTGGGATGGATAAATTACCTATGGTAGGAAAACTAAAGTATTACAATCAAATCCTAATGATAAACCAAGCATTAGCACAACAAAATCCAATGTTGAATGCTTTACCCTATAATAAGTTTTACCCTACCATACCCACTTATCCTCCCAAACCTGCTTATTTGAATACATCTATCCATCCAACCACTCCACTACGGTTGGAGAATCAATTGGTCACTCATGGAGTCACAACAAAGAACGCTCAGGCATTGAACACATTCTCGATACCAAAACCTATATAGAGCTTGAATCCACTTCCAAATCCAAATTTTCAAGCTCAAAACACCTTACAAGATCAAAATATTCAAAATCAAAACATGGTACCAAATCAGAACATTCTAGGTGCCTGGAATCCAACTAATCCTACCACTACTATTGTTCAATTTAATGAACCTGATTCAGAGGTAAAAGACCTATAGATGCTTTTACAACAGCTTAGTAGAGATATGGTTCAATTAAAGAAGCCTCAAAGTACACTTCCAAATCATCCTACAAATCATGTTCATGATATGAATTTCAATGATATTCAATTTGATACTCTCTCGAATAATGGAGAAGGTCTAGACATGACTAGCAAAGAAATATATGACAAGTCAGGACCCTCTAGAAACCTAGATGAAATCGTTAAAATGGATGGTCAAGAAATTCAACATGTTTCGAATAATGACCAAAATAAAATGATGACCAAAAGGAAATGATGTTCTTAGAGTCATTTTTCATAAATGAGGATTGGGGCAATCAAGTTAGTCCAAGTATAGGGATTGACTCAATTTTAGAAACCCTCAAACCATCAAAAGTGAATACAAATGAAGATGTAAAGGAATATGAATATTACATAGAAGAAAAGATAGATTTTCATCATTGGTTCCAGGAAGATGAGTATAATTTTCAAAATAAAAATGAGGAATCATTTGTTTCTATTAAACCTTGTGAAGAAATACTCATCTCACTTGACATGCAGGACACTGAGGTCTCTATCTCACATAAATATCTTATAATTTCTATGCGGTTAGAAGAGAGTTCACCATGGTTTGAAACAAGGAAAACTTCAGAACATAAAATATTTGAATATGATATTGTTGAAGACCTAACAGAAAATGTTGCTCAGGTGGTTTATCAAGAAGACTTCTTACTTAAAATATCTCTTGACCCGTGGGATGTGTTGTTTAAAAATGACCAGTTGGAATTATTGTTTGAAGCTAATGGACATATTTTCAATTTTGTGACTAATTATAACGTTTTTAGAAATTAGGTGAATGACAAAGACCAACGGTTACAAGAGGATGAAGATGAAGAAGGGAAGGACAAATAAGAAATTACAAAGGCTCATAAAGTCCTAGTAAATGAAAAGGTTCAAGGTTCAAAAAGTAGAATCTCAACCTTTTGTTTCAACCACCCAAATTCCAGGTAAAATTTTACATAATTGTCTTTTGAATTCAAATGTTGTTGATAATGAAATGTCATTGGTAGTTAACAAAGAAGTATAGTGGATTCCTAATAACATTGCTAATAAGGTTACTTTGTTGAACGAAACAGAAGTAGAGGTGCTTGAGTTATTAGATCAAGTTCATCAACAATTAATAATTGAATATATGATACAAACTTACAATGATCCTCATTTAGTAGATATCCTAGATGCTTGCAAATTGTTGCATAAGTATGACTGGTCTAAAAACATGAATGATAGTTTGGCAATCAAATTTTTAGAAATAGGGTCAAGCTTGGATGAACTTATGTTTAATCATAACAATGAGAATAGTATGTGGAGCAAGGAATGGATAATGGGTACTCACACAATGCAGAGAGACACTATGATAAACATCCCACATAGTGAACATAAAATAATTCAAAACCATTTGTGGATTCCTAAATTTAATGGATCAAATTTCAAATATGGTAGCAATGGGATTGAATCAAATTGGTGGGGTGAGAGGCAAAGTAAGAGTTTTTACATTTTTTGGCCTAATATTATTTTAATTGTATTCCTATAAATCATGGCATGCATATCATGATAGATGTCCTTTAAAGAATGGTAATCGTGTTTGGGATATAGGGAAATGACAACTAAAATTTGGCATCATTTTGTATATTATTGTATATAGCTCTTGGGTTCTCATTCTTTTGCTTTTAGATTTTCTTGGTGTGGCATTTTTGTACATAGTCCTTTGTTTTGCAAGTTTTTGCTATTTGCTTTCTTGTTAGTTTCCATTAGGTTAGGTTTTGGTTTAATTTTGTGTGTTGCTTTTCATTTCAACACTTTTGGATTTGTTCCTTTGATTGAGGTTGGTTTTGGGATAGCTACTAAACCTTGGTTTCTTTGTTGATAATTGGTCCTTTTTCATGTAGGTTGGATTATCTAGTTTGAAAACAAGAAAATTTGAGGAAAAGTGGGTTGAAATGGTTTAGTAATCATTCATAGATGTTGGTACTAAGTGGTGAAATGTGGAACAATTAAACATGTCACTAAATATCCACTTATAACTCACATATTAAAGCGTATTATCTGAAATCTTGAAGGATAAAGTCATTTTGGTTTGCACATTAAGGAAAAAAACTAACACACTCTATTTTTAGCCTTGAACGGTCTCTAACCCAGGTGGTAGGGTAAATTAGGCAAAGCAATACAACGTTAATGAAAAAAAGGAAGAAAATAAAATCCAAATCAATCAAAAGATCAAGATAATCTTCACCAAGGCTATAGATGCCTGACTAATAGTGGAGCAATGTCTAGATAGAACAAAAGAAAGAAAAGTAAATGTAAAATTAACCTAATACTTGGGTGATTAAGACAATATCTACCAGGGCTATAGATGAATGGTTAGCAATAGAGCAAGGTCTAGAAGAGATCAACGTCATATTCATTGGGGCTATAGATGCGTGGCTGGAAGTGGAGCAATAGAGAGGCACATTTTAATGAGTGATATTCTATAGCCTAAATGTGAAACAAGTGATGGAATCTAGATTGTTTCAATAATGTCAAAATGAATCATGATTCACACACTAAGCAAAGGCAAATGGTTCATCTGTTTCATTTGAATTTGTCTACCCCACATTCTATGGATATTGCTAAATAATTATTATTTCGCTGATATTTGGTTTTTTTGGTTTCAAATCGGGTTCTTCTTTTGAAATTTTGAGGAGCATTTTCCAATAGAATCATAATTTATTGTGACCATTGCACAACTTACCCCAAATTTGGGGACCCACCTTAAATTTTTTGGTTTTGGAAATTATGGGTCTTATTTGACTAATAATTTAGTGATTTCATATGTTTATTACCATGGGATTTTCTAGGAAGGGTTTTCCATGTTATTTCATCTTTCTTAAGTACCTTATTCCTATGTTTGTTTTAATAAATAAAAATAAACACACACACACACAATAAACACACACACACACACACATATATATGCATAAAAAAAATAATTATAAAAAATATATATGTATATATAATAACAAATAAAAAATAAAAATAAAATAAAATATAATATATAAATGAAGCAATATGTTTTAATTTTTTTATATATAAAAGGTTCTCATTTTTTATAAGAGGTTACCCTTTTATGAATGTTCATGAATTCTAATATTACAAAATCTGTTAATATACATATATAGAGTAGGGACACGAATATGGATTTGGAAGGAATGACAACCAATAGCTAAACATGGACCTACAAATCAGACATGGATGCTGACTCGATGGGACTGTAGGGCTATGTGGATGACCACTTGGACATGCATTGTGATGGCATATAACTTAGACCCATGGGTATGGTAAATGATAGTTGGACATGGCGATGACTCAAACACAAGGTTGGCAACAGACTGACCGAGATGACTGACAAAGATAGTAAGGATTTGAACTGGATGGTATGATGAATCAGACTCAGGCTAACAACATACGATATATGAAGGGAACTTTCATGCCTTGCATATTACTAGGTAAAGGTGGTGCATTGGGTATTCCTCATAGGAGTCTGTTACGGCCAAGTTTGGGTGACTTCAATGGTGGGATCACTAACATCTATTTGTTGTGACAATGGTGTTAGACAACAAATAGTCGATGGTTATGGTGTGAACCCATTTTTATGATGATCCAGGTATTGTGTATAGTTAATGATGATGGATGCCTAAAAAATAAAAAAAATACATTAAGGATATGTCATCTACTCTCGCGTTGAGGTTGAATCAAGGTGTCATCGTGGATGAAACATTACATTGTCAAAGACGTTATTGTAAATGATATCAAGCCATTATCAAGAAGACATTCACTATTACTAAATGTTGTAGGCCAACCTGATTTTGCTGGCACATACATAGAAGTGATAAAAGGGGTATACCAGTCAAGGCTGGTGTCAAAAAATATTGTTCAAATATTTCACCTTGATTTTATCAAAATATGAATTGCTTGAGGCCAGCTTTTCTATTCTCATACTCATCCTAGTAACTGATGGTAGCATAGTGCTATAGGGACTATGTATTCAGGAATATTAGTAGATGTTATGATGGTGGTAAAGGAGTAATACAAAGTTCTAGAGTGGCACCAACAACAGATATTTGTGGATTCTACACATGGAAAACAAGGTGATGGTGATGATGCTCCAAAGAGGTGAATGATGAAATGTGTTGTAGAGTTGAACATCAAAAGTTTTGGCATCAACTGTTATCAAATATTTTTTGAGAATGCAATTCAGAAAGCAGTTTCAACAAATTTTTTTATTGAAGAGACTCATTACCTATAAATAAGGTGAATTGTTCGAACATAGATTATATAACAAACATGCAGTTAGTGGTTCGATAATAGTGGTTACCTGATCTTCAAAAATATATGTTGCTTCTAGGGAAGAACATTAAGACTGGATGTTCATTTTTACTATAACCAAGCAACAAACGAAAAACATTTAACGTAGATAGAATGCTGCACATAATAGGGTAACACTTTGTATTATATTTCTAGGCATCGGAAATAGACCAATGAAATATAATTTTGAGGGAATGTGAAAGACCCTATTCGAAATACACATTCACTCTAGTTCGAGATATTACCATTGCTCACAATGGAATAAAAGTCATATTTTATATGGCAAAATTTAAAGGGTTTACCCAATTTTATGGTATGCTCTTCAGGGTTTCTATAGCATTATCTAATGAGGAGAGCCATAAATATGGTATATTGGTCGCATGCACATAGGCAAGTTATCGACTAGTAAGCTTTAGTTCTTACCCTTCCCTTAGCTTGTGCTATTGTATACTTTTTGTGTGCAACTATCACATCATATTATCATGGATAGGGATGTTCATGTATTACAATGGTCTCCATCTACTTCCTATGATATAGTAGTGTGGTTTGTCGTCTCTTTTATGAAGAGCTCTAAAATTTAGGTCAGTTGAGAAGGACCTACATATGCAAAAATAGACTTTTGTTCACTTGTGGATGGACAATAAGAACCTCTTCTATAAAAGATATGAAATGGGGTGCGCTTACAAAAAAACATTTTCTATATGAGTGGAAATGATGAGGTTCTATGGTTACAAAAGAGGGCGCTTCATATTCCAATGAAAGGGAGGAAAACAAAATGAAGAGATCCTTTTAAGTTTTTTAAAAGCCCATCTAGATTGATGAATAGGGAGCTGGAAATTTTGGAACAGGTGTGGAAGAATATTGGAAGGCTCTCAAAATGTTTCCAGCATTCTGGTTTTGCATTTGTATGCAAAAAAGGAGGTTTTGAACACAATAAAGCTTTTATTTCATATTTTTCTTCACATGTTTTAGAACTATTTAATGGTGTTTTATGCATAAACATGGTAGCATCATTCGAATGTTTTAATGCATGTTTTAATCCTTAGACTCTTGCAATTAACCTAGTTTGGTTTGTGTGGATGTAGGTCTAACCTAGTTTTGTTTCATGTTCAGGATCTAACATTTTTTGCAGCATAGGCCAAATTAGTTTTTTAATAGTTTTTATTTGGTCCTTTTCTATATTTTGGTCCATATTCCAGATTTTAAATTTTTATTTCTCTAACCCTAGATTTTGCTATTTTTTATCTGTCATTTCATTTTATTTTTCCATCAAGCACTTAAAATCCTAACGAATTTATAATTTATGCATTAAAGTTAGGGTTTTTGAAGTAATTAGATATCCAAATAATTTTGTTGTTTAATGTTAATACATTAAATTATTTGGATATTTTTCTATTGTTTAAGGCTTTCATTTTGATATTTTGAAGCATTTATTTTTTGCACTCCATAGGGTTTTCATTTTTATGCAGAACATTTAAATTCAAAATAATAAAAGGAATCAACATTTCATGAATTTTCAGCATTTCTTTTTATCAACTAAGGCCAAGATAAAATAAATTTGCATTCATGGGAGGGATTTACTAATTCCAATATCACATTAAGGTTAAGATAAAATGAAGTGGTTTTCCACAACACTTGCTAACAACATATTTTAATCTAAAATAAAAGGAAATTTCTAACAGATATTCATGGGTAAATCACTTTGATAAATCAGGAATAAAATGAATTAGGATCAATTTCAAGCACTTATTCATATTTTATTTCTGCACATAAGGGAACTCAAGCCCTTTCATTGATATAAAGCATGACAAATAATTTTAACCACAGACCCCTTGTTAACAATTATTTGCAAATCACTAAGGTATTCTAAGCATTTATTTTGACACATAAAGTAAAAGGAACCTTGGAGAAATTTCAATTTCTTTGCAAGAGAGGGTTTTGCTAGCAAAATCCTAACTATGAGTGTGGTCTTGCAACAGGGTAAAATTATCACTTAACAAGTATGCATCCTAAAAATTAATAATTTCATGATTACCACTTTAAGTGGAAATTATGGTTGATCAATTTTTAGGATTCTTGATATATAATAATTGATCCTAGAATGATTTTATACCTAGGTTTAAGACAACATATTATTTGGGTTGATGATTATAATTTTATAACTCTGACAAGAGTGTAATCCAGTCATCACCCTTAAAAGAGAAAGTTATCTCATTCATATGCTATAAATAACCATTTCATTTCACCATATGTTCACTATTAGAGTTATCAAAATATTACTTACCTATAAAAAAAATATCATCTTACATTTAGTATCTTTGCTATTGTCATAACATGTGACCTTCATTTTTCTCTCTTTATCTCTTTTGTTCTTTCAAATACAACCAAACCCATTAATTGTTGGTTTGTTATCTTACACAAAGGAGGATGAGATGCTCTATTGAGATTTTTAATTAAAGATCAAAGTTACTACTCAAGGACTAGTTTCAAAGGTATTGTGAGTCCCCTATGTGATCCTTCCTAGGGTGATGATTGATTATTTTGTATGCTTTATTATAATAATATTTGTGGATAGTATGGTAATTTATGCCCTAAGTTATAAAGTAATTTATCTTCTACACTAGGATTTAGTCTCGCTTATGCATTTTGTGAATGATCTTAATGTAGTAAGCTCTTTATTCCGATTGATTCATTATTGCTTTGAATAGAATATTATTAGCTTAATATTGCATGATTATTTCTTTTTATATTGCTTTATTGTCTTAGTTTAAGTAATTAGGTACATATTATAGTAGTTTTAATAATTGTATAAGATATCTCATTTTTCCTATAAATAAAACTTAGTTATTCACTTATGATCTTTGATGTCTTTGATGGGCTAGAGGTTCCTTTGATTGTGTTGTAGTTTGAATACTAAAAATTAGTTGGCTATGCTATTCATAATGAGACTTATCATTTATAGGTTTATTGTGCCTTTGAGAACTTGAATTATAAAAAAGAGTCTTTTAAAAAATCCTTTATATTACCTTTGAAACCCTAAAGTGCAAGATTCATCCTCCATAGTACTTAATTTTTATACTACCTCAAATCCTTAATTTTTCATGGATATCATCTATACTTATTTGTTTACTATGGGTAAGGATTTTTGTGCCTCCTCACCGACTCTTTTAGATCCCATAAAAATTTGAAGACATTGATGGATGAGCAAAATATATCAAAGTAGTAGTAGCGATCGCAGGGCAGACCAAATCGATGGGTGGATGGCATAATCAATAAAGGCAGGCAACAAGAGCGAGTGAAAACCTACCCTTAACCTTGGGTGGGATTTCCCAAGGGACCCGTCCAACTTAGGTGGATGTTTTGAAGTGCTAGCGTGGGTGGATGAATTGTACAACCTCTCCCTTGGGAAAGAGATGGACTCTTACTCATCTCGGGTGGGAGATACAAGTGCAAATAGGATGAAATCTTAGAGAAATACCTACCCTCACTTCCTAGGACATCGCAAGAAAAAACAAAAGCAAAAAAATACTCATTCGACACGCAAAGCTCCTGCCATCACCTGAAGCTCAAATAGAATACGTATGCATGACTGCAATTCTGATACTTGAAAAATATAGGTGTATGCATGATGAATTTTTGATGTGTTGCTCCCAAGACATCATAGAACCTATCACCCATTGCCTAACTAGAGGATCACCAATCGAGGAGAAGGATGAGGTAGCTAAAATTTGATGAGATGGGCAGAAGCATTAGAAGATCTAAAGGCCCATATTAAACCAAATACGTCCACCTCCTTCTAGAAGATCGGTGATATCCAGTAGAATAGTGTACCAACACATCGCTTGTCAGTTGTAAGGATTGTATTCTTGCCTTATACCATTGATATCTAATTTTTTAAATATACCTGTAAATTATGGAATGTTGATCATTCCTAAGGGTGACTCTTTAGACATTACAATTATTATGTAATATTTCTCCTATGTAAATACAAACTCTATACTGTTTGGTCTCTGGTTGTGTCCTCTTGTTCTTTAATTAATGTGTGAATATTAATTTCTATCTAGCCATTTAAGTAGTCCCATGTTATTCTGCAGCTTAGATTCCATGGGGTATACTTGAGTGACTTAGAGGTGTGTGTTCATTAATATGGGTTGGGGGTTTATTTTTGCTAATGCCAGTCGTATAGAAGCGCTCTAATTCTGCATCCTAAATCTCATGCACCTGTTTGCTAATACTAGAATTTGCTCACTGCTAATAGGAGCTATAATATGATACGATTGGATGATATGTTAGGTATAGGATCTATGTTCATACGGGGTATCACACTTGCATAAGTCTTGATGTGTCTCTACTCGTCCTTATGAGTTTTGGCTATGACCATCTTTTAGTTTATTTTCTTCCCTTTTACCTTTCCCTTGTTTTGTGACACAGAGTAGTTGGAACCACCCTCGAAGGAACTGACCTCCTCCCAATATCATCCACCCTACCTCTTGATGTGGCAGTCATTCTATGCTACTTGGTGTTGATCTGTCATCCTTGTCCTACGTGCGGCGCTAGATCATCGACCAATATTTTTTGGTGATTCTATTGGGGACTTACTGAGTCCACGTGTTTCAATAAATTAGAGTTTTGTGGCTCTCTGATTTACCCAAATATTATCCAAGTCACCTGGCGAATCCGACTCCATAGCACATCCAGATAATGAGACCAGTCACCCACCTGCACTAAAGATCCAAACATCTTGGAGGACTCAAGGTATGGTAAGCAACCTTGACCTGATTGGCAGAGATAGTATGTTCACTTGGCAACTCCGACTCTGAATCTAACATCACATCCGAGGCCTTTGAATAATGGTGCCTTAATGACTCAGCTATCATTCCCCCAATTGAATGACCTTGATCCACTGAACCTCCACTACTCGCAAGAGATTTCCAAGGGCACCCTAAAGGCCCTAACCAAATATAATAGCACCTTGGGAATGGCTCAAGAGCATCTTGAAGATGTTGCTGCACTGGTGCCCCTCCATGGCATCAGTCATGAATATGTCATGATCAAGCTTCTGGTCATTTCTCTAGAAGGAAGGGCACTATTGTGATATCGAATGTTGGATATTTTGAGGAATATTAGTTGTCATTGATGTCAAAAGGTTCTAAGAAGAATTACTTTTTGATTATGCTTTATCTATTCACATTGTTGTTTACATATTGCTAAAAAATAGATAACACATGGTATTTGATATTGTCCTTCATCTTCATATTTGTTGAAATATCATCTGCATCCATCGCTAAAATATTTGTTCTATTCTACTGATAATAGTTGTGTTGTAATTTTACGTCAAAGGGAGTCCAACTATAATTATGTGTTAATAGGAAGCAGGAGCCTAATGGGAAACAGGCACCTAACGGGAAGCAAACACCTAATGGGAAGCAAGTGCCTAAAGGGAAGCAGGCGCCTAACAGGAAGTAGGTACCTATAAGAAACAGGAACCTACGGGAAGTAGGTGCCTAATAGGAATCATGCACCCATAAATTAAGCATCAAATGGGAGTCGAGCGCTTTAATGGGAATTGAGCACCTGACTTAGTGCTTCATACTAGTGTATTGTAGATTTTTTGCCTTCATCAAATTGAAAGTTCCAAGTCCAAATGGGACTTTGACATAAACATGCTAAAATATTGTAAAAACCACTAAATTTGCACACAATTCACTTAAAAAAAAATTAGAGAATATACATAATTTACTATTAAATATATAAAACTTTCATAAAATATACATTATATAATAATAATGCTACATAATATGTTAGAAATCCATGTATAAATATGAGCATTTTTGGTGCTCATCATTATCCATGTATCATTGGGCAAGACTTGAACATTGGTCTCCTCTTTAAATATTGATGAATCTAATCAGTTGAGCTAACGTCACTTGATCTTGATGATTTTACACAAGTTTTTATAAGGGGTCTTTGTCCCATCATATTGAGTGGGGTTTGAACCTTTGATCTCCTAAAGAGAGGCCAAAGCCCTTACCACTGTAGTAAGCTTACAACTTGCAAGGAGAAAAAGTTGATTATACGTGCAAGTTAAATTTTTAGTAACACCAATAATATGGTTGAGTATGAAGTATTAAATGTTGGATTATAGAAGGTAGAAAAACTTGTCATTAAAACCTACTTTTTTTGGTGAACAATAATGATGAAAAATTTATTGAGTTCATCATTCAATAATCTCAAAATTCTAAGGAACATAATAACTATGGAGATGCTATCAAATAAGGAGTCATTTAACTAAAATTCAACAAGCTACCTAAGAGCCTCATCACTTTCAAAAATATTCTTCAACTCCAACAAAAATTCTAGAAAACCAACCTTGAAGGTAAAAGCCTCTTCTTATCAACTGATTGATATTACTAATATAAAACATTTGTTACTAGGGAAGGAGTGCATTAAAAAAAAAAACTATGTTTAAAGAACTTTATGCCAAATACAATGACCTCAATACTTATGGGTATGAATATTTGAAGGCATATGATAGAAAAATAATAAAACATTTCATAAACTAAGAACCTAGGATCATACCTTTTAGATAGAAGCATAGGCTAATGAACCTAAATATTTAAGCTATCATGAATAAGGTACTACTAAAATTGCTTCAAGTACATATAGTATTTTTGATTAAATATTCAACATGCATTGTAAACCTAGTTCCTATGAGAAAAAATGAAGATATTTTTCTATGTTTACTTCAATAATCTAAATAGAACCTTCCTAAAGGATAATTACCCATTTTTTTTAATGGAATAGATACTATAAAAAGATTACAAGATCTTAGATAATGTAATTTCTTGATAAATTCTTAGGGTATAATCAAATTTGGGTCAAGGATAAAGACCAACATAAAGTGGCATTTACAACCAAATGAAAAACATTTTCCTATCAAAGGATGCCATTTACATTATCAAACTTAGGAGCCACATTTCAACGAGCCATGGATACTACATTCTTAGGATTGATTAATAAAATTATATTGAACTATCTAGATGATTAACCATGTCTTTCAAATAATAAAGTAAACATGTTAAGCATAAAGTGATAGTGTTTGAATGATGTTGAGTGTATGGGATGTCATTAAACCCAAAGGACTAAATATTTTTTATTCAAGAAGAGAAGTTGCCAAGGCAAACAATCTACAAACTAGACTTGCCATTGATCCAAACCTCATCAAATTCATCCAAGAATTACCTTTACCTTCATTGAAAAAAGAGATTAGGTATTTCATGGGTCGGATTCAATTTATGGAAAAATTTATCACTAATGTTGTAGAGTTGGTCAGGCCCATAAAAATATCCTTAAGAAGGATGCAAGTTTCACTTGGATTGAAGAAGAAAAACAAGATGTTTAGAGCATTAAATATGTAATCACTAGATCTCCAATTTTGATTAACCCATGTTTCACAAAAGTTTTAGGCTATGTTTTTGGCATTGATGTCAACATTCCTATGATACATAGAAAAATGACAAATAGGAAGAGGATCAAATATCCTTTATGAGCTAAATATTGCATAACTATGAAGAAAAGTACATCTTCATTAAAAATGAAGTGTTTTCCACTATGACTCCTCTAAGTAGGTTCAAATATTATCTCCTATAGAGCAAAACTATAGTATTGTAGTATAGTTGGAGGTTAGATATGTAATCTTAAATAGTGAGCTAGGAGATAAAAAAAAAGTTGGTAGAATCTCTAAAAATCTATGAATCTAACATAGAAATTAAGCCCACAAAACTAGTAAGAGGGGGCTATTTATGTGAAAACCTATCAAAATCCCACATCAATAATCAAATAATATTGGCAAATGAGATTGAGCAACTAGAAGAACAAGTTGATGGCCATAAGAAAATGGGATGGATGCATGATATTAGGAAGTGCATGAAAATCAATGATGTTCCAAAATGTTTGGCATGAAAAGAGAGGAGATATTTTATATGGAAAACCATAAACTACATGTTAGTCAATATGTTATATAACTTTATTCTCATAAATATAAATCATTCAAAAATTTACAAAACTATCATCTAAGCCACTCGCAATAATATTTCACAATAACTCTAATCTACACAATGAGATGGAGATAGTGTTAAGCAAGGTGCAACAACAATATTGTCATTGTTGTCAACACACTCAGATTGATAGGTTGATGCAGTGGATAGTTGTTCAAAGTATGTACAATGGTGTTCAATGCTTATGAGGATGTTTTTAATGTTCGAGTGAAGTTGTTATAGGTTGTTTGTGCAAATTTGCAAAAGTTGCAAAAATCGTCAGGAAGTTGTCAAAGTAGCAAAATTGTCAAAGTTGCAAAAATCGTCAAAGTTGCAACAATGTCAATGGAATGTGTTGGACAACCCAAGATACTATTTGGAGGTTTTTTTATCATTAGCAAGTGTGGTTGCAGTGTTGGAATGGCCGGTTGCTTCGTCGGTGCATTGTTGGTCAGTTTCATGCTTTATGTGATAGGTGTAAAATCTGCATCAGAGGTCACTTTACGGGAGGAATATTAAGCAATCCATGAGGAATTGGACCTCAAATTTTTTACTGGAGGTATCTGGATATATTGAGAGCTTAATTTTTAAATTTTAGCCCAAACAGAGTCCGGAAGAAGAAACGGTGAGAGTTGCAAAATGGCTATGGAGCACTTTTTCCAGTTTATGTTACAGGTGTAAAATCAACGTCAGAGGCCACTTTGTCGGAGGTACTACGAATAATCCATGAAGAGTTAAAATATGAAATTTAAACTAAAGGTATTCGGTTTATCCAAGAATATATGTTTCAATTTTTAGCCCGTTTGGAAATTTGAGGAGGAAGTTATGACTGTTACAAAAAGCCCTGTCAGCTCTTTTTGGCAATTTTGGCAGTTTCTAAGAATATAACGGTTGAGTGGTACTTTTGTGTAACTGAAAAAAAAAGAGCTACATTTTTTAATGTGAATCATATATATGTTTTAAAAAAAAAGGGAGAAGTGGGTTTTTTTGGAGAAAGGACTGTCGATGCATGTTGTGAAGAATTTTTTTCTTTGGCATTTTGATTGAAAAATGTGCAAGGTGTGAGATAATCAATGTGTAGAGTTGAGAAGATTGAAAAGGTTAGACAAAATATTTTAGAGGAGAATATTTGTGAGCTAGACCACTCAGGTTATTTTGATGAGATTTAAAACTTTTATCAGAGCTTTTTAAATTTGTCGGGTCGGTGCTTGGCAACAGGGGTCGGTGCTCCTTGTAGTTGGTGCTGCTAAAGTTTGGGTTAATTGGTGTCATTCCCTGTAGGTGGTGCTGCAAAAATATTGTAAAGACCAAATATTTTCGAGGCTTGATTTGGATGGGAGTCCAAACAATCCATTGGCATAGTGGTTTTCCCACATCGGGTTTCCACTATAAATCTAGTGTTATGTGATGCATGTTTGTGTGATTGCTTGTTTTGATTTGATTTCATAGTTGGATTAAATTTTTAATATACACTGATTCACCCCCCTCTCAGTGTCACACTTAGTTCAATAATTGGTATCAGAGCCAAGTTCCTGAATAGGCTTAACCGACTAGGGTGATCTTGGAAGTGACACAATGGCAAGTGGTGAAGGCTTCTCATCAAACAAAGCACCATTGTTTGATAGAACTAATTATGCATTTTGGAGACTCAAGATGTAGACATATCTTTGTGCTTTGGGATACGACATTTGGGATTCAATAAACAATGGATACACAATACCCACCACTTCTCCAACCGATGTTGTTGGTAAGAAACTATTTGAGAATGACTCAAAAGCAAAGAATGCTATCATGTGTGGATTAGTGGACAACGAACTGGTAAATATTATGGGTTGTAAAATGGTAAAGGAAATATGGGAAAAACTGAAGAGCATTCATGAAGGAGACATTAAGATCAAGGAGGCCAAGTTACAAACACATTGAGCTCAGTTCAAAGGATTAAAGATGAATGAGGATGAGAATATAGAGGCATATATGCTGAGAGTTAATGAAGTCATTAATGTGATTAGAGGACTCGATGAGGAAATCAAAGATTCTATCATCGTGAAAAAGGTATTAAGGTCCCTTTCCCAAATATTTTATTCTAAAGTTTCAGCTATAGAAGAAGCTAAAGATCTTAATTCTTTTAGTATGGATGAGATGCATGGTTCTTTGATTGCATATGAGATGAGAATAGGAAAATCTAAACCCATAGACAGAGAAGCTTCTTTTAAAGCCCAAAAAAATATGAAAGCAAAACAAGAATCCAAGGAAGAAGAGACATCAGATGAAATGGAAGTAAAATTTGTTCGAAAACTAAAAAGGGGAAAAGGAAAATACAAAGGAAAGTTATCGTTTAAATGTTTCAACTATGGAGGTGTTGGGAATTTTGTAGCTAAATGTCCACTTAATGAGAAGAATATAAGTGATGAAGGATCGCACGGAGAAAGAAGTGACTGGAAGAAAAAATCAAATTTCAAAAAAGGTAACTTCAAGAAGAAAAGTTTCATCTCCAAGAAGGTCAGTTCATCAGAAGACAGCTCTAGTGAGGATTCTGAAAAAGAAATAGGTGAAGCTCTTTTCATGGCATTCAAAGAAGAAAAACTAAAAAAATAACAGGAATGTGATGAAGAAGAAATTGATGCAGAAGTGAATTTGGAAGAGGAACTAATTGCAGCTCTGGATGAATTGAAGACAGAAAGAAAAAGGAATAAGAAAATTTCAAGAAATCTTGAGGATGCAAATGAAATCATAACAAGTTTGAAAGTGTAGATAGAAGAATCCAAGAAGATATCTAAAGATATCAAAGTGCAAATAACCATGAAAATAGATTATTGCAGCAAGTTAGAAGAAGATATTGTTGGTTTAAGGATGCAACTAGAAGAGATGAATCAAAAAATTAGCTTTTATCACAAATGTGAAGAGAGTTCTATGAAGTTGGATAAGATCATAAAGAACCAAAAGACTACAAGCATCAAATTTGGTTTGGGTTTTGACGAAGGAGAATCATCAAATGGATCAAAGGCCACAAATGAAGAATCCACAAAGAATGAAGAAAAGAAACAGGTTAATCAAGAAAAAATGAATCATGCAAAGGAAAGCAATAATGCAAGGCACGAAAGGAGAATTGATAATGATGGTTTCACCAATGTCACACATCAAAGAAGAAGAAGATTTATGGCTCCTACAACAACATGGCAAAGACCACCACCTAGGTTCAATCATCCCTTTTATGGTTACTATTTTAAATGCAATGGTTATGGACATAAGATTTTAGATTGCAAGTATAATGTAGGACCAAGGAATTTTTCTAGTAGAAATGCTTTTTCACCTTTGATGGATTATGCAGTAGAATGTTATAATTATCATAACTTTGGGCATATTGCAAGAAATTGTAGAAGTACATTTGCATCAAATCAATTTTAGGGAAGAAAATTTTAGCCAAATGGAATAAGACAAAATAGAAAATTTCCCAAAAAACATGCACAAGCTATTGAAAAAGAAAAGCCAAAACAAGAGCCCAAAATTGTAATCAAACCAGAGTGGAAAGAAAAAGAGCAACCTAAGGAAGAAAAGGAATCCTTGATCGTACAAATGACATTTAAAGCACAGAATAAATCCACACCATGGATACTTGATAGTGGATGCTCCAGTCATATGATAGGTGACAAACAAAAATTTGAGAAGTTGCAGCAATATGAAGGTGGTTTAGTGAAATTCAGAAACAATGATGGAGCTAAGATAGTTGGTAGAGGTTCAGTTAAGATCAGTGATAGAAAAATTAGGTCAGAAGAAGTCTTGTTTGTGGTTGGTTTGAAGCATAACTTGTTGAGCGTAAGTCAGATTTGTGATAGAGGTCATGATGTGATCTTTAAGAAGTAGGGCTATGAAATCAGAAAGGCAAACAGTGGGAAGTTGATAGCAGCTGGATCAAGGACATATGGCAACCTATACACTCTCTTGAAGACTTTAGAAGGATCTTGCTTGATTAGATAGGAAGAAGAGAATTGGTTGTGGCACAAGAGGCTCGGTCATATCAGTTTTGACAACCTAGTAAAAATCAGTTCAAAGAAAGCAGTGAGAGATATTCCCACCATTGGCAAACCATCAAATAGAATTTGTGCTTCATGTCAAAAAGGGAAGCAAACTAGAGTCTCATTTAAAACAAAAGAGTACTACACGAGCAAACCTTTGGAACTAGTACATACTGATTTATGTGGACCCATGAGAACGCAAAGCATAAACGGTGACAAATATTTCATGTTGTGTATAGATGACTATTCCAAGATGACATGGGTATTGTTTTTGAAGCATAAATTAGAAGCTTTTGAGATGTTCAAGGTTTTAAAAAACCAATTTGAGAATCAAATAGGAAAAAATATTAAATTTTTAAGGTCAAACAGAGGAGGAGAGTTCATTTCAAAGGATTTCACAGAGTATTGTGAAAAATATGGCATCAGGAGATAATTTTCAGCAGCCAAGACACCTCAGCAGAATGGTGTGGTAGAAAGAAAGAACAAGACATTGCAAGAAATGGCATGGACTATGTTGACTGAGAGCAAAGTAGCAGATAAATTTTGGAAAGAGGTAGTCCATACTGTAGTATACATCCAAAATAGGTGCATGTTGAGGACGCATGAAAGCAAAACTCCTTATGAGTTGTGGTTCGGTAAAAATGCAACAACAAGATATTTTAAAGTTTTTGGTAGCAAGTGTTACATCAAAAGAACCGAAGAAAACCTTGGTAAGTTTGAAGATAGAGTGGATGAAGGTATTTTTCTTGGCTATTCATCAAAAAGCAAAGCTTACAAATGTTACAACAAGAGGCTAAGAAAAATTGTGGAAAGTGTCGATGTTAAAGTTGATGAAGGAAGGGAACGAGTAATTAGCTATGAAGAGAACTACCCAATTTATGAAGAGGTCATTGAAGGAGATGAGGAAGAGGAAACATAAAAGAAACCAAGAATTGACTCAGAGGATTCAAAAAGTGATTCAAAATTGGAAGAAAACAAGAAATTCAAAATAGGTAGCTAGAAGAAAGATCATCCTAGAGAGCAAATAATTGGAGACCCCACAGTTGGTGTTCAGACAAGAAGAATATTAGTAAGTAACTACTATTTACTATCCAGCATTGAGCCCAAAATTGTTACCGAAGCAAGTAAATATGAAATTTGGGTAAAGGCAATAAATGAAGAATTAGATCAGATCAAGAAAAACAAGACTTGGGAGTTAGTACCAAGACCCGTAAATAAAAATGTAATCGGTACTAAATGGGTCTTTCGGAATAAATTGAATGAAGATGGATAGGTAGTCAAGAAAAAAGCAATATTGGTATGCAAAGGGTATGCGCAAGTTGAAGGTATTGACTTCGAGGAAACCTTTGCACCTGTGGCTAGACTAGAGGCAATTAGAATGTTTCTTGCTTTAGCAGTTTACAAGAATTTCAAAGTTTATCAAATGGATGTGAAATCAGCATTTTTGAATGGGAAACTTGAAGAAGAGGTTTATATTGAGCAGCCAGACGGTTTTCAGCTTGGTGATGATCCCAACTTGGTTTGCAAGTTGAAGAAAGCGTTATATGGCTTAAAATAGGCACCCCGAACATGGTATGCAAGGCTAGACAGTTATCTTACTCAACAAGGGTTCAAGAAAGGTATGGTGGATAGTAATTTGTATGTCAAAACAAAAAATGGTCATCATATTATTGTTTTTGTATACGTAGATGATATCATATTTGGTAGTAGCAAATATGAGTTGTGTAAAGATTTAGAAAATAAGATGCAGAAAGAGTTTGAAATGTCAATGATTGGTGAACTTTTGTATTTTATTGGATTGCAAGTTAATCAAAAGGAGAAGGGCATATTTATTTCTCAAATTAAATATGTGAAAGAGATGTTGAAAAAGTTCACAATGGAGGATTGCAAGCCAATTAGCACTCCCATGATGACATGTTGCAAGTTGAGAAAGGATGACAAATCTCCACCTGTTGATCAAACTATGTACAGATCCATGATTGGGAGCTTACTATACTTGACAGCTACTAGATTGGATATTTTGTAGGCAGTATGCATGGTAGCATGATTTTAGGCTAGTCCCAAGGAGACTCATGTGATAGTAGTGAAGAGGATTTTTTGGTACCTCAAGGGTACTATGGAGTATGGGTTATGGTATCCAAAAGGTAAGGACTTCACCCTTATTGCATATTCAGATGCATATTGGGTAGGATTTGTAGATGAGGAAGAGTACCAGTGGAGGTGCATTCTATCTTGGTGATAATATTGTTGCATGGCATAGCAAAAAGAAGGATTCAATCTCATTATCCATAGCAGAGGCAAAGTATATTGCAGTGACATCATGTTGTACATAGGTACTTTGGATGAAACAAACTTTGAAGGATCTTGGAATAAATTTTAGTGAGCCCATATCGATCATGTGTGACAATACAAGTGCAATAAATATCTCAAAGAATCCGGTTATGCATTCTCACACAAAACATATTGCTATCCGGTACCATTTTTTGAAGGAGAAAGTTGTGGAAGGTGAGGTTAAGTTGGATTTTGTTCCAACAACAGAGCAAGTAGCGGATATCTTCACCAAACCATTTCCCAAGGAAGTCTTTGAGTACCTTCACAAGAAATTGGGAGTGGTCACACTTCCCAAGCATTGACTAGCTATTGAAGCCACATTCTCAAGGGGAGCATTTGTGTCTTTGTTTATCTTTTTGCCCATGTTTGTGATTCTTGCTAAGTGTAATAATTTTTACCTGAGAATGTTGTGCATGGACTCAAGGGGAGTTTGTAGCAGCCATTTGGTATTGTTTTCAAAGGGGAAGAAGAGTTACATGAAATTGTGTGTGTGTTGCCAACAATTCCAAAGGGGGAGATTGTTGAGCAAGGTGTAGCGATAGTATTGTCATTGTTGTCAACACACTCAGATGGATAGGTTGATGCAGTGGATAGTTGTTCAAAGGTTGTTCGAAGTATGTACAATGGTGTTCAATGCTTATGAGGATGTTTTTTATGTTCGGGTGAAGTTGTTACAGGTTGTTCATGCAAATTTGCAAAAGTTGCAAAAATCGTCAGGAAGTTGTCAAAGTAGCAAAATTGTCAAAGTTGTAAAAATTGTCAAAGTTGCAAAAATTGTCAAAGTTGCAACAACATCAATGGAATGTGTTGGACAACCCAAGATACTATTTGGAGGTTTTTTGATCATTAGAAAGTGTGGTTGTAGTGTTGGAACGACCGGTTGCTTTGTTGGTGCATTGTTGGTTAGTTTCATGCTTTAGTTTCATGCTTTATGTGACAGGTGTAAAATTTGCGTTGGAGGTCACTTTACGAGAATAATATTAAGAAATATATGAGTAATTGGACCTCAAAGTTTTTACTAGAGGTATCTGGATATACTGAGAGCTTAAGTTTTAAATTTCAGCCCAAACGGAGTCTAGAAGAAGAAGTGGTGAGAGTTGCAAAATGGATTTGGAGTACTTTTTCCAGTTTATGTGATAGGTGTAAAATCAATGTCAAAGGCCACTTCATTGGAGATACTGAGAATAATCCATGAAGAGTTAAAATATGAAATTTAAATTGAAGGTATTTAGTTTATCCAAGAATATATGTTTCAATTTTTAGCCCGTTTGGAAATTTGAGGAGGAAGTTATGACTTACAAAAAGCCCTGTCAGCTCTTTTTGGCAATTTTGGCAATTTCTAAGAATATAACGGTTGAGTGGTACTTTTGTGTAACTAAAAAAAAGAGCTGCATTTTTTAATGTGAAGAATATATATGTTTTAAAATAAAATGGAGAAGTGGGTTTTTTTTAGAAAGGACTGCTGGTGCATGTTGTGAAGAATTTTTTTCTTTGGCATTTTGATTGAAAAAATGTGCAAGGTGTGAGATAATCAATGTGCAGATTTGAGAAGATTGAAAAGGTTAGACAAAATATTTTAGAGGAGAATATTTGTGAGCTAGACCACTCATGGTCTTTTGATGATATTTAAAACTTTTATCAGTTTTTTAAATTTTTTGGGTTGGTGCTTGGCAACAGGGGTTGGTGCTCCTTGTAGTTGGTGCTGCTAAAGTCTGGGTTGTTTGGTTCCATTCCCTGCAGTTGGTGCTGCAAAAAATATTGTAAAGACCAAAAATTTTCAAGGCTGGATTTGGATGGGAGTCCAAACAGTCCATTGGCACAGTGGTTTTCCCACATCATGTTTCCACTATAAATCTAGTGTTATGTGATGCATGTTTGTGTGATTTCTTGTTTTGATTTTATTTCATAGTTGGATTAAATTTTTAATATACACTGATTCACCCCCCTCTCAGTTTCACACTTAGTTCAACAGACAGATAATACCCTTAGGGTAGGGGAACACAATAATATTCCTTAAGGAAGGAATAACTCCACAATATTAAAAGCACTCTAAGGGCAAAGACTATTATGAGAGGATACTTAATATGAATGATGATTCATTACAATGACAATATCCCTTATTTGTATACCTAACATATATTTCTACTTTAGTGAGGGTATAACTCTAGCTCCAGTTAACTCTTAAACCCTTATCTAAGTTATAATTATACAATAATATTATAATACAATCAACATTGGGTTATGTGTGGCCCATGCCAACTATTCGTAATACCTATATATAATGTAATATAGTATCTAAATATACATACTCCTATGTACCATAGCATTCCACTCCCATTATAAATGTTTCATTCCGAAAAACATGAGAAGATAATAATATCATCTTCTAGGCATAATTGATAAATGGTATATTGATCATCCATCCATCCAAGAAAAATCTTCATTAGTGGTGGTATTTAGTGCTGCCAAGTTGTTGTGTCATTCTAATATTCATTAGTGCTCCTTTGGATTAGTTATTATTCTTCTCCACTCTTATATTTTAAATGACTACTCCTATGGTTCGATGTTGTTGTTGCACCACTCTAAAATCTATAATTACTATGCTTATTCTACCATTCACTATAATACTTGATGTCGTTCTTATTCCATGTAGGTATGTAATAATACTAATACCCTATGTAATGCCTCCATGATTATTTTTGATTATGGTGTTATGGGTTGTGATATACTACAACCCTATGTTGATGTTCTACTTCCTTTGACTCTTCAACCTTTTGTTCCTCTAGTTTAAATTTATTTTCACGATCTTCTCTCTTGAGCCTTTCTTTTGGTGCATCCTTGTACTCATCTAATCATAGATATTTAAACCTTACCATTACTTATTCCTTGTACTGTACTACTTCTTCTTGATTGGACTCTATTGTTACCTTTACCTTAGTCTCTCATTGTGATTCCTCTACTAGTTCTTCAATCTATTCATCTATCACAGTTTTTTATTTTTCTTGGGATCTTTGCTTCTTAAGTTGAGAAATATCTTGTAGTGTTATGTTCTTTAACTTATAACACAACCTCATGAACTTGTTTTTCACATTGATGAAAAATACCTAAAGTATCCAACACTAGACAACTAAGAATAATATCCACATAATCCATATCAATAGCATAAAAATTGTTGTAAAATATGTGTCCATAAATTTCAAAAAATTTGAACATGCTCACCATCCAACTATATTTCTTTAATATTTTTTGCTTGAACGTGCAACCTCTTAGCCAAAATATTACTGAAATTATTATTGTTTCTAGGGTTAATGGAAATAACAACATTTTTATTTTTAATTCATCCTTGAACTTGTAAAATAGAATTTTAGATAGAAGTAAACTCCTCTAACCATTCTATTGCTTATTTGATTTTAATGATGTTGTTCCTTTAGCTTGCACACTATCATCATTATTTTTTTCTTTTGTCACTTAATTTTTTTTTAACTCTCTTTTTAATTCCTTTCATTTTTACTAAAGTCTATTTATTTTTCTTTACATAGCCTCTAATGGAACCCTTCAAATGAGCTATCATTTTATATGGGTCCCACTAATTCAAGAATGCTTCCTCTATTTCTTCCTAAGTGTATAGTAAATTATGGGAATGATCAAAACTATAAAACCAAGATGAAGCTTCCCCTCCAAGATAATCATATATATTATATTTCCAAATATATTTTGTAGAATACAAACCATTTTCTAACATCAATATCTTCCTCTTCAAAAATATTTGATAACTCTGTGAGCTTAACACAAAAATTTCATAATACAACTAGAGATGGGTGAACTAGGTCTTCTCAATTTTTTATTCTCACTACTTTGAAGCTAAAATCCCATATAAATAAGTAGACTCACAAATTTTCTTCAACTCACAACAAATGATAATTGATTTGCTTAACCACATTGGAAGATATGTCAAATTTTATTCTTTTGAAAAAACATTATTTGAAAATATTATTTCTTAATATTGCTTGAATACCTTCATATGACCACTCATTTCAAACAATGTGGCATAAATATTGTTTGAGTTGGAAAAATCTATGCAAAGATAGAACTTTGGAATATGAGACAAAAAAGGCCTAAATTCTACAATTCAAAAGAACAATCCCCACTTTGCTAGAATTGTTGTTTTAGTACCACTTGTAACAAAATAAATTGTAGAATTAACAACATTAGTAGCAAATCAAAAGTGTAGAACATAAGTCATTCACCAATATATGAAAATATCAAATGGTTCATCCATACAACAATTTTCCACAATTATAATTCATACAAAGTGGAAAAGATAGACAACACCCTTAAAGCAACAAAACACCCATAATACTCCTTTAGGAAGGAATAACTCCACAATATCTCCCAAGATAAGAGACTATTCAGTGGATAAAGATGATTACAAGAAAATACTCAATATGATGTTGATCCCTTACATTGATAATAATATTTTTTGTGTGCCCAACATCTAATGCTACTTTGGGAAGGGTAAACCCTGACCCTAGTCAACTCCTAAATCATTATCTAGCTCATTATTATAATATAATATTACAATACATTTAATCTTGGATTATGTGTATCCTATACTAATTATCCATAATAACCATATACAATATTATATCATATTCCCACATATGTATCCCTAAGTACCATAGCATAATGGGTCTTTTTTTGAAAAGGATATGATGGCGTATTCATGAGGTGTTTTGGGAGAATGAATACTATGATGACAATGGCCATGTTCAACCCATACAATGACTCATAAATCATAAGGGAAAGGTACTACTAGTCAACAATTATTTCTAGAAAATTTCAATGGGTTAAAAATTGTAAATCTTGTTGTATGTTTATGGGAAGGAGAAAATTCCCAATGCCATTACAACCAATAGTAGCAATTGAACCAATTTAGTATTGGGGGATACATTTAATTAGAAATATTAACCCACTATGAAGTGTATACCATAGATAGATTTTAACAACATATGCCTTCTTTATCAAATGAGTAGAAGCAATTCCAATTAAAAATGCTAACCAAGAGATAATAACAGAAATATTAGAGGATATTATCACTAGTTTGGTCTCCCATCAATAATTATTACCAATAAAATTGTATTATTCATTAGAAAAAAACTAATCCAATTCGTATTAGAGTGTGGGTTTACTTATAGAGACATTGTCAATTTATTATCCTCAAGGCAATGGCCTAGTAGAATCAATAAATAAGAATATGGTTTAGATTCTAAAGAGAACAATTTTTGAATCTCAGTGGGATTAACACATGAAATTGAAGAGAGCATTCTAGGTAGATAGAGTAATTTCCAAATCTTATATTATAACATCATATCAGATTAAATTATAAAGGAGATAATTTTTCCAATCAACCTTGAGTTATTCTCATTCTAAATGTCTTAGTAATTGGAATTCGATGACACATATCTAACACCCCTTCAAGCAAGGTTACATTATTTATTATTCCTATGGGAAGATAATGACAGAGCATTCAAACATCTTAGTCATCACTAGATGACCACAAGAGGTGGTTTGATAAGAAGGATATAGATATTAAATTAAATAAGAAGATTTGGTGTTGAAGTGTGATGAATATTGAGCTAAGCTACACAAATATGTAAAATTAAATTCTCTTTGGAGTAGTTCATTCCAAATCACCATAATGTAAGGGATAAATGCTTATGAATCTTCCATATTAGAGGGTCAAGAATTCCCTATTTCAATAAATGGGGAACAATTGAGATGCATCTGATCAACCTAAAATGTTTATGAGATTTGTATATATGTACATAGTTCTTTTTTTCTTTTTATTTTTATTTTTATTTTTTTGTTTCTAATAATTCCACGTCAATTTTTTCCTTTTCCAAAAAATGAAATAATAAGAAAAATAAAATCCCCTATCTTTTTTGTATGAAAATCTCAAGAGAAATGTTAAAAAATCCTTCTATTTCCTATATTTTTCTTGTAGGTTCAAATATGTTTTCCTTAGACTGGGTACGATGCAAAAGCCCTCAAGGTGCCATGGGACTAGGTCATTTTGGTTGTATGGATTACTTTACCCTAGACTTGAAAAGGAAGGTGCTTCAAAGCTTCCATTTGATGTTTTTAAACCTATTGAGGAGGAAGAAACTCATGAGCATACCTCTATTCCTTTATCACTCCCTGGTGAAATCCTTGAAGGATGTAAAGGGTGGAAAGGGGTTGGACCCAATTCACCAAGGGCTGATCCTGCTTACGTTTGAGCATGTTGTGAAGCCTAAAGGGGTGGTGGTGGAGGAGGCTTTAGCAAGAATTTATTTTCAAAAAAAAATCTGATATTGAACTCAAATATTATAATGCCTGAGGTCTCAATTGATTCTTTTGAGTCAGATTCAAAGGACTCACTAGATTCTTTAGAAAAAGAGAAGGCTAGCTTAAAGAGTGATGTAGTTGTGACTCCTAGTGATGTTAATGGGGGTAGAACTTGATGCTCTAAGTGGCTATCATATAAGAATGGAAATTTTGATAAATCCTTGATTTTGGTCGAGGTGACGGACTCAGATGATAACCACCCAACAAAGAAAAAGCTAAAAATTTTAGAAGTTCCAAAATATGCCAAGGAGGGCTTCCTAGTGTTGGGATTAGATTCCCCTATCCATCTATCCTTCCTTAGTGACTTGGATGGGAAGCACCAAGCTCTACTGGGTGCCCTTAAGGCAATGATCTCCTTTGTTCATGATATTCAAGGAATGGCTCAGAAGTAGAGTGATGGTTTAGACTCTAAGTGATATAGAGTGGTTCTATTCATTTGCTTTAGTTGTGTTTACAAGTTATGTATCCTTTTTGGTCTTGATTCCAATTTCTTCTATTTATAATTGGGTTCCTATATTGGTTTGCTTTTTTTGTATCTTTGGGATTTTTGTTTTTATAAGCTTCATTTTATAGTGGTTGGGTTGCTCTCTAGTTATGTGTTTGAATTTTTGGTCTGTTGCTCTTGCCAAAGTTTTGAGGAGTGACCTTGAAGTTTGGTAATCTCGCTTTGTAAAAAAAAGTGGGGTCCTTTCAAAAATTTATCTTTTATCTAATAAAAAATTATGTTCTCCTTATATTTCTAGAAAAAGTAAAAGGAGTTTCACAAATTTAAAAAAAAATCCTAAGGGAAAATAGCAATTGGCTTCCCCTTGATAGATCAATTCACTCTCCTAGGCCAAGAGGTGTAAAAAGTTTCCTAGTGGAAGACATATTGATCCATTTTCTTCCAAAAGAGCCAAACACTAATTGAACTTCAATAAGAAAATACAAACAATAAATTTAATAAATCAGATAATAGAACAAATCACACTCAAATAATAGAGTAGATAATTTTCAAGTAAAATAATGTAAAAAAAAAGTCAGTGTGCATGATTAGTTGCATTAAAGGGAATTTTTTTAACCCAATGTGTATAATTTTTACCTTATTTTGTAGTAAAGCCTCCAAAATCACTCCAAATTCACTAAAGAAACTTTTTTA
The DNA here is from genome assembly GCA_028583015.1 of Wollemia nobilis. Lineage (NCBI taxonomy): Eukaryota > Viridiplantae > Streptophyta > Pinopsida > Araucariales > Araucariaceae > Wollemia > Wollemia nobilis. The sequence continues at coordinate 9,448,639 of JAQPPZ010001028.1, forward strand.
AATAATCAAATTCAACCATAAAAAGGGGAAGAATACACAAACTTATTAATAGTTTCTAGAATTGATTATTCCCATGGTCACAATTTTTACAAACTTACCCTTTACCATCATTTTCACTACCACCATGAGGGACTAAACCATTAAAAGTGAGCTTAGATAGTGAAAATGCTAATGCCACTATGAGAGAGATTTTTGTCATTTTTTTCCTATTAGGATTGATCCCATGACCCATACGTAGAGGTGATTCATGTTTATTCGTATCGTTAGAGAAAAGTAATCATCTCTAACAAATATTAATTTGCTCTTTGAGTGGAAAACTTATGTTTGTCAAGCTAATAGAAGATAAGAAGTGATAAAATGCTCCAGAAAGTGATTCACTCTCTAAATATAAAAGTGAATCTCTCCTAAAGAAATTGCTTCAAATCACTCCCATGGAACATTAAAATTTCCAGAGTATAAAAAAACAAATCACTCTTCTCATAACAAGGAAAACCACTCAACTTCAACTTCCTAGAAAACAAAAAATTTCTAAGTGCGAAAAGGAATGATTTGCTCCCCCATATTGAGAAAGAGTGAATCACACTTTTGGAAAAATAGTAAAATTTTAGCACAAATTGATAATGAGAAGAATTTTGAGAAAAAAATAGATATCTAAAGGCATAAATTAGTGGTGCAATACCAAAAGCATACCAATTTAGCCATTAATGACAACTATTAAAAATAAGCCATGGTAGGACCATCAAAAATTAGGGCTACAAAAGAACAAGAAAAATACTTAGGGACTTAGACTCCTAGAAAAATAAAAAAACAACCAATAAAATATATAGAGAACCCTACAACACACCACCTATCCATGACAAAACTAGGCCCTTAGCAATAAGGACTTGTTAAATTTTATTTTTAAAGAAGATATAAGCATTCACACAATAGTGTAAGTAAAAGAGCAATTAGAATCTTTGGAATGGGTCATGACACTAAATTTTAAAGCATGTTCTTAATACCACAAGTTTAGGACTACCCAAAAATCATTGAACTATGTACTAGTGCTTATAATAAGAAAGACCATGTGATCAAAGTGCACTCATGGGAAAAACCTCCCATTATTTTTACTATCAAAGAAATGAGGGCAACAATGTGTGCTAAAGTTGACATAATATGTTGGGTTTCCTATATGGCTCAAGACCAAGACCAACTATACTACTACAAAATATTTTATGAGAAGAAATAGATAGACTTTCTAACTCAATAATTTGAAAAACATAAGAAGGAACAAGGATTTGAATTTCTTTTGAAAACTAGGCAATTCAAACCTAATGCTCAACAAGCTTTATCTAGCTGAGCAATCATTATGGTGGAAGTGACTAATAAATAGGGACACAAGGAGCAAATAGCAATGCTACATATAATATAAAATTATTTTGGATATATTGAGATGCTAGATTGTGCTTCTTACATCTACACTACATGGAACACCTATTACCAAATTTTGGGAAGCTAGAGTAGTTCAACTTCTTATCATACCTAATTTGGATGATTTACACCAATAGAAATACTTATTCCCAAAGTTGTAGCTAGACAAGATGGATCTAGATGGAAAGTCATTGCTAATATGTGACTGTAAAAAAGTATCATATAAAGATGGAGGAAATATTAGCTATGAATTTTTATTAGGGGGATAAATGGAATGTTATCAAGTTTGTTCAATGAATGTAGAGCATTGATCAGACTAGTGGAATAGCCAAAAGGGGATTTCTACCTAGGAAATAATAAATAATTCTTCATGTTGTATATATTCTCAAGACTACCTTTTAAATTAGCTACATACATACCAAAGTACCTTTTCAACTTAGAATTTATTTAACGGTTGGATTCCATTGACCACAAGTTTTTCAAAGGATAAAAGAAGTTAACTTGCTACAAATTCAAGGAGAAATATATGATTATTACTCTAACAAAGGGGTATCACATTCACCTAGGGAGTAATTTAGAGAGTCTCAAACTAATAATAATATTGTAATATTACTATGTCTATGATCTTGAAGCCAATTTTTTGAGAACTTTGTTAGAGATAGGGATCAAGATTAGATATGTTCATGAAAGAAGATTTAACATGGAAAATGAAGTAAACCTAGACAAGGAGTAAGCTAATTAAATTTGGATGCTCCACAAGGTTACAAATATGATCTAAATAATAACCTCTTGCCTAGTTTGTATTTTGTGCTACTATGAGGGATAGAATAAATACTGCTTCAAATAATTACATGAACCCTCATATTATAGAAGCCCTCTTGAAGTAGAATTGGATACCAAATAAGATGCTAACTTGGAGGAAGATGAGACACAAAACTAATACAATAAAGAAGAATATATTGAAAGATCCATTTGATGTAGAGTTCTCTAGAGATTCGAATAAGTGTTAGAAATAGATTATATTACATTATTTGGGTCATGTAAATGTACCTTCCTTGGTACATACTTAGGACATTAGATTACTTTAGGGGGAAGTTATCTAGTTACTTCATGCAATGTAATAAATGCACAAGTGTCAATGTGCAAGTTGTATATGTGCAAGGTGTCCCTTGTACAACTAGGTAGAGTGTTGGCCAAGGAACCTATCTTCCTATATAAAGGGCCATAGATAGTAGAGCACAATCATGTAGGAGAGTGCAGTAGTATAGAGTGTGTGAGCTATAAGCTCAGAGCTCATTCATTGAGAAGTAGCTTAGATCATGGAGTGTTCATTTCCTCCATAGCTACTTTTGTATTCATTTCTGTCATTTCTATTTATAGCATATTTTAGTCATCTCGCAGATTTACTTTCTTTCTTATTATTCTACATCTTGTGATTGCTATCTCCCATTACATGTTGTATCAAAAGCTAACAGTGGTATCAGAGCTACGGTAGATCAAGCTACAGTAGATCAATAGGAAAACCACCATTATCATTGACCCTGAGTTTTTTGTCAACCTGATGCGCCATTGGACCAGTCACTATCAAAATCTCTTAGAAGAGTCTAGGTGGTAGAATTAGGGAGAGCCACAAGTGAGGACTAAATATTAGTTTCAAAAATACTGAGATTGCATATGGCTAGAGTCTTTCCATAGAGTTGCAGGAAAACTCGTGAAGACTAGGACTCAACATTTGATCCACTAGTTTGATGAATCAACTAGTGAAGCTCATCTAAGAGATCTGGAAATATTTACCTGAAGTTTCTTTTATTGTAGGGAATTAATTCTCAGATGATTGGGACACCTCCTACAATAGAAAGCTAGGAGACCTCAACTTCATTGCCCAAAGGTCGGAGTGCCTTCATAGTGCAGAGATTAGTTGTTGCAGAGAGGAGAATACTTTAGAAGAAACTTCTAGAAAATAATCATGGTGAAGTTAGGAGATAGGAGATCTCCATTGCTAGATTGAAGAACTTCACAAAAATAAAAAGGCCATAGAAGCCTTGATTCAGAAGAAAATGCCATAGAAGCCTTGATTTCTAAAGAAAAAGGCCATAAACCTTATATAACCTTAAATCCACAAAAGCCTTGATACCAAAATAGGCCACAAAAGCCTTGATCCTGAAGAAGACTCCAGAAGAGAGTACCTAATTCAGAAGCAGATTTCAGTACTAATATTTTGTTGCAAGAAAAGGAGATTCAATGAGTTGGGAAAGCTTCCTACAAGAAAGTTAGGAAGAGTATCTTCTTCAAAATCAATCCAACACCTGAAGAAAAAGAGATCAGGAGGAGATCTCATTGAAGAACTTCTAGACTAGGAAGAAGAAGGACTAGGAGAGTCCTGCTCAAATCCAGAAGAAGCAAAATCAGATATCCAAGAGAAGGTCTCACCACCAACACTTCCAAAAGCAGAAGGTTGAAGATAAGGTCTCAAGGAAGACCAGAAGAAGCTGCAAGATCAAATACCTTGGAGAGGTCTCGATGAGCATCCAGTAAAATGCTAGGAGAGCCTTACTAAAGAAATCATCAAAGGAGAACTCACTGGAGAAATCCACTACCAAGGAGAAGCCCCTGATAGTGAAGGACTTGGGATAATTATCACCATCCAAAAACAAGCCCAAGAGGAGGAGAATTTGGCAAGGAGTGCCAAATATGAGTAGAAGAAGAATCTAATGAAGACCTCAAGATATTCAAAATCTTGAGAAGAAGATCCTGCTTGAAGTCAAAATTTGACAAGAAGACTTGAAGATAGAAGAAGCTCATCAAATCTAGGAGATTTGAAGATTACCTCCCATAACAAGAGGACACCACTTTAGAGATACATACTTCTCCAAATATATAGCAGAAGGAGGAGACCACAAGAGGAGAACAAAGTCACCAAATCTTAGGCTCATGAAAGAAAGTTCAAGACCATCATTTGGTGAAGGAGTTATTCAGAATAGTCTACAAAGAGCTGCAAGATCTTACTCAAGGCAGCAACTTGGTGATCTTAGACACCAAGATCTACATCCTCTACAGAAGTGGCAAAGGAGCTACAAAATATTTCAAAAAAAGGTAAGCAACTATTGGTGCAAGTAGATTCATTAATTGGATTACTTATCAGATTTGTTAAAGCACCTTAATCCAGATTAAAGTTGCAAAAAGGAGATTTGTATTATAGTCTTCAAATGTGCAAAAAGAAAGGTTCTTTTTAAGGTTCATTTGCACATTAGGAGTTGATTAGATTTCAGAATTTCAACTATCTATCAACTACCTATCATCTACTTTGGAAAGCAAAAGAAGACTATCTCCTAATATCTTGCTTATAAGAAATTTGTAGAATAATTCTTGAAGATTCATTTTAGATTATTCTTGATTAAGTTGCAGTAAATTGATTAAGTGCACTTATAAGTTTTTGAGAGTTATTTGGAGTAATAAGGTGTAATTTTTAGTGCATTAAAAATGAAATATTAGTGGGTTCATTTGCACTACTGTATTACTCTCAAAAAGCTTAGTGTTTGTGTTCTTGAGAAAGGCACAAAATCAAAATTTGTCAAAGTGTCTAAAGATACTATTGGTGCACAAAAATCTGCAACTCATAGTGGCCAAGAGAAGCCACCAAAAAGGTTAGAATCCTCTGAAACTTGGAGAAGAAAACAACTAACCAAAATCAAAATAGAAGCTTCAAATATTGAGACTTGGTGAGTCTCAAATCCAAAGCATTATAGGGTTTGGTGCAAGAGAAATAAAAGTGTAAAAAATTGCATCAAATAAAGAGCTTCTATCTAAGATTGGATTTATCATAAAAGTATCCAAGCAAAAAGGGGAAGGTGTCTAAACAAAGAGACAACCTCAAAACCCCTTCACTGCATTCAAAATTCTGCCATAAAACCAGAATTTCAGACCTGCAAAAGAAGTGCAAGGAAGGGTGCAATAAAGGTATTCTATTTCATAAATATTGGTACATTATATTGCACTTCTCTAATACATTCTACGTAGGAAAGAGGGCAGATTTGAAGGTGCCATAAAGGCACAACATTCTCTAGAAGAGTGCAGCCGAATACGAGCATCAAGAAGCCTCTCAAAAGGGCCTACATCGTGCATGGGTTGGACAGCCATAACAGGTGACCTGCAAAGCACAAGAAAGGAGGCACATTGCTCACTAAAGGGGACATATCCAACAAGCACAGAAGCAAAGGAAATCAAAGCAAGCAAAACTAAAAATGTACGTCCAAAGGAAGGAGCATTCAATACTACCATTGGAGCATCAAGAAGTCTCCACCATAGCACTACCATTCAAGCTCCACCAAAGCTCCTCCATCTCTCCACCAAAGCACCACCACTAGCATTGCTTGGCTGGAACCATCTCAGTGCCATCGAAATACAACAAAGAAGAAGGTGGAAAAGTACGTAGAAAAGCTTGCAAGAAGGCATTATAAGAATAAGGGCATGCAAGTGATATTTGTCATCCTCCAAAGGAAACCCTAAATGCTCTCAAAGGTACGTTGGAATTTCATGCATGTGAGGAAGCATTACAACAAGTCTTTGGCACCCATAGACCACATGGAAGAGGAGTTACATTCCTCCATAGGCATTATCATTCGAACAACACAAGAAGGGAGAAAATGCTTTAGATGTTACACTTGCAACGGACATCCAAGAAAGCATTGAAGTGTAACCGAAGTGACACTTGTCACTAGGTTGACCACCTATTAAAGGCTCCTTGGACCAGGAAGGAGCAACAATTCAAAAAAGTAATTTAGTGTAGTCTTCAACGCATTTACGTCCAAGACATGGGAGTCATCACAATGTGGAAGCAAGGAGTAGAGCATTCAATGCTCTGGTCTAAATACAGTCAAAGCAGATACAATCAACATTGCAGCCATTACACATCTGAAATCAACATCGATTATTGCTTGATATAAGGTAAGGTTTATTCCCATATTTATATGCTTTCATCTCTAGGGAGTTATAAGGTTGAATTTAGAGGAATATAATTATATTGAAAGCCATACCTCAAAGGGAATCATTTATCAAGCTAATATAATATTTGCAATATTAAACTTAGGAGTAATAAGGTTTTCTACTAGAAATTAACCTTAAATACTTGCAAATATTATTGTGATCTAATTTTTCCAAAATTAGGGAGTTATAAGGGTTACTACATCAAACTAATTAATTTGGAAATTAGATACACTTGAATTAAATCCTAAAGGGATATTAAAGAGAGTTTTATCAAAGCATTTCAAAGGTTGGAAATTTATAATATTATTGTCTCAAAACTTCTCAAAAAGAGACAAAAGATCCAACATTAAAACCTCTTTAAATTTGGGAAAAGTGCTTAGTTCAATAGGAGCAATAAGGATAATAGAAGTTGATTTTGGTATTTACAAAACTTTACAAAATCAACCAAAATTGAACTATAATTTACAAAAGCACTTTATATCTTATCCAAAACATACTAGGGAGTCATAAGGCATTCTACAAAACCTAAGAATTGGTATTAGGGAATTTAAATGGCTTCAAACAAATTCTTCCTAGCAGAATCTCAACTACTCAAGGGTCCTAATTATTTCTCCTAGAAGAATAAAGTGAAAGCTATTTTGGTATATGAAAAACTTTGGGATATTGTCAAAGGGAAAACACAAATACCTACTACAGATGATATTGAAATCCTAAAGTTTGTAGAAAATGATTCAAAGGCTCTAATGATAATAACCTTTGCTATCACTGATGAGATACAACCCTATATCAGTTCAACAAAATCATCTTCAGATGCATGGACAAGCCTAGAGAAAATTTTTGAAGGAAAGAATAAGGTAACTATTCTCCATCTTCAAAGTCAACTTCATTCATTAAAGATGAACAATGGAGAAAGCATAGAACTATTCCTAAGGAAGGTAGAAGATATTAAAGGGAAATTATTTACCTTAGGAGAAATAGTTAAGGATGAACTTCTTACTCAAGTAACCATGAGAGCACTTCCAGACAACTATAAACATTTGGTAACATCTTTACAAGTTCTAAGTAAAGATACTTCTTTTGATGACTTAGTCAATATTCTACAGGAATATGAAGTGGAAAATATAGTTAAAGATGAGATGTCTAACACTGCATTGGCATCTAAAGATAATCCATAGGGAAACATTGCTTCTTCATCAAAAGGATGAAAACCATGGTACAACAAGTATTGTTAGATATGCAAGAGAAAAGGCCATAGTACCAACTATTGTAGGTTCAATCCCAAAAATTAGAATCAAGGAAATCAGATGAACAATGGGAACCAATTTCAGCCATGACAATATCAAAATCCTTGTCAGCAACAATTTTAGCGTCCAACCAATTATCCCCAATTGGAGTATCAAAAAGGAAATAAAAAAGGACATCTAGCTCAGAGGATAGAAGAAATTGAAGAACTAGGAGAATCGACAGATGATTATGAAATCAAAGCTCTTTCAACAAGAATGACAGGTTTTGAAGATACTAACAACTTGCTTGAATAGGTTACAGAAATCAGAGAAGAAGAATCAGAATCTCAAGGTCAAGAGGAAGATCCACATTGAAGACTAAAGTCTTCAATACCCAAATATTGTAATACAGGGGGGTGTTAGAAATAGATTATATTACATTATTTGGGTCATGTAAATGTACCTTCCTTGGTACATACTTAGGACATTAGATTACTTTAGGGGGAAGTTATCTAGTTACTTCATGCAATGTAATAAATGCACAAGTGTCAATGTGCAAGTTGTATATGTGCAAGGTGTCCCTTGTACAACTAGGTAGAGTGTTGGCCAAGGAATCTATCTTCCTATATAAAGGGCCATAGATAGTAGAGGACAATAGTGTAGGAGAGTGCAGTAGTGTAGAGTGTGTGAGCTATAAGCTCAGAGCTCATTCATTGAGTAGTAGCTTAGATCATGGAGTGTTCATTTCCTCCATAGCTACTTTTGTAATCATTTCCATCATTTCTATTTATAGCATATTTTAGTCATCTCGTAGATTTACTTTCTTTCTTATTATTCTGCATCTTGTGATTGCTATCTCCCATTACATGTTGTATCAAAATCTAACAATAACTACCATGTCAAAGAGAAAAAAAAGATAAATACATCTCTAGTAGACATCAACCCACATTCCATTATAACACTTATTACTATGATAACAACTACCTTAGCCCGATTTGTAGCATAGTCCTAGAAGAAACAACTACCACTAAAACTAATGAATAAGACCCATTCATTGAGACAATAGTGGTAAAGAAAAAGATGATGAATCCATGGGAACTTTGATGACTAAGGGTAAGGAAGGTTAAAAGTAAGTCATAAAGATAATTGATAACTCTAAAGAGGAAGGTACAAAGAAAGGAGAAAGATCATTTACCATGGAGGAAGTAACAAGAATGGAATACACTACTTTAGAGACAACAATTACTTCCACTAACACTCCCAAAACCACTTTTATCTCACTTTCATCCCCATTTTCTCTACCCCCTTATCTCTCTTCCTCTTCTACTTCTTATACTTTTCTTTAAATTCCCCCTATTTCTTCTATTAAGTCCATCATACCATCAATAAGCACAACCATAGTTTTAACAGTGCCAATATATCCTCCCACCTCTTTTATAGGGCCATAATCATTACCATCACCAATACAAACCATTCCACTATAATTTTTTCCTCCATTACCAACACCAATTATTCCATGAATATCCATCCTTTCTCAACTCTTCCCATGATGACCTCCATAACATTGCCTTAGGTGATAATATCTCAACCTCTTATATCATTAATAACCACTTAGTTTATACCATCATCCATATCCACTTCCACAATTGGTGGATTTATTAGCATCACTCACTACGCTAGCACTAATGTAATAAAATATTCCTCTCCACCATTGCAAGGATTCCCTTATCTAGGTCAAACTACACTCAAGAGGCAATTGGCCCTTGATATTGATAAATTTTTTAGGTATTTCCCTTTGTAGTCCATAAAGCATCAAGGAAAAATAATCATAAAACAAGTTATTAGGATCCAAGGTATAGATTAGTCATGATGTCACCAATGTGTAGGCTTCCTCATCTACTCTTCTTGCACTCCTCAAATACTAGCTAACAAAAAAGAGGTAAATTATTTATTGATAAGGCACTACAAATAGATCCAAGTAGACCAACTATTGCATATTTTGTGTATGTAACCACGGTTTCTACTTTGGATCTCATCAAGGACAATCCATTTTAATTATACAAATGGTCAACTAGCTACACCAGATGATGATAATTAGGTGCATGCAATCATATGAATAAGAAAAAAATGTATAAAGGAAAATATTAAAATAATGCTTCAATGCAAAAGCAAACACAGGCTTATACTAAGGAGAAAAAGGACCAAATATATTAACTACAATAGAATTTTAAGGTCATAAAGAGTGATAATGATGACTTAAGAAAAAATTTAAATAGCACTGAAGATGGATGAATGTAGAGGATAGCTTGCAAAGGAAAAGGACTAATTGAAACAAAAACTCAAGAAAGAAAAGCAATAACTACTATTTCAATTGGATTAATTAAAGGCCAATATGTAGGACAAATATCACCAAAAGGATAAAGAGATAGCTACCATAAAAAAGGTGAATGAAGAGTTGGAAAATAAAATAAAAATATACAAGTTATGGTATCAATTATTAATTGATTCAAATCCTTATAGGATCAAATACATATTGAATTAAAATGTGCTAGGGCATATCTCATGTAACTAGAAGATTGTAATTTATGATTTAATTGTACCATAATAGAAGAATTTAGAAACATGCTCAAATAAGTGAGTGGATTCCACATTAGAGGCTAGAGACTAACATTGGTAATTTTTAAAATTAAGGTATGTAGACACAATCATATTCACTCCAATATTAGTCAAAGGAGGAGGTGGAGTAAGATCATTAGGGTTTGAAATTGAGGGAGAAATAATAAATTTAACCACAAGGGTTTTATTAGTACCCATTATTTGAGAAAGGTTTTCATCACATTTTGTATAATATCCTATAGTTGTTTAGTTCACTCTTTTCCATTGAATTCTATTTGCCTCTCATTATTTCTCCTATGGCTATCCAATTGATAGGCAAATATTTCTTTTATAGTGGTCATGTACTCAACTAATTTTTTATCCTATGGGTTAGACAAAATATGGGATTAATATGTATATTATTTTGCATGTATTCTTTATATTTGTGTAGCATTATCATATCCAACATCAAACACATATGCTCATGGGGAATATTGAAACCCTATGAGATATCAATAGGGTACATCATGATCCTTAGTTGGGTCCCTCTCATATTCATCATCAAATTCATACCTATTCATCAAATTTTTGATGTACATACCTTTTTCATAATAGAAAATGGAATGAGGGTAAATAATACTCTCACCAAAATAGCAAAAAAATAGAAATATAAACAAACATATAATAATTGACCTAATATTATTCTAATAAAAAAGGTGGAATAACATTAAAACAAATATACTTCCTACACCAAAATAATTGTAAAATAAGGTATAATGCAATAAATAAGTACTTGGTACCCTAGGGTATTAAGTATCAAAACATCATTGATAGTGTAATAGTAAAGCATAAGATATTCAAACACATTTTTATCTTGGTTACAACATTACCATAATAACAAGGAAGGACTACACCTAGTATCAACAAAGGGATTTCATGATGCCTTGGAACTAGTCCTCGAGTAGCAAGATTGATCTTGGGTTAGAAATCCAAGTGCAATACCTTGTCCTTGTCCATGTAATGTAGTGAACTAGTGGTCAATGGCTTTGGTTGTAACTTCAAGAACAAGAGATATGGATCAAGTGGAAAGGGTCATGTGCTTTAATAAAAATAGAGGTATAAGATTTTCCAAAAACCAAGACAAGAGCCAATGAATGAGAGAATTGATATTTCAATATATGATTTTGTAGTGGTGAAATGAGTAAATAATATTATTTAAAGGATGAGATAAACAAATTTCTCTTTTTATTCCAATGACTATTACAGTATTATCAGGGTTATAAAACTATAACCATCGATCGCAATGATATACCATTTTAAACCTAAGTGTAAAAACATGTTAGGTTTTAGACTATGGATAGAAAACCCTAAAACTTAATCAATGACCAATATCTATAGCTAAAGTGGAAACCATAACACCATCGATTATAATGACACATTTTTTGAGGGACATCTAAACACATTCCTTAATCATTTTTTATTAGGTATAAAAATGGGGTTTCGAAAGGAACCCAAAACATTTTACAAAATATGGAACATAGGGAAACTAATGAAGAAGCCTAAAGTCCCCCAAAATACCAAAAGATCCTATAATCCCATAAAAAACAACCAGATATCCAACAACCCAACCCACGGAAGATCTCAACATTAAGCAAAACCTAGAACCCCAAGATCAACATAGAAGCTAATGATCGAAACTAAATAGAAACTAAAACATCTCCTCACATGGACTTGAGAAACTAGCATAAGTAGGGAGACAAGCACCAACTAAAGCTCAATTATTAGGAGGAACCTCTCCCACATTCCATGTCTAACTTGGAAGCCCCTGGATCACCCTAGCACTGACGTGTCATTGCTTGGATATTTTTTATGCAAGCAATGGCCACATTCATGGTTACAACTAGAGCCTTCTTATTATCTTCTAGCATTTTCAAGAATAGCTTGGTAGACTATTCGAAAAGTTAGAAGGAGACTTTCCTAGACAACCGTTTGACTCTACTTAAATTTTACCCTTTTTTAAATAGGCACCTACTCTTTTGTATCCAAATTTACCACTAAAATAGGGGACATATTGACTTTGAATTACTTTGTAGAAAGGTGCTTGGACCTCCTTAATTTCCCTCCTCTGATCTCCCTAGGAAAAATTGAGACACCCCTAGAAGCCTTCAAGAGATTCTCACCTAGATTTCTAGAAATGATAGGACTTAACAGGTCATCCAACATCTTTGATTTATTGAATTTTGAGTGAGAAGACCCTAGAAAAAATAGTAACTAGATATTCCTTTTGAAGCACCACTTGATTAAGAGTAGCCTCCCATGATAATCCTTTGGACTTTACAACATGCTAAAATATTAAAAGGGCCAAAGCCTGGTGAATTGGGTCCTAGCCTTTCCCTTTCTTAGCATCTAACATAGATTTTTCTATAGAATAAAATAAGAAATATTGGATATTCATCAACCTCTTTTCGCATAGTTGATTTAAAAAACATGATATGGTAGCTTCGTAGGATATCTTTGTTTGTATCCAATGTGAAATAATCCATCACCACTAAAACTACCCTATTCCACGGGGCCTTAAGCACCTTAATCTGGTATCCATTTTGGATTTTTGGTAGATATTCATCTTCATCCAAAAAGTACCCCAACTCTCTTATCATGGAATGCTTTTCCCTATTGTTATTGTAACCATATAGGGATAAGCCTCACCTCAATAATTAAGGCAATAGAGACTTCAAATTCTATTCCTCCCACTTTCACCATATCATTTTTTTGTGAGTGCACCCTTTGCTTCGATAGATCTTTATTATACCCATGAAACTTCAAAATACAATCTAGGAGTACCCATTTCCATAAAATCTTCCTAATATCATCCTCTACCTCAAGTGTGACTGGTTCTAGCACTACTCCCTCCATGATCGAGTGATCCATCCCTAGGTAAAACTATTGCAAGACCTGAGCACGCTTGCCACCAACCAACAAATTTTGAAACTTACTGTTCTAAGAAAGCAACATAGCCAATGGGATTAAAAATACACCATACCATTGGAGTGCACTCAAAACCTTCCTATGAAATTTGGAAAAAATTCTAGTCCCAAACATGGTGTATATTTGAAATCTCAAAGGTAATACCGAGAATGGACATGCAAGTTACACCACTATTTCCAAATACCCAAAGGATGGGGCTCAAATTCCAATCCTAGAGAATACCTATAACCAGAGCACTTTTTTTTTGCCACCTCAAGATTTGGAATAAATAACGAGGATAGAGGAATTGAAGAATATAAAGGGAAATCCAACATTCAACTTTCAAATAGAATGTGCTACCAAATCAACATCCCAATCTAGGCAGATTAGGATCAATAGACCATATCAACAAAGGTGAATTCAAGAGTTAATATATCCCATCACAAAAGTGTAAAGGACCAATCCATATCATGAAGAGCCATAATACTTCCTTCATCCAATGCATGCTTAGTGAGCTAAAAGTATGCAAAATTAGGCATTCTCCCACGATAACACAACCCCACCTAGCCTAATGATTGTTGTGGTTGTAAAACACTAACAACTAAATCTCAACAAAGAGGGACCGAAAGAGGGAAGACTGACCGACCAAAGCTAACCATGAGGTCCACCAATGCAGCAAAAGAGGAAACTCAAGGGGATAAAAAGGACACAAAATATGTCTATACAAAATAAACAACCTCGAAAAACAATTGACCATTGACAATATCACCCCCCCCAAAAGGTGCCAAACCAAATAAATTTAAATAGGATAAGGAATAAGGACAACACTTCATAAAGGATAGTCTAAAGCCAAAACTGAGGAGAAACCCCCAATGAGACCACCCTCCCTAAAATTGAGAAAATATGAAGAGCAATAAAACACAAGAAGTAAAAAAACTGACCCAAAGGAGATAAAAGAACCATAGGATATTGCCAAAAAAGATCCATCAATTTTCCTCCTAGGAGACAACCCTTAATCATGCTTGTATCCTTATTTTAATATTTTGGATAAATGTAACAACTTAAATGACAAGGGAAATATAATGAACAAATAACAAACTAGGTGTTAGAAATAAATCAAAACTATTAGCTAATATGGCTCATCACCATCCTACATAAGGACTAATAAAATTAGTCCACCTTGTCCTATATTGTGATAATGGATCCCTCCACCACTTGCAAGTTAGTTGTTGGTGTTATTTTTATAGATACAATAATAGAAAAATAAAAATATAAGCAAACATGCGATAACTAAGATAATATTGTTTTAATTAGAGCAAATAGAATAACATAAAAATATATATGCTTTCTACACTACAATACTTGTAAAACAATCTCTAATGTAGAAACGTAGTACTCGGTACACTAGGGCATCATGGACTAAAACATTAATAACATTTCAATAGGAAAGCACGAAACACTCACACCTATTCTATCTTGATTATGGTGTCACCATAATAACAAGGAAGGGCCACACAAGATTAATGTAGAGGATTCAAGATACTTTAGAATTTATCATTGAGTAACAACTTTAATATTGGACCATGAAACCTAGTGGAGTGCACTATCATTGTCCATGTAAGGTGGTAGACCAAAGGTTAATTAATTTTATTGTACCTTTAATAATGATAGAGATAGATCAAGTAAAAATCATCATGTGCTATGATGACAATAGAGGCAAAAGACTTTTAAAAAACCAAGAAAATAGTCAATGAATGAGAGAATTGATTCTTACATGTAAGATGTTTTGATGATGAAATGAGGAAATAAAAATACTATTTGCTGGATGAGATAAACAAAATTTTCTTTTGAGGTTGATAGTTGTATTACACCCTTGTCTAGGGTATAAAATCATAATTATCGATCATAATGGTTCATTGTTTAACCCTATGTTCAAAAACATGTTAGGTTTTGAATGGTGTATGAAAACCCCTAAAGCTTGATCAATGACTATGATCCCCACTTGAATTGAATATTATGAAACCATTTATTGTAGGGACATGTGCTTTAATGAACACATAAACATGTTCCTTAATTATGCCTATATCCTTATTTTAGCATTTTAAGAAAGTTAGTGAGAAAAAAACCAAGGAAAATATGGAAAAAATATGATAAACATGGTGTTAGAAGGGAACCAAAAGTGTTGTGCAACATACCTCATAAATGTCTTACCCATGGACTAATAACATTAGTCCACCCCTATCCCATATTAGGAGGACAAAGTTGTCTAGTAGTTGCAAGTTAGTTGTTAGTGCTTTGTTTATAAATATAATCCATCATTTTAAAAATCAAATTTTCTTACCTAAGCACTCTAATAGTGATTGAAGGTGACTAGAGTGGGAGTTTTTTTAATAAAATAGATAGATATATCTAACCATGCTGGTTATTTTACCATGTACAAAGGTAGTTGATGATAGTTTTAACATGTATTTTACCCCTATCATCCACAAGAGGATGTTTGTGAGATAGGATTTTTGAGGTTGAATTTTGAATTTTAACCTACTACCCAAGTGTACAATTGAATTCTAAAGTTTTTTTATCAAGTTAGATTTAGATTTTGTCATAGAAAAATGTTAATTAGTGATGCTTTAGGCTCCCCTAGAACCTGGAAATTGGTTTAGAATGCCTATTTTTTAGCTGAATTGGGGTCTTCTCCTTATGAACATAGTCATTTGATTCTATGGATTAGCAATTAATGCTTTCTTTGTGATTTTTTACTGTGTGGAAATTTTTTATGTTTTGTGTTATTTTCAATGATGGCATTGCTTTTCTATAGGTAACATCGTCATTGACTACAAATTTTTAGTGCTCTAGATTGGCAACATAGTGATTTGAAAAATATCCTTATCTAGGGTGACACTCTTTAGCAATGCTCTAACAAGGTACCCTCGTTACTTTTGCATGAGTTAATAAAAAATTATATATTTTTATTTATTGAGATTAATCGTATGTTTTTATAATTGTTATATATTGGTCTATATTATATGTTATTAGATGGTGTGGATAGGTGGGATGCTCTTAAGGGTTATCCTAGGAAGGTAGATATATGATTATGGAGGTACAAGGATTATGTTTGGCTTATAGATGTATTGGAAAAATGGAATATATGTTGGGAACACTGAAATTTGTATTGGAGATAATAATAAAGTATTCTTGTGAGGTTGTTGAGGAGTATGGGTTGACAAAGTATGAATTATGAGCAATATTGTACTAAAGATGTTTAGGCATTGGAAGCCTTGATCAAACATTTTCAGATAGGTGTTTGGAGGAGTGATACATGAGATTGGTATATCTTTATAGGATGCATGAGCGTTATAAGAGATCTGTTATTGGGATCTCTTGGAGGTATTTAGTAAAGGATTCATCCATGTACAAGCATATATGGCCTATATGATGGCCCAAGAGACATATATGAAGCCAAAAGTGAATATAGTTGATATGGGATATTCTAGTCATCCTATCATCGAAAAGGAGGTTATCAAGTTGTTTTGGGATAGAATATTCTACAAAAAAATGACCAAGCACTATTTATTCTAAATTGGGAAGTGTGCATATATATGGTTATTGATTGAGATAAGATATTTGCATAAAGGGAGATAATTTAAATGCATATCCTTCATTATTTCTTCACCACATGATATATGGAACATGTAGAGATGGGTTTTATGGCACTTCTAAATCTAGTGTATCTATGAGAGACTCCCCTAGTATTAGCCAGCTGGAGTTTCCTAGGATATCCAGTGAAGAGATCAATTGATTCACTAGTGGGTTTGGACTGTGGATGTGAGGATACAATGGGTATGCATACCAAAATTGGAATAGATTGACCAATATAGGGATGTAGTATGGTGGCAATATCCATTTGAGATTACTAAAAAAATAGAGGTCAATGAGACCATGCGACAAAAGACGATTCTACGACTATCACAATAATATAATGGAAGTAATTAGAATTAGAGGTGCCATTCCTAGCTTCTTATTTATTTGAACAAAACATATTTGGGAGAGGGATAGGGTGTTAGATGTTCAATGAGAGGAGAGATGAGGAGGGCATGAAATCTATGCCTATTTTAGGACATTGTTTGGTTAGTGTACAACATAAAATAGGAGAGGAGGATGAAGGTAAATAAGAAGAGGTTCCCCTCATCCATAAGTGGAGGTTATATGTGATAAGTACCCCCTCATAGGGGACTTTCGAGATGGGAGAGTCTTATCATGGAGTGAATTAGGGTAAGGTGATCATATCAAGGTTAAAGGAAACTATAATATAGGTTATGAAGGTGGGTGATACCTTGGAGGATGACAATAGAGGAAATTTCAGGTAGAGGACATAGATAGTTATATATATTAGCAACACAAGTAATGACCCTATTTAGTATTCTATGAATATAACTTTTGAATTTTATATTTTTGTTGGACATATACATAAAAATAAAATGACATGAAATGAATTAATAACTAAAATAAAATATAAATGTAGGCAACGTAAATAGATGGAGCCCAACAAAATAGATTTTATTTTGACTAGTCACTTGGAATCTTTCCTATGTCATTGTTAGGTTGTCATCTATAGATTTTTATTAATTGGTTAGGAGACATATAGATACGTTTATTCTAGTATACCATATAGAGAAGGTATTGGAAAATCAAATGAGACTAGGTAGGGTTGATGAGAATATTATTTTGTTGAGGGCTAGAATAACATGGGAATATGAGAGTTAGAGGCTAGTAGAGGACCATGATAGGGTGATAGAATAATATCTAAGGGAGATATCCTTCTTGATATAGGAGCTAGGTCATGCATGGGAAATATTATTAATATTTTGGTTTAGGAATAAGCAATAGAGGATGAAGATCCAATAGTGAAGTATGGCATATAAGGATACAACTAGCAATGTGTAGCAACATCCTCAATGAGAGGATATACCATAGGATGTATATATCCTAGAGATGGCTGTATGTAGACACATGTATATGGATGTATAGACATTTGGTATTTCCATCAATGATTGTATATATGTGTATAGAAACACACACACATATAAAGCATTTTGTAATGCATCACCTCATGCCTTATCTTTTTATCTAGTTTATTATTATTTTTATTTTATTGAATATTAGTGGTAAGGTATATGGAAAATATGAATTTCAATGATAGGATTCACAATGTTTTCCAGAAACAAATAGAAGCAACCCACCCACTCAAATCTTATATAGAAGGCATAAAAGTATAAAAGAAATAAATAAGAGATATAAATTATGGGATACTCGTAGGCACCATAAATTATCATTATACAATCTATGGATAGGAAACACTACACTCTAATACAATGGGTTGATTTCTTAGGGATTTATACCAATACTTAATTCCTAAATTATATCAATAATTTTAATTTTAGCTTACATAATAAGAGAGCCTTAAGGTTAAGTACAAGTTATAAGATGATTTTAACCATGACAAGGTTAACCATGGCCCAAAATACTATAATAGATTAAATACATTATACAATTATTTTCCTTAGTCCTATTCAATATTACATCATATAATGTCAGCTTGGACATGAACTAGACCACACTTTCAACACCCCCTCACAATCTAAACTAAGGGCCCAAGGAGAGAAAATATTAATAATAATAATATATTTCCCTCATAATGGATGCTCTAGTGGATATCTATAGTGGAGGTATATGCTTTTGAATTACCCTCATCATCTAGAAGATGTCCATTGATCTTCAAAAACTAATCTTCAATCCTTTGTAAATTTGGTAATCAATTTTTCATTGGATGTACTTTCCTCTTGTAGTATCTATGAATGGTATTCAAATTCTTTGAAGACTTAACCTAGCCCTTGGGCCCCTAGGTCTTAGCATTGTTATGTTTGAATTTATTTACATGAGCCCATATTTATGAACTACCATCACAATTTCTCATATTCACTTGAAAATGAACTAGAGAGAGAGAGAGAGAGAGAGAGAGAGAGAGAGAGAGAGAGAGAGAGAGAACAAGAGTAAGAGTTTTTAAGATTCTAAGGATATAGGAATCATATAAACCATGAGGTTCAACATCCGAAAATAAAAATAGATATTAGCAAGGAAAATTTTCATATGTTTTGCATCATCTTTTTGTTTTCCACCATAAGATACAATATTTACTCTAAATGTCTTAAATCTCATAATATAGCCCTCAAAGTTATCAAACTCAACCAATTTGAGAGAAGAAAGATCTACTTTTAAGTAACTTATTTTAGTTGTATTTTACCAATATACTAATATAATTTTGACCATTCCTTGATAGGTTCACTTTCTTATTTGATATGGAAAAGCAATTCTAGTTCAATCAACAAATAGAATAGGCCAAGAGCTTTTCTTTCTTATGCTGGTGAATTTTATCATCAAGGACTATTGCTTTATATTCTTGGAATATGAACCACAAGTTCTTACTATATAATAAGCCAATCATTTGGGTTGACCAAATGCTATTTCATCAATTGATGTTATTAACTAGGACTTGATGATCCATATTACACAACTTGACCCCTAATACTATAACAAGTCCTTGAATTGATGCCACCTATGCATAAAGATAAAAAATCCCATGATTTGAAAAATAGGCTCAAAACACTTATATGGGAAAAAGTTATGGCCTTTAGAATTTTTTCCTAATGGAACTCAAAAATGAAAAATTAAATGCTCAAATTATAGTGATTTTTTCACTAAAGTAGTGTAGGTTCCTGCCTCATAAGAGAGATAAGTAGAGACTGCTACCCAAGCCAACCAGATGAGAGGCCCTAAAGCTCCATCCACATTCCAAGTAGTTGATTCAGAGAAAACACCTACAAAGAAAAATTTGTGCCAAAGACTAATGATAGGGATTAATATTTAATTCTTAATATTATCCCTATTCACACGGATCGCATTGTACAACATTTAATGCTTGAATCACGATAATTTGACAAATTTCTTGGTGATTGCTAGCTTCTAACACCCATCACAGAGGAGATTTGGCCATTAACGACCCTAATCTGCCTTCGAACAAGTTTCGACGATTTCTGCATTTTTTTTGACGAGCCCAACAATAACCTGGCGACCAAAAATAATTTGTTCTAAGGTTAGGGTTTTAATTTTTGTATTTGATAGTATTGTGGTCTCTTTTTTGATGGAGGTAGTCATCGTTGATGATGTGGTTGTTCCCAAAATAGATCGACACACCCAATCCATTCTATACGTGAAGTGTAATTATCCCACATTCACCATATGAATGTGTCATCTTCTATTTTTAAGCCACCAATCACACATTTGAGATAGCCAGCGTATGATGGCTACCTTCCCCCTGCCTTGGACCTTAACTGATAGTTCGTTGTCCTATCACATGTGCCCCACATCGTTGTTCATATCCACCCCTTTCCTACCACATGTGAATCATATCATCATTTGTATTCTTCGTGTCATCTTGTCGGGTCCAACGTGTGTTACCCATGTCATCTCATTGGATCCAACATATCATCTAGTTTTTGAAGTACCTACATCTTAAAGTCCAATGTGTCATCCAGTTTGTAAAAACCTCGTTTCACTCATCAAAATCCTAGCTTCAGGTTGTGTCAATCATCGATTGTTCTAAAAGTTGCATCGAATCCTCGATTGGTTCTATTAGTTGTGCTAAAATTTTAAGGTAACATTGAGTAGTGATTGATCATTGAGGCAGTGTTGAGTGGTGTTGAGTTAGATAGCTTTTGGGAGTTTTCATCGCAATTTGGTGCTTGATGAACTACTCATTAGGAGCATCATTATTGAATAGTCGTTGCAGGAAGTTGGGCGCTAGCCATTGGATTTGGTTAGTTGGGATAGATGGAATTTCATGGTCTTCACTTATGCTAGTCGTTGACCATTGGTAGTCATTAATTGCCTAATTACCCTCCTTAATTACCTTCAAATAGTTGAGTTCAATCTCCAATAGGGGGAAGGCCCCTTAAATAGTTAAAAATAATCTTTACTGAAGCCAAATTTTTTTAGTACATTGGCACCTAGTAAAAGTCTACCCACTCCTAGTAGACCAATGGTAGCAAGCATGGCCCTAGTCGAGAAATTGGCTGAAATCACTGTAGAGCAGAATAAAAAGATTGTTGAAATCATTGCAACCCAACATGAATTAGCAACCATAATGCAATCACTCAAAACTTCTTCCTCGTCCTCACCACACCCTAATGTTCACTATGAAGTCCAAATCTATGAAGGTTCTCAAGATATCGATGTATTAAATATTTTGATACTTGACATGGAGACTTGGTTTGAGTTTAGCAATACTCCTGATGCCCAAAAAGTACCCTTTGCCAAAATTTTCCAATCTGGCCAAGGTCCTCATCTCCAATCGCCAACAAGACCAAAATCCAATTACAACATGGGAGGAGCTAGTCACAACCTTAAAGGCTTCCTTCTATCAATCCAACTATGAGGACGATTTACTCAATCAATGGTTAAGACTTCAAGGCAAAATATATTCTGTCCAATATTTTATTCACAACTTTAATCGCCTTTGAGTGTTACTCGTAATTGTTGATCCTACTATTGTATAGATAGCAAAATTCAAGAGTGGTCTACTTGCACATCTTTAAATGGAGCTCAAATATTTTGGTTGCCATACGTTGGATGTATTGAGTGGTAATTTTACCCAATTGCAAAACCACACTCACCCTTAGGATTTTGAAGACAAAAACCTCTCTTGCAAAGAAGTTAAAAATAAAACTTCTCCAAGGTTTCGCTATATAAGCATTTCACATGTGTATTTGTAATCTTATAAATATGTGTTAAATAAATATTAGGAATACCTTGGTGATTGCAAATAATTGTTAACAAGGGGCATGTGTTGGTTTATTTTATTATGCTATGCTAGTGATTGTACGTGAAACTTAAAAGAAAAGGAAAATGTGATTGGCCCTCATATGACCATGATGAAAGCCTTAATTCATTTTATCTTGAGTGTTTTATGTAGATTTTATCTTCCTTTGATTAAGCAGATTTTAGACAAGTTTTATCTTGCATTATTAAACCCTGCTTTGAGCATGAAATAGAAGATTAAAATCTATCTCTAAATTTGAAACTTAAATGATGAAAGGGTTCCCTTGATGTTGCTTTGAACATGAAAATGCCAATAGCCTTTAATATAATAAATAAATTACTCCTCTTTGATGAAATTAATTTTCATAAAGAGACATCAATTTATTGCTTTAAAACAATGGCCTTAAAATCTCATTATAAATTATCCCGCTTTAATGAAATCATGATTTTCATAAAGAAGAAATAATTTAATGCTTTAAAACAATAGCCTTTGATATAATAATAAATTACCTCTCTTTAATGAAATCAGAATTTTCATAAATAAAGGACAATTTATTGCTCGAGAAATGAAGGCCTATGGAATGCCATATAAATTACCCCCCTTTAATGAAATTGAAACTTTCATAAAGGGAAGTTCATTCATTGCTTACTAATGAAAATACAAAGCTGAAAAAAACTAAAATGCCTTCAAAATGTGAAATAATGCAAAATTTCAAAATTATAAAAATCCTCATAAAACAATAGTTTTCAATAATTTTTATAAATTTGAAATGGCTTTGGAATGAGCTTGAACTTATTTCAAATGAAATATTGAATTTCATTCTTTACACCCATGTATTTATTTTTGGAGTTTAATTTTTATTTTATTTTATTTTAATCACCAAAGTATTAAAAAAAATCTGCAAAAATGAAGGGTTAAAAAAAATAAAATAACACTAATTATGAGGAGAATTTTGCTCCTATGGCAAATATGACTACAATCCACACAATTATTGCTTTAGCAGCTCAAAAACATTGGCTTATATATCAAATGGATGTAAAAAGTACATTTCTTAATGGTTCATTGAAGGAGGAAGTGTATGTGAACCAGCCTCCAGGATACATAGTCATAGGCCAAGAAAACAAAGTCCTCATATTGAAGAAATCTCTATATGGGTTGAAGCAAGCACCCCGAGCTTGGTATGCAAATATTGACTCCTATTTCATCAACCTTGTTTTCACTAGATCTATAGCTGAATCTACTCTCTATGTGAAACATTGGAAGAACTGTATCATTTTGGTTACATTGTACGTGGATGATCTTCTCATTACAGGTGATGACACAAAATAAATAAGATTGCTCAAGGAGGACTTATGTAAAAATTTTGAGATGACAGACTTAGGCCTCCTCCATTATTGCTTAGGCATAGAGCTATGGCAACAACCTCGTAAGATCTTTATCTCATAGGCTAAATACATTCAGTCTATTTTGGAGAGGTTTCGGATGGAGGAGAGTAAGCCCTCCCTCACTCCCATGGAAACTAGGTTGAAATTGGTTAATAGTGATGATGAAGAAATGGTTGATGGCACCCTTTATAGGCAACTAGTTGGAAGTTTGATCTACTTAACTTCAACTAGACCAAATATTTCCTATTTAGTTGGCCTTGTTTCTAGATTCATGCAGGATCCTAAGAAGAGCCATTGGATAGTAGCTAAGAGGATTTTGAGATTCCTCAAGACCATCCCTCATCATGGCCTTATATACACATCATGTGATGATTTTTCTTTGATTGGGTACACAGATTTAGATTGGGCTAGTTGTCCTAAAACAAGAAGATCCACATCAGGTTATTGTTTTCAGTTGGTCCAAGGCTCTATTTC
Source organism: Wollemia nobilis (assembly GCA_028583015.1). Classification (NCBI taxonomy): domain Eukaryota; kingdom Viridiplantae; phylum Streptophyta; class Pinopsida; order Araucariales; family Araucariaceae; genus Wollemia; species Wollemia nobilis. The sequence continues at coordinate 9,472,545 of JAQPPZ010001028.1, forward strand.
ATGGAGTACGAAGAATCAGAACACAGTTTCATTATCTTCAATAGAGACTAAATATAGAGTGGCAGTTGAGGTAACTAAGAAGGCAATTTGGTTGAGGCAATTACTTCAAGACATTAGGCTACTCATAGATGGTCCAACTTATATATTGTGACAATCAAAGTACCATTAAGATGAACAAAAATCTAGTCTTCCATGCCAAAACAAAGCACATTGAGATCCATCATCACTTCATCAAATAAATGGTCCAAGAAGACATTATACACATGGAGTATGTACCAACTCAATATCAAGTGGTTGACATATTCACCAAGTCACTTGGGCTAGACAAGTTTTCTCAGTTTAGCAAATTGCTCTATGTATGTAATAGAAGTCAACATTAAGGGGGAATGTTATCTAATGTTGACTTATTTTTTTCTCTATAGTTAGGATAGTGCACATTAAAGGGGAATGTTATAATATTATAATGTGCACTATGCCTTCATTTTGACACTTGTCTTATGCCTTGCAGTTGGAGTTATCCACTTTGAGTTCTTTGTCTTCTGCATGACACTTGGAGTGGAGATTATGACACTTGTCAAATCTCACTCATAGGCTTGATGCCTATATATTGTAACATATTTCATCAATACAATTTGTACCTTTTAGTTGGTCCCAACATCATCTTCTACAATGTGCGATTTCACCTTGTGTTATCACACCTAGTATTCTATGAGGTGCGATTTTGCCTTGCGTTATCGCATCCATTCTTTTGTGAGGTGCAATTTCACCTGAGCTCAATCTGGGAGTAATTTGCTATTCCAATTTTCATCATTGCATTCTAGAATGCATTTAGTGCATAGTGGTGCATTCTATTTTTGTGATTCATCATTCTTTTCTGCTATATTGTATTATGTTTGTTTTCTTTCAAAGGTCAATTTTCACTTTTAATTATCAAAGGTCATCTAAAAGTATCTAGGGGGCTTGACTACTACACCTCCAAGTATTGTTATACAATGGCCAAAGTAGGCCCTCTAACGTTAATCACATTTTTTAAGTGTTTGTTAAGTTATCTTGCAGGAACATGGATTATTGATAACATGGGACAAAGGGATAAAAGAAAGACTAAAACCATCGAAAAAGATAAGTGTTATGATTAGTATTTAGGTTGTTTGTTGAGTGCTTTATATTTCTATTGTAAACCCTAGATCTGATTTAATAGAAATATATTTAATTAATTCTAGGCATTTGAAAGATAAACAACATATAGTGTGCACTTAGGGTTAATTTTGTTTGTGCATTTCTCTTGAACCCTTGCTTAAAGATTGTTAGAAAGCATTCAAATAAATAATCATTCTAGGGCTAGCTCTTATATTCCTGCATTCTATATTTCTACTTTGTCCTTTATCTTTTATAGTATAGATCTAGAAAGGCCAAACATAGGTGATTATCTTGAATCAAATACATCAAACATTCCTAAAATTACAGAGGAATTGGAGCGAGTCCTTAAACCATTCCTAGTGAACCCTTCCCCCCAGCACCGAGTGTATAGAACAACACAACCCCGTGGTTCACCTCAAAGGCTTCTCTCTTGCAGATCCAAATTTTGGGAATTGTACGCGACAAGACAGTTTTTCCCCTCTATAGATGGGCTTAGCCCTATGGAATAATCTTGTGAAAACTAAAGAGGTATTATGGAGAGGATGTATATTTTTGGGGTGATAGTTGGCTGCTTGACCATCCCCTTTGTTTTGATCCTAGACTAAATTTTTTGGAGGTCCCTCTAACTAGAAGGTTTGGTAAGAAAGTCTTTGACTACATGCTGAAGATGGACAACTCTGTCACCTAGAAAGATATTTCTATTGATTTGGCTAATTCAAACATTCATCATTGTCTTCAAAAATTAAATTTGAAACTGTAGTGGTATCATCTTGTGAAATCCCAATAGAAGGACCATTTGATATGGTGATGGGATCCCTCTAATGAGTATTTTGTTAAATTTGATTATTTGGCTCAAAGGGAGACTATCTCTCCACAAGTCCCTATGGGAAAGATATGGTCACAGTTTTTTATTCCTAAAATTTTCCTCTTTCAATGGTTGATGATTCAGAATAAGATCCTCACCTTGGATAACTTAAAAAGAAGGGGATGGCTCCTCCCCAATAGATGTGCCCTTTGTTGCAAATATGAAGAGTCGGTTGATCATTTATTTATTCACTACCCCTTTTCTTATAAAGTGCTAACTCTATTACTGGTCGAATGCAGTATTACTTGGGTTTTACCAAATTCCTTTTTGAAATTTTTTGACCAATGGCAAAAGATTCAATTCCCTTTGGTGTTTGTTACTTCCTCAATTCATTAGGAGTATATGGTTAGAAAGAAACAGGAGAATTTTTGAAGGGAAAGAAAGAGGAACAACGGTCTTTCATAGACTTAAGGTTATGACCAATGAAAATATTTTTTCCTGGGGTGAGGATGAAGGATTGGAAAACCAAGTTGAGTTGTAGATTACCAAGACTTGGAACCTCTCTCCCCTAAAATGCAAGAAAAATTAAGTTCAAGTTAAAATAAGGAACACTAGATGACAACCACCCCCCAGGGATGGTATAAGTTGAACTTTGATAAAGCATCAAAAGGTAGCCCAGGTAAGGCTAGAGGAGGAAGCATTCTCAGAGATATTGGTGGTAACATAGTCGAAGCAATTATAAAACTTTTTGGGGTCAACTCTAACCATAATGTGAAAATCAAAGCCATGCTCTCTGGTGTGTGGATGGCTCTAAGGAACAACTATAGGAAGCTAATTATTGAGGGGATTCTTGGAATAGTGTTAACATGTTGAAGGGGGTTAATAGGCCTAGTTGGAACCTATCCAATATTATAGAGGATGCTAAATCCCTCCTAAGCTATGAAGAAGTGGTGGTGCAACATGTTTACAGGGAAGGAAATGTCGAGGCAAACTGGTTAGCTAATATAGGGGTGGAGAGTGTTTTCCTTATGAGTTAGGGTAGGGAGTTTCCTAAGGACCTACTAAATATTACTGATCATGAGAAGAAAGCAGACTAATTGGGTCAAGGGGTTGTGTTTCGAAAGGCCTTTCTAGCTAGTCTTTATCTCTCTTGTCAAGGTTCACAAGATGTTATCTCACTTGGAGTTGAGAGGGGATCTCCATGAGTCTTGTAGAATGATGAGCAAAGGATGTTATATTGGTGTTATCTTTTACTATGTTGTGAATTTGTTAGTTGTGTTAAAAATTTGGTGGCCAAGATCCCCCTTTAAAGGTAAATTTGAGGCTTCCAAAGCGTGGATATGGTTCTCCAATTGTGTTTGTTTAAGAAGATGTTGGTCTTTCAACTTTGTTTGGCTTCAATGTAGGATATTGAGCAAAAGGTGTTATCTTGGTGATATCTATTCTTGTGTTGTAAATTTGTTAACTGCATTAAAAATTGGGTGGTGAAGATCCTTTCTTGAAGGTAAACTTGAGGCTTCTAAAACATGGATATAGTTCCTCAAGCATTTAAATCTCAGAAAATGTTGATCTTGCAGCTCTGTTTGGCTTCAATGTAGTACTTTGAGCAAAGGATGTTATCTTGGTGTTTGGTTGTGCGGTGAATCTGTTAATTGTGTTGTTGGTTGGGTTCTTATGGGTTCGACTGAGGTATTTCTCTATCATGGTAAGGATCACTGATGAGAATCTTGAGGAGGTGGAAGCAACTAGGATGCTTATAAAATTATTATATTCCTTTTGATTTGGTTTTCTTTGTTGACTCTGAATTTTGGATTGTGTAGTGTTATTAGTGTTATCTTATGTTTTTAAACCCAATTTTACTATCTAGATTCTAGCTTTCTAGTGTTAAATATAATTTTGACCCTTTTGTGTGACGCTATCTTCCTTTTGTTTTATTTGCCCGCTTCCCTTTGTTTTATTTGCCTGCTTCTCTAACTTTTTATGTTAGACCTGGTTTTTCTTCGTTTTATTCTTCTTTATGAAAATATCAAAAAACCTTTAGGGTATATAAGATTAATCTTAAATGATTTACATAGAAAAAAGTTGGTAGATAAGTACACGACTGTTTTAAAATAAATAATATACAAACTACATATTCAAACATGCCAAAAAGTACTTTATTTATTCTAACCCATTTTATAATGATATTAGGCGTAACTCTATAAGTATTTATATTAAAAATAAATATGATCTTTGATGTTAAAAAATAATGAAAAACTAATTGTTTTAATATTTTAGGGAGGGATGCAATCTGGCATAAATTTATATGTTTTGTTTTTTTTATTAATATATAATTATTAGAGCATAAGATATGGAGTCTACGGATGTTTACTTCTGCAGCTAGATATTATAAAGTCCCATACCAAATTTGTTGGAGTAAGTGGCATTTCAAGCTCTGAGACAGGACATTAGTTGTACATCTATATCACTTTATAAATTGCAACATAAATGGTCAAACAAATAAGGGTATTTTAATACTGCCTCGTTTCTAGAAACCGTTATTTCACTGGATATATTATGTTTGAATTAATATAAGATTCCTTCAACAGCAAAAGGAAAGACTTTTTTCGAAATTAGGTAATGAAAAGGAAATGTATGGAACTATTTAATTGAGACCTAATACGGATGACTTTGCTTCCAAGTTGCAACTAAAGAATAGTTAATTTTGTACCTAAAGTTAGTGGATTGGTAAGATCTTAGGTATTTATTAAGAGGAGATTTAGGTTTAAATTTTGGAGTATGTTTAATAGGGGTAAAATAATAGTTTGAGACAGCTTCAATGATTTTGTCCCCATAAATGAAAGGATGTTACGATTCCCTTTATATTTAAAAAAAAAAAATCTCCAGCAACAACTTGGTTTAGCTATGTTGCTTAGCTTTAATACATCAGACAATTAAAATATTATATTCAAACCTTCTTAAATTTTTAAAAATAAAATTTAATTATATTTTTATAAATGTGTTTTTGTTGGGATATCGAATTGATATGTCTTTGAGTTTTTATTTAGAAGACTCAAGCTGGAACCATAGAAAAAGTATATTTTTTAGATTTCATTCAAGAGACCCAAGTTCAAATAACGGAAAAAAGGAGTTTTACTTATGTTTTTAGTTGAGAAAAAGATAAAGATTTAAAAAAAAAACCTTATATTTATCCTGATCCAATTTTTTTTAACAAATATATTTAATAAAAAAATATTAATATTAAAATAAATTGCAACTTTTGTAAGATTATACACTATATAAAATATCATGTACAACCTTAAATCCTATCGTAAAAAATATTATTCATCTAATATATATGGTTATTCAACCATACTCTTTGATTCCACCGTTGAAGAATGTTGTTTATCCAATATATGATTATCTAATCATATTTTAGTTGTCCAAAGTGAAGGATGTTGTTTACCTAATATATGGTTATCTAACCATATTTTAGTTATCAAGATATATAACCCTAAACCTCATCTATCATGATGTTGTTTAGGTCTACAACCTTAGATCCCATCCCCATCTTGATAAAATATTAATCTAATATATGGTTATTCAACCATACTCTTTGATCCCATCCCAAAGGATGTTGTTTACCTAATATATGTTGTTTACCTAATCTATGGTATACTTTAGTTGCCAAAGCATGATGTGTAACCCTAAATCCCATCATGCAAGATGTTGTTTACTAATATATAAGATGTTGTTTACTAATATATATCTAACCATACTTCTATTACCAAAGCATGGTGTATAACCTAAAATTCATTATACATGTTGTTGTTTAATAATATATAATTATTCAAGTATATTTTTGGTTGCTAAAACTCTAACCCATCAAAACAAAATATACAACCCTAACCCACTCAAATCATAAAAAATATAAAACCCCAAGAAATATCAACCACACAACCATTATACCATTATCCCTACCATATTCTTCATTGTATGAAGACCTTTGGATGAAAAAATCTAAATTTTAAAAGAAAAGATCTTAAACATTGCCCATGAAATTAATTTAATTTATAAACTCTTTGTGTCAAACAATTTTTTAAATCTTTTTAATAAAAATTATCATCAATATTTTATATATATCTGTTATAGGGCTTGAATTCATGAATTCAGGTCTCACCCATAATTTAAGTGACATTTTAATTAGTAGACCATCTTTTGTAACCTTTTTAATAGTGATAGTATTAATTTTTTTTTTTTTTTTTTGTTCTAGAAAGACATTCTAACAGTTTGTCTTTTCGGTGATCTCACCAAGGAGGCTTTCTATTACTATATCCAAAAAGTATGGTCTGTAAAATAATAACTTTAAACTTTTTAAAAAACCTAAGTTCAAACACAATAAAATCTATATATATTTGTAAAAAAAAAATTATAATTAACCTATCAAAATAAACAATATTCACAAGCTCAAGCTTGCTAATGATACAATCTTGTTTCTAACACGAAAAATGTGAGTACCTATAAGAAAATCCAACGGACGTATACTAATGGGAAAGGGACCTCTGAGTAAGTACCAAGGCATTCTTCATTTTATTTTTTAAATTTATAAACCTTATTAAAAATAAAGTTAATAGAATATTATTGATTTATTTTTTAAGATTAATTTTTAAAATAAATAATTTTTTTAAATTTATATTTTTTAAATTTTTTATAAAATAATTTAAACTTAAATCTTAGCTAAGCTGTCACATCTAACTACTTTTAATCCAATAAATCAGAGTTTTTTTTTAAATGATGTATAAGAAAATTGTTATATTTACAAAAAAAAAATTTCAAATCTTGGGTTTATTTTTTATAATTTTTATGCCACTTTCTTATTATTTAACTTAATGTGAAACTGAATTAGGTTTGAACATAAGTTTCTTCTTGATTTTCAATTAGATTTGAACATAAGTCTCTTCTTGATAAATACTGATCAATCAAACATTATCAACCCACCTAACCCTTGGAACACTGGTGTTCAAGGAGTCATAAAACTAATTTAGTAAGATGTAACCGAGTTCCATCGCTGGGGAATTTCCTCCAGCACGCTCCAGCATCATTACATTCTTATTACAGGCTAAGGATCTTTCTTTTACCATAGATAACTCATTAAGGCTTTTTAATCCCACATCACTTTCTACATGAAATGCCACAATTTTGATCAAGCCAGGGAACAATCCGTAGCAAACGATTAACTAGAGTGTCAAGACCAGGGAAGATGGTGGAGATGACCTTTGTCTGAAAAAGAAGCAACACCTCAGCAAATGCTGGACGTGATATTGTCACGGACCCAAGCAAAAATGGCGATTTTCGCGTGTAAAGCTTTTCAGATACTATTTACAAAAAAAATAGGGAACACGTTGCCTTGCAGGAGGCGTCCAGCGCGTCGATAGTGACACCATTGGACGGCGGCAATCGGCCTCATCTGTTGACTTGCTCACTCTCAAACCTACCTAATCACGCACAATCTACACATCACATTAAATCTCAGGG